>LD688946.1:5152119-5171647 GCA_003118335.3 Papilio memnon
GTGATCATCAATGACCATAACAGAATAACTAAGTAATGTATGGATGTTCTTGAAATTATTACAAACGTTTATTTATAAGAGTTAATTGAATTAAGCCCGCTACACACGCTCTTTATCTGTTCAGATAAATCTAACATGTGTAAGCAAAACTGACGCTGGTCATTCTAAAATTGGTACATCTCTTTTAGAGCGGGCGCACACCTTTGACTAAACTATCGCACAACGATTGTCGATTGTGTCGCAGCCACTTCAACTATTTATTTGGACAATTAAATCGAGTAGTGTGCGCACCTTCATATAAGCACGAATCAAAGCAAGACTAAACAGTTGTGCGATCATTTAGTTTAGTACGCTCGTAGTAATATGTTTGTGTGTTAGGTGAGACGAGCGTGATAGCACTAGATGGCAGTCCTTTGATCCGCTGGCTGTACCTGCGCGCTACCACATATGTGCGCTTTATGGGCCGCAAGCTGGGTGAAGTTCTCGCCGCCATGGTCAACGGTAAGTCAGCGATGGTAATATCCCCCTAATCCTCTACAGGTTGGTTCTATAATAACTAACAGAAGTATTTTAAAATCAGATTTATTTGTAAAGTATATTGTAAAGCAATACGGCAACGATCTTGACCTTGTCAATGACAATGTCAACAAGAGTCTCACGAGCAATTAAACCGCGGTCAACGGATTGACGTCAAAATAGTTGATGTTTTATAAACTGACGGCCGTTTTTGCCCCGACTACCTTATCAGAAATAATGAGGTATATGACAATTGACAATTGACCTTACGTAGAAAACATAATAATTGTGCTCGAATATGGTGGACAAAGTTTTATGTTAATGGTTCAAAAGTGAAACTACAGTAATTACGATTGTACCCAGTACGCAACATGCGAGATAACAGTCCAACTTATCTATTACTTATTAATAAATTGTAAACATAAATCAATTAGAATTAACAACTTGTAATACGCCATAAATGATAAGGCAACGAGAACAAATCTGAGGTCTTTGCGAGGAAGTGAAGTGGTCGTAATTGGATTCCGGTTTTTGTAACACTTATGTACGGAGATATTGACGTTAAAAATATTCCACTATAGACATCGTCGTTCAATAAATTTAAATCACTAACATAACAAACTAACATGCGTCTTTAATCAATAGATCGTGACAGTTTTAATAAATTAATATGAATGTGAAAACAAAGTAATTACTAAATCTTTAAAAACTAATCAAAACATATTCTAATAAGTTTGTTCAATGCTCACTGTAGTATTTTTACAGGTGGCACAGATCCTGCTTCAATCCACTTAATAGGGCACAGCCTAGGATCCCACATCAGCGGGTTTGCTGGAAAAACCCTTTTCAAGCTGACGGGGCGAAAGCCCGGCCGCATCACTGCGCTCGACCCCGCCGGGCCATGCTTCACAAACGTCGAGAAGGATCTCAGGGTCAAAGATACGGACGCGGATTACGTAGACTGCATACACTCAGATAGTGGTGTTTATGGCATGAAGGAACCCATCGGTAAGTAGGATTTTAATGGTAACGGTGGTTCGACGACCGACGACGAATGCAATACCACGACCACACAGATAACCGGCGTGAATCTGCAGCAATTCCAGTCTGACAAGTATGATCCCCTTCACTTCTAGTCTCCATTCTATGCTTTTTGAGAGGAATTAGGAAATGGGAACAATAAGTGGATTGGGCGGGAGAAGGTATGCATAGAAAGGTAAACGTCCGCGGTCTGTTCGTTCCTTCTATCGACTAAAGATAAGCCAGTCTCTGGGCGGCAGTTACTGCCATCTCTGGTTGTTGAGAAATGATAAGGAAATTACATAGTCGTTGCGCAGGGCACGTGGACTACTTCCCCAACGGCGGGCACTCGCAACCCGGCTGCCTGCTGCAGACGTGCAGCCACTCCCGCGCCTGGCTGTACTTCGCGGAGTCGCTGCTGGAACTGACCGCCTTCGCCGCGAGAAGGTGTCCCAGCTGGGAACACTTTAGAAGGGACCAGTGTGATGACGAGATCAGGTTAGGAATCACAATAGACTGTAGATAAAGTCAATGAGACAAACCGTTGCTCAGAACACAATTTAGGTATCCCAGGTGACTGTTGATCCACCTTTTAAAGAAATTCAAATTTATTTTCTAAAAGTCCGAAGACTCTAAATATGCCCCATTCTATTGAATATCAGGAATTGTCTATAATAAAATGTAATCGCTGTTAGATAACTTTTATTTCTGATGTGATTTTCCATACTATGTTCAACATTAAGTTATATCAAACTTCAAGAATCGTTTTAAGTTGTCAATGTGGGTCTAGAGATTGTAATCACATCAGTATTTTGATTTTTTGGGGGGTTGCTAACCCTCTCCCCCGTAAAGCCCAAGTTTAATTTTTCAGTAACATGGGTATAGACTCAAAGCCGAGCACCAGGGGCAAGTTCTTCCTGCAGACGGGCTTCCTGTTCCCGTACGGGCGCGGGGACGAAGGCCTAAAGTACAGGGACCCTCCTAACCTTATTCAGGCAGTCGCGGGCTCCATACTGAAGGACGAAGATCAGGATGATGTGCATTCAACCGCCAGTATACTAAAAGACCAGGATCCGAAGAAACTACTGGAATCTGTCGCGGGTGCGTTAGACCAGGACCCTAAAAAACTACTGGAGTCTATCGCAGGTTCGCTAGACCAGGATCCGACAAAATTACTTAAGTCTGTCGCAGGTTCGTTAGACCAGGATCCGACAAAACTACTGGAGTCTGTCGCTGGTTCAGTGAAAGACCAGCTCCCGTCTCATGTGCTGCAGTCGGTAGATTCAGTAAAAGACCATCCATCAAAGTTTCTGCATTCGGTGACTGGTGTCTTAGAAGACCAGAATCCTTCGAAACTATTTAAGTCCTTTACGGGTTCTGTGTTCGGAGGATAACTAGATTATTTTGTAATTAAATGTGTGTTTTGTACAAATCTGAATAAACATAATCCATGACAAAAGAATCGTTTTTTTTAACAAAAAGAAAATGGGGTTTTTAATATTTTCTTAAGAAATTATATTGGCTATGAAAACGCCCTTTGTGTCCAAATTGCAACACTTACTTAAGGGTAGTAATTTTTTATATAAATAAATAAAATTTTATAATCGATAAATCATACTAATATTATAAATGCGAAAGTTTAGATGGATGTTTGTAGCCTAAACTGCTGAACGGATTTCGATGAAATTTGGCATATATATAGAGGATAGTCTGGAAGAACACATAGGCTACTCGCTTGTTTTTTTCATTCCACGCGGACGGAGTCGGGGGTGAAAGCTAGCAATGAAATAAGACGATAGTAAATAAAACAAAGCATCATTTATTGTAATATCCGTTGTTTGATGACGTCATCTCGTTAAAATAAGAAATACAAGTGGGGGGGGGGTCTTACAAAAATAAACATCTTCAATAAATACATAAAACAAGACGGAATTTAACGATCAAAGGAAAATAACATTTATTTTTTCACTTATTCATGCTTAAAACCTTTATTACCACAAAGATCGTACAAACAGACATCATCATGCAATATCTATTAATAATAAAATGTGAAAATTATAAAAAAATATACATATAAAGAAGAAAACATTAAAATCGAATACCGATTTAGAATCAGCTCACAAATATTGACAAACTTATTACAAAAATACGTCTAGCGTTTCAATAACAACTATCTCGACCTTGTAGATAGACGGTTTGTGGGCTTCTGTCTACCCCGTACATGCAAATGCAGGTCAAATAATAAAAGAGTACTATTGGTACTTTGTAATTTTTAGAGACAAGCTTTAAGGAAAAAAAAAGTACTTAATTTTTAACGCCTAGAGTTTAAAAAAAAACAATAAAAAAACTTTGTAAGATTTTTTGTAATAAAACAACTAAACAAAAAAGCCCACAAATCGGAATATCCCACATAAATGTAAATTGAAAGAATTAGAGAGAGAAATATAGCGGCATCTCGCTCGCGTTGGAATGTCCCGTTTGAAAGTTAATAAATTACAAATCCGCAACTGTTAAATAGAAATTGTGCAGTAAAACTTCAGTTTACCCTATACACCGATCAAGCTGTCACATACAAATATACCGAGTCGTATGGAAATTTATAAATAGGTCAGTTTAAAAACGACCCGGAGCTGAAGCCATGCCCACAAGACGCTTAAAATATAGCACCTAATGGTGACATAGATATATAATCTATAGATTTTGTTAACATCTACTCAACATTTAAAACTTAATTTTGTAACTGAGATACACCTCAAAAATGCCCCGGAAACTGCCTCATATTTATGATCCGAAATTTGCCTCATATTTATGACCCGGAATAGTCCTCATATTTATGCCCCGGAATATGCCTCATATTTTTGCCCCGTATCTATAGGTTATACATCTATTTGAAATATAATATAAATACATTAATAGCAACGTTATTATAAATATACTTTCTTAACATTAAAACTCGCGACTTTCATTGTCAAAGGTGAAATCGGAGTTTCAGTATTGAATTGATGTGAGGAGAATATTGTGTTTTTTTTTATAAATACCGGTGGTCTCGTGCGAGATGTTTTAAAGCTATAACGGACACGAACACGTTAATCGCTATGGCAACATTCCCATTCGAAGCGGATCTTAACCTAAAATAAAAATGGCGTCACCGACGTGAACATCTATATAAATCAATTAACTCGATAATTAATTAATTATATAACGTTTTCATTAAATAATATTCGCAGTATCGCTTACGGCTAATTGTATGAACGCCGCCATCTTGTTTTGTGTCAGAAAATGGCGCGAATCTAACATTTATACATTTATATATTACTAAATATATAAGGTACGCGTTATTGGTCGATAACATTGTTATAGTATTTAATATAAAGTGGTGTCCGCCATGTTGCGGACGTGACGTCATGATCCAAGATGGCGGCTGTAGGGGAGTTACTGCTGCGTGCTCTGTTGCTGGATTTCTATCTTCTCCACTGTCATGTCGGGGTTCATCGCCGTCGCCTCCTGTTGTAATCATTATTTTGTAAATGCGAAAGTTTAGATGGATGTTTGTTAGAGTTTGTAGCCTAAACGGCTGAAAGGATTTCGATGAGATTTGGTATAGATGTAGAGGATAGTCTGAAAGAACACATAGGCTACTCATTTTTGTTTTTTATTCCCCGCGGATGGAGTCGAGGGCGAAAGCTAGTATAATATAAATAAATAGCTGTCCCGTTATCCGTATATTATAAGAACTTTATTTGATTATTTAGGTTTCTTAAAACTTTCGAACACGCAAATGACAATGCCTTTGCCATTGGATAACAATTACCTTTGCAATCTTGTTTCTTTATTGCTATTGGTTAGTTTTTGTCCCTTTCTAGCATTACAGTTTTTTCCAATTAACTCACTTTCTAAATTGAATAGCGTGAAAATATATAACCTATAGCATGTCATGAGTTTAGGGCTTTTTATTAGTGAAAGAATAATTTAAAAATATACTATGGTTGCTTAAATTCTGCATAACAAACTGTGTTTTATATTTAAATATATTAGTATAGATGTATTTATTTCAATTTGCTATGTATGTATGTATGTATGTATGTACCTGTATGGCCTCAGCGAGCGCGCGGTCGTGGTCTATGGGGTCACCATCCGACTGTATGGTGATCTTTTGTTCCACGCGAGTCTCCACAACGCCGTTGCGCTCCGTTTTGTACTAAACAATATTATTATAAAATAAATTCAACAAGGGCTGTAGATTGATTAGTGAAGGGTGTAAACCGCCCAGGGCGACAGGTGGAGCAACTCTAATAACGCTCACATAACTTTATAAGTCCCTGGTTTTAAAAAGGGCGTTGTAGAAATATCGCTCAGGGCGTCAATAGAGCTAGGTGGCATTTTAGGACCATTTAGGCCTATTGGCATAGTTAGACAATGTCTAAAATCTTTACTAAGTACTAAGTCTAGAAGTAGGGCGCCTACTAGTAGTGGTATTAGTACTAGTAGTGTGTGACTCACAGTGATGGTCTCGACGGTGCGTGTCTTGGAGCTGATGGTCTGCGAGGAGACCACCTCCCCCTCCCCCTGGCCTGCCTCCCCCTCCTCCGTTATCTGCGGGCCCGTGCTCGTCTGCAAGTAAACCTTTATAATAAAATTGCGATAGATGGCGTTGGTATCGATTTAGATCACGACATTAAAATAAATTTTTTACAGGTGAAAAAACTTAGATATTACAACTAGCATAAATGCTATTAAAATATATTTCAACAACAACAAGGTGTGGAATGGCTTTTGCATTATTGTTTTATGTCTTTTTGTTCTTAAAATCAAAGGCAAAAAAAATAGTGATGTTTGAACATATCTGGGTATTTAAAGATATGTGCCCGCAGTCCGTTGACTATGATCTAGTCTTAGGGTAGGCCAGAGCCTATGTAACTGATGATTTCGACCTTGGGTTTAAATTTCAGTTATTTGTATGATGTTTTGTGTATGTATGTAAGTTACCCTGGCGGTGGCGCCGTGCACCATGCTGCCGAAGGGCGCGTTGCCCATCACCGTGCTGCTGGTCGTCGTCGTGTATGAGCCGGGCTCCTAATAAAACAATATTTGTTAATTTTTAAACATACTTAGAATACATTTGAGTTAGTTATTTATTAAATTCATTTAAATGGAAACAGTCTTTCAAGTCACGAATTAAATAATTACATACATATTATGGATTTTATGTCAGAAAGAAAACCCGATCTTGACTTCCTTTTCACGCTAAACCTTTCACACAGGTACATTAAATATTACAATTATTAAATAAATAACAATTTGATATACTTACTTATAACTATAATACATAGATAAATTGGAATCATACAAATACATTCACAGCATTCTAACATTCCATGCAAGTGTGATGCAGAACGTGTCATTGACAAAAATAACTTATTGACACTTTTAAGACAAATTTCAACTTCAGTATTAATCGGAAAGTTTATATATTTCATTAAAAAGTTGTTCAACCATTAAAATATTCGTCATTGAATAAAATTATAGTTTTAATTTCCGACTAATACTGATGTAACGTTCCATTCTAAAACATGCCACTAACACATCACTAGAACATCATTCAAATAATATAATTTTACACTCACTTTTTCATATATGTTGTATATACGACCTGTTGTTTTCGTTATTTAGTTAAAATGAGACACCATGTTTAATGAAAAATATGAAAAAAGGGTAAAGATTCATCTCTGTTTGGTATTATGTAAATGTTTCCATTATGATAATTAAAAAAATGTAAAATTTAATTTTAATGTTCTTAATATCTTTACACATAAATTATTAAAAATGTTATAGTCATATTGGTTCTTTTAATGGATATTTCAAGACTTCAAAGCATTTTACTTTTAAATATCACCGGCTTATTGTACATTTACCCGTCAAACAACAGAGATAAACCCTACAGTGAGTGTACTTACGGTGACGTAGTAGGTGCCCTCCCCGCCCTCCTCGAAGTCGATGGGAGTGCCCGAGTCCCCGCTGCTCAGCGAACTGCCCGACCCGCGCCTAACCAGCTACGAGCGGGCACACAGATGTTATGCACAATCAAACGGGTTACATGATATATGCCACAGATAGTAAAGGTTTCAATGGTTGGAAAATTAAACATAAAGGTTAAATTATAAACCCAGTGATAATGAATGGGCTCGTGCTTGTCCCATGCCGCGTAAGCACTATCAGTGCGACGGCCATGCTTAGATGAGACCTGGCGCGATGCAAGCGCAAAGAGGTACGAGGGTGCGTGTTGGATGGACGGTGTTACCTGGTCGCCGGTGGTCACCATGGTCTTGACTTGCTGCGTGAGCACGCGCTGCTCGTGCCGGGTGGCGGATGAGGTGAGCGTGTGTGCGACAGTCTTCTCCTCCATCTGCTGCGTCTTCGCCTTCGTATCGAGGTCGTGGTGCGTGGTCGCGGTGCGCGTCGTTACCGCCCGCGCGGTCACGTAAGGGCTCTTTCCCTCGGGCTCTAGGCTTTCCGCCTACATTTAGGGGTTAAACTAGCATGCATTTACTATATACACGTGTGACTACCGAACGACAAAAACTACGTTAGCTTTGACAATGAAATAAAAATAAATTAGGCCACTCAATGAATGAACGTAAAAAAAATTAAAACAACACTTAAAAAAGGTATTAAATAGAGTGTTACCGGAGTGTATCTAGGGGTGTACCTTGTTTGTGTGCGTGGAGAAGGTGACCTCGCCCGTGCCGAGGTTCTCCACTTCCTGCTCGACGTTGTGGGTGACGCCCTCCTCGTTCTTTGTCAGCAACTGCTTGGTGGTCGTCTTGACCACCACGGGAGGCGTGGGGGTCTTCTTCGACCGCTGCGAAACCGGGATCTTTGAGGAGAGGGGGGTGCTAGCAGATACAAAGCCTTGGTGCCGGATGTGCTCGCTGGTGGAGTACTCGGTGAAGGTCTTGGGCTCATCACCGCGCGCGGGGCTTTCGTCCTTTCCGAACGTGCTGAACTTGTGCGTGTTGACGGTCTGTATGTCGATATTGGCAGGCAGGTCCTGTGTCTCCTTCTCGATAGTGTAGTTGCCGCTCTTGTCCTCGAAGTGCGAGGGGTCGATCTGCGAGTAGTGCAGGATGAGCTGCCCGGTGACGGGGTCGCGCACCGCAGTGCTGGGGTCGATGTCGCCCGTGTCGGGGTCGATGTCACCGTACTCGGTCTTTATTCTGCCAGTTATCGGGTCGATTTTGCCCGATAAAGTCATCGTTTGCGTCACGGTGGTGCGAGCACCTTTGAGTCTCGGATCGTCAGGGTCCACGTCGATGGTCTCTCCTGTTATCGGGTCGATAATTTGGTAGAGATAGACGGTCTTGGTTGTTATTATTCTACCGGTGGTTTCGTCTATTGTGCACTCTCGCGGGTCAACTTCCTTGACGCGACCCTTCTCGTCTTTCTGTGTGATAACGTAAATCTTGACAATGATCAGCCTGCCGGTTCTCGCATCGATTTTACCCAACTTGGTATAGATTTCCCCGGTACCAGGGTCGACTTGTGAGGCAGAGTAGAGAGGTTGGTTATCTTCGTCGACTTCTCCGGTGGCTGTGTAAATTTGTCCGTTAACTGGGTCAACCTTGATGAGAGTTTTGTCGATTTCGGTAGTTTTGATAATTGTTCCTGTCTTCGGGTCAAGACGACCATAAATAGTGATGATGTAGCCGGTGACAGGGTCAATTTGTCCTGCCGTGTATAGAACTTCACCTGTCTGTGGATCTTTTGGTCCGGCGATCCAAATCTGGTTAGTTTTGGGATCGACTTTGACGTTCCTAGGATCGTTGGATACGATTTGCTTGCCGGAAACGGGGTCGACTTTATTACGAATTATTCGCAAACAAATCAAACGACCGACGTCTTTGTCGGGTTTGCCAGATTTGGGATTGATCTGTCCGCTTCTCAGAAGGAACTGTCCAGTGACGGGGTCTACGTTCAATTCCTTACTTTCGAATTTACCAGTCTTAGGATCATTGTAAGTCACGGTACCTTTCAGTAGATCGATCTGGCCGTACTTCGTGTCGATCTTGTTATTGTCCGGATTCAACTGACCCGTCGTGCTTTCGATAACGGAATGTTTTGGTTCTATTATTCCTTTCTTTGAATCGACTTTACCAACAAATGTGGTAACCTCGACTACGGGATCTATGTGTGTTCCAACGACCAATACTTGACCAAGTTTAGGATCGAGTCTTCCAGTTTTAGGATCGGCGACGCCGGTGATCGTAATCTGGCCGTTATTTTCGTCAATATCTACTGGTTTAGTGTCCTGAGCGCCTGACGTGTCTGTTACAAAGATGACACCATTTGAAGGATCTATAACACCATATTTGGTCGAAATGTGGCCGGTTTCTGCGTCCACTTTTCCTTTAGTATGCTCCACTGATCCATTTTCAATATCAACTTTTCCAGTCCTGGGATCTATTGGGCCTGTTATTGTAGTTATTTCTACAACAGGATCATCTTGCTTGGCGACGCTTAATATCATTCCTAAGGTTGGGTCGGCTTTTCCAGTCTTTGGATCCACTGCACCAGATGGAATGAAAATTTGTCCAGTTTCGGGGAACACAACACCATCTTTTGTTTTCCGTTGTCCGCTAGGATCGCTCACAACTAAATTACCGGTATTTGAATCGAGGACCCCATACTTGGTTTCGATCTGGCCATTGGGATCTAAGATACCAGTTATATGCTCAACTTCTGCAGTACCCAGGTCCGGTTTCTTGGTTTTAGGATCTACTCTAGCAAATATAACCATAATCTTTACAATCTTTCTCTTGGGAGGAGCTGGCGGTGCGCCTGTAGGTTTAACCGGTGCTGTTTTATGAACGGGTGTCACAGATGTTACGGGCGAAGCCTTTTGTGTTTGACTACTAATGACAGGTGAAGTAGTTTTAACTGGCGATTTTAACGGTGTCTGGATTGGAGACTGAGTGGGGATCTTTATAGGTGATACAACTTGCTTAGCTGGCGAGACGCTTACTCTTTGCGTCGGGGATGCCGCTTTAGACAGTACATTCTGCTTGTCAACGATTGCAAGTTGTTGAGCGTATGAAGGTTCTAGTTTACCAGTGGCGGGATCTACCACTGATGTTGTCACTACAAAGTTTCCAGTCTGTGGATCAATTTCAGCCTGTTTCAATTCCTGTTTACCCGTGATAGGATCTTTGTAGAATATTTGTCCCGATCTCGGATCAATGATTCCGAAATCAGTATGTATTTTTCCATCTTCAGCACTAACATAGCCTTTAGAAGCTTCAACTGTTCCAGCGCCTGCGTCGACAGACTTCGTTCTTGGGTCATATTTTCCAGTAATTATGACAAGTCGAATTTCTCCTTTAGAGACTGGTTTAGTGTGTGGCACGACTTTCTTGCTAACCACGCTATATTGTTGCACTAATGTCGGATCAACTTTTCCAGTTCTAGGATCGACTACTTGACTCGATACTAGCAGATATCCAGTCGATGGATCAACGTTAGCTTTCTTAACGTCTCGTTTACCTGTTACAGGGTCAACTAATGTTATTTCACCAGTAGCAGTGTCAAGCGTACCAAGTTCTGAAGTAATTTTACCATCGGGAGTGAGTGTTGCACTAACAGTATCGACGTATCCTTGACTCGGATCGATTTTATTAGTTCTTGGGTCATATCTAGTGGTAATTATTACAAGATGTATTTCTCGTTGTAAAGGTTTGACATCTTTGTCGATGACACTAAGTTGCTGCGCAAGACTTGAATCTAGTTTTCCTGTTTTTGGATCTGTAACTCCAGAGGCTAGAATCAAATGACCAGTTTTAGGATCGACTATTGCTTGTTTTACTTCAGTCTTACCCGTTTTCGAATCAACATGTTCGATTCTACCAGACTTAGGATCAAGTACTCCTTGGTTAGAATGAATGAGGCCATCTGCGGCTATAACTCCCCTTAAAGATTCAACGTGACCATTAGAGTTATCTAACCTTTTATTTTTCAAATCATATTTGCTAGTTATCACAACTAGCTGCACTTCCCTCCCTGGAACGGGCGCAAACGTATCTTGTGGTTTTTCAACAACACTTAATTGTTGACCAAGATTCGGATCTACATGTCCTGTTTGTGGGTCCACGACGCCTGATGTTAGCAATAAGTTTCCAGTTTTAGGATCCACAGTTGCCTTCTTAATGTCTTGCTTCTTAGTAATGGGATCAATTAATGTCACTTGCCCTGTAGCAGGGTCAATAACACCAATATCCGTATAAACTTTGTCGTCAGCACCGACTGTACCCGAAATCGTGTCGACATGTGGGTTGGAAAGATCCAGTTTCTTATTCTTAAGATCATATTTAGATGTAATTATAACTAAATTGACATATCTTCCAGGGGTACGCTTTGATGCGTCCTTATCTACTACACACCATTGTTGTCCCAGAGAAGAATCAGATTTACCGGTCTTGGGGTCTACAACTCCAGAACAAAGGATAAGATGACCCGTTTTATTGTCAACAATAGCCTGAGACACATCAGGTTTCCCAGTCTTAGGGTCGAATTGTTCGATTTTACCGGTTTTGGGATCCAACGTAACATTATTTGCATGTACTTTGCCATCGTTTGTGATAACAGCAGGTAAAGTTTGTATTTGACCGTTAGGATTTTCCAATCGTTTAGTTTTAGGCTGATATTTATTTGTGATGACTACAAGTTGTACTTCTCGGCCAGGTACTGTAGGAATCTTATCGCCATCTTTGCTGACAATAGACAACTGTTGTGCCAAACCTGCGTTGACTTTTCCTGTGTGAGGGTCAACAACGCCAGATGTCAATAAAAGATTTCCTGTTTTATCATCCACAGCTGCTGTTTTTATTTCCTGTTTACGAGTTATCGGGTCAACAGTCGTAATTTGTCCTGTGCTGGGATCTATTGTACCAAACTCTGAGTAAACTTTGCCGTCGTCTTTCAGAACGGCAGGAACTGAGTCAACGTGAGCATCCGTAAGATCTAATTTCTTATTATTGATGTCGTATTTCGATGTGACTATAACTAAGTTCACATGCTTCTCTCTTAATGCATCTTTATCTACTACTGACCACTGCTGAGCAAGAGAGGAGTCTGTCTTGCCAGTTTTAGGGTCTGCGACGCCAGTCGCAAGAATGAAATAACCGGTCTTTGGATCAGCAGCGGTTTGTTTAATCTCTTGTCTACCTGATACCGTATCAAAATGTTCAACTTTGCCCGTTTTTGGGTCTAGAATTCCGTAATTAGAATGAACTTTGCCGTCTGAAGCAATAATAGCTCTTGAAGTATCAACATGTCCGTTGGGGTTGTCCAACCTTTTATTCTTAGCGTCATATTTACTTGTTATGATTACTAATTGCGCTTCCTTACCCGGTACAACAGCGAATGTGTCCTTAGGTGTATTGACGATGCTAAACTGCTGTCCTAGAGTGTTATCGACTTTTCCAGTTTTGGGGTCAACGACTCCCGACGTTAGCAATAAATTACCAGTCTTTGAATCGACGGCCGCCTTCTTTATTTCTGGTTTACCCGTTACAGGATCAGTGACGGTAATTTGTCCTGTGCTAGGTTCAATTACTCCAAATTCTGTGTGAACTTTGTCATCATTATCCACAGTACCGGGGTACGTATCGACATGGGAAGTGGCAAGGTCTAACTTCTTCTGCTTAGGGTCGTACTTGGCCGTGACAACGACTAAATTGATTCGTCTGTCCGGTACTCCTTTCCTCGCATCTTTATCGACAATACTTAACTGTTGAGCAAGTGACGAATCAACTTTGCCCGTCTTGGGATCAATTACACCAGAAGTTACGACAAAACTGCCTGTTTTTGGATCTATTACAGCTTGTTTTGAGTCGCGTTTTCCCGTCTTGGGATCAGTGAAATGAATCTTTCCTGTGTTAGGATCCAAAATACCGAAATTGGAATGGACTTTGCTATCTTTGTCGCTGATAATACCTTGAGATATTTCAACGAACCCATTGGGAGTGTCCAATTTCTTGTTTTTCGTGTCGTATTTGCTGGTTATTGCTACAACTTGGACGTCCTTACCAGGAACAGTAGCAAATGTGGAAATAGGCTTGTCAACAATGCTGTATTGTTGTCCTAAAGTAGTGTCTAATTGCCCTGTTCGAGGGTCGATAACTCCAGAGAGAAGAAGAATGTTACCAGTTTTAGGATCCACTGAGGCTTGTTTGATTTCCTGCTTACCGGTCTTAGTATCGGTGACTTGAATTTCACCAGTTCTCGGGTCTATAATACCATATTCTGAATAAATTTTCCCGTCAGATCCGCTCAGCACACCTTTAATTGAGTCAACGTGAGCAAATGTCGGGTCTAATTTCTTAGCTTTAATATCATATTTGCTTGTTATCACAACTAATCTTACTTCTCTGTTCGCCTTTGTTGCGTCTTTCTCGACGATACTGAACTGTTGTCCAAGTGATGAGTCTACTTTTCCGGACTTCGGATCATGAACTCCAGTTGTTACGAGTAGATTGCCCGTCTTTTGGTCTACATATGCCTGTTTTGGATCTTGTTTGCCTGTCTTCGGGTCAACGTAATCGATTTTACCGGTTCTGGGGTCGATTAGGCCATAGTTAGAATGAACGCTACCATCGGGTGCGACGACTGCTTTGGAAACATCCACGTGCGCATGTGAGGGATCAAGTTTTTTATGCTTACCATCGTATTTACTCGTTATAACAACTAAATCGACTTCTCGGCCAGGTTTAGCACCAACGTTATCTTTGGACTTCTCCACAAAGCAGTATTGCTGCGCCAAAGTGGGGTCAATTTTTCCTGTTTTAGGATCGATAACAGCCGAAGTGAATAAAATATGGCCCGTTTTAGAATCCACATGACCATTTTTGACTTCTTGTTTGCCAGTCTTAAAATCAGTGTAGTTAACTTGACCGGACTTTGTGTTAATAAGCTCAGTGTCTGTTTGTATCTTTCCATTAGCTTTATTTAATGTACCCTTATTTATGAGTACCGTTCCATTAGCGTCATCTAATTTCTTAGTCTTGGGATTATATCGGGCTGTAATAATAACGACTTGTATTTCATTTTCTTTCTTGACAACAGGCATCGCTGCAGCAACTGGTGTTTCATGATGAGCTCTCTCGGAGTCTAGTAATGCTAATGTAGGATCGATGAGATGTTTAGGTCCCTTCGCTTGTTCTTTCAAGGCTGCAGACTGTACATAATCAATTCCTGGTGTTTTCAACTTGTTGAGATCTTCTGGAGTCTTTCGTTTCTGTGCGCTCTCCACCAGATTCGTTTCTTCGCCAGGCGCATAGTTAAAGGCAAGTCCTGCTTTTCTGGTCGTCGGGCTCTGACTTTCATCGAGACTTCTCTGCTTTTCATCAGAAAGAGGTTCTTTTTCGTAACTAAATGCACCTTGTATGAAAGGTTTAGTGCGAGTTGGACTCTTTTCTGTGTCAGTATATTCATAAGGCTTCGTAAAACTCGGCTTGCTGTCTTTCGCCGGGCTCTTTTCAGCTGAACTGTCTAGATTGGAGCTACCAGCGGATGTATCGAGTACGGCAACTTTAGCTTTAGGATCTTTCAATTTCTTATCTTTTTCTTTTGGCGATTTATCCTTGGATTTTGGTGATTTATCTTTCGGTGGCTTCTCTTCTTTAGGCGACTTGTCTTTTCTGCTACCGAAAAGTCCAAAACCACCCGCCTGATGTTAAATGATGGGAAGGGGAAAAAAAGATAAAATAATCGTATAACTTAAGAGTAAAATATAAAAATTGAATTTTGCATACACAGAATTTGAAAACATATTAAGTGTGGAAGTACAAAAATGCAGTACTACCGTTGCATGCTTGTTCTAATTGCTCATCTAACATTTATATTTACAAAGACATTGTATTATACAAAAAACTACCGTTTGAGACATCACACAAAAGTACTGAGTGGACAACTTCCATCTACCATTCCGCTTGTTGCTTCGGACAAAACTTTAAACATGAACTTTGAAATGTGATGAGGGCAATTAACTTACCTTAGATCTCTTAGGAGTTTCCACGTTGTTCGTGATCCCAGGATCACTGGTTGTGTCTGTACCTGAAAACCAGTTAAAAGTCATCACCCCCTCCTCCTTATCCTACTCCCGTAGGGTCGGCGCACCGGGTTTTCCTCCTCCAAATAACTGTCATCCGTCATCTCAGTCATCACTCCCTTCTTGATCATGTCACCTTTCACGCAATACATCCATCTCTTTCTAGGTCTACCTCTACCGGTGTACCTCCACACTCATAACTAACGTCCTTCTTGTTACATGCGATTCATCCCTTCTCATGACATGCCCATACCACGCTAACCTTTTAAAAGTATTTAACCAATATCTAGAATATACTAGACTATTGCTAAAATGAAGTAATCAATAGAATTTCCTCTTTTTGTTGTAGTTATTGTACTCTTGTAATTTTCTTAAACTACCCTACATCTGATATTATCATGTACTGACCATTTTCAGCAGGTTTCCTCTCAATTATCTTTTTCTCTTCCTTCTTGTCTGGCGGCGCAGTGGGCATCACTTTCACTGCCCCTGGAGGCGGTTTCTGGAATGTTACAAAACTTCGATCAGCAACGAGCTAAGATTTAAGAGTCAAGTATAACTACAAACTTTTCGTAGTATAGGACAATTTTTAGATGTTTATTATTTCATCAATTTCAAATACAAATTAAGAATTTCGTAATATTATGTTATTTCATGATGATTTTGAACCAAATTCAATATCTGTTAGATTTATACTCTTTGTTTTTGTCTTTCAGTAGTTCTATTTGTATATAACTATTTTCAAAATTCTACAACATCCAAAAATACTAATAAATACGTCAGTCAAGTATTCAGGAACAAACTACAAAAGTGCAAAACCAATCAAATCTACCTACGCGATCATATGTGCGTTATTACTCATGCCTTAGCCAACAGTAAAAGATTTAAGCTCTAAGGGACTCTACATTACGATTTCAGATGCAAATGGTGGCATGTCATGAACACATGCAACATTGCGTTGAACCTATTTACATATAAATTGATTCTTTGAGTTTGGTATTTTATAATCTTTCCATACATCGCCATTAAAATCGCTTTTACTCATCTAGAACTCGTGCTTTATTTTGCTGCAAATATCGACATCATTAAATTCAAATAATAAACATTTACGCACAAAGTAACTAAAAAGACCTTAAATCCCCAACATCCCAGTGCTCTCAAAAGCAAATCTACGCATAATTCCTAAATCAAATCTGTGCAGTAATACCTAGATCGCAAATCTACAATGCACAGAGTAGCGGAACACAACCCCAGTATAACAACACGTGTACTGTTACAAGCTGCACCTTTTCCATGCGGTCCGCGAGGTACTCCCCCTCCAGCGAGCTGGCGGAGGAGGCGCTGGCCGTGCCCCCCGACCGCCGCCGCAGCTGCTCCGGCCGCATGCGGTACAAGTGAGTACAGTCGCGGAAACACGCGGTGTTATAGTTACACAAAACATTCCTTGCAACTTAATAACCAATTGGGTGAGCAAACGACGGGATAATCATCACCAGCTCACTATACGTCTCCATTGATGGGTTTGGAGCATACTCTAAGTTAGGGTGACTAGTCCATAGTCAACCAAAGTCAATTTTTTCTACACATGTAAAACTGCGTCGTATTTCGCGTTTGTACAGTTGGAGTATTTAATTCGTATTTGAAAAGCCCGTATGTTGCTACGATAAATGTAAATACAATTGGATTTTGAGCATCAACTGACGTTTAACAGAATTGGGTAGGAAAAGACAATGACTGTATTCTAACCCATATTGTAAACCTAGAGAATATTTTTTTTTTAAATCCCAAGTGGACGAAATCGCGGGCAAAACATAAATAGGATGTACATTATTAATACATTACGGTTATATTAATAACAACTTATTTGGTTTTAATAAAACTTAAGTTTCGAAACAATATTTAGTATAGAATTGTAAACATTTAGAATAGTCAATATTTTGCCTCGCAATGGGGTATTGTCTATCGTGTTTATTAAACTCATAGACAATCCGGAATACCTAATAGAGTAATGTATTGTTTTTAACCAAGGACTTTGCGATCCACCCGACAAGCATTTAATGAATTATGACATCATCCCGTGCATTTAAAACATGTTTTTAATGATGTTTACTATCGTTGCTCATTTTAGTATGAGAATTTTTAATAAAAACTGAAAAACACCTGAAGGCAAATAATATTATTTCATTGTTGAACAAATTCCCATAATAGAATGAACAACTCACACAAATGAAGTTAACATTTAAGGTGAAATTCTATTGTGGATAATTGTTTTTTTTTAAAGAGAACAAGTCAATGTTTTATGTAAGTGTGTCAACAATGGAAACACAATTATATAACAATGTTTACTACTGACATGAAATTATGATTTAGCTTGTTCAGGAATATTAAAAATACTTTAGGTAAATTAGGTCATATAAAGGAGGTGAGTTGTCAGGATTTCATATTCCCGATCAGGCTATAATTAACAAAACATCAGTGACAGTAAATATGTCCATACACAAAATAACATTTATTTAGAATTACACATATATTAGTTAATACAATAATTACGAAAAATTCTATAATTATACATTAAAAAAAGACTAAATTAAGTATTCAAAATAGACCAATTTTAACAAAAATCAAAACAAAGTAATTAAAAACGTGGCCCAATCAAATCTATTTAGTTTAATTTTTATAAGTTTTAATTGAACAGTCGAACTCTTCAGTTAAAACTGACAGTATGAAGCTATGTACTGAATGCATCTGTCAAAACTGGTCTATATTATCACAGAACTTCACTGCCGTTAACATCACTACTTGATCCCTTTCAATTTATGTTCATACATTAATACAACTGCAATGGAGTGCTACGGTTATCGCGACAAGTCATAAGCACAATTAGTATGTACATTGTGACATGACATACCTTGTCTTTGATGGTAGGTCGAGGCGCGGGCTGCGGCGGCATGGTGTGTCGCTTGGCGGCGTCAGGCGGCATCGACTCATCCTTGTCACCCGCCGCCAGAGCTGTCACAAAACATCACTAAGGGCTTGTACCACCAAATTGTAAATTGTTATCAATCCTACGTGTAAAATATGTGATGGAAATATCGGATTTTGTTAGCTATCTGAGCCTCTATCAGCCAGTGGTAGGACAGGCCCTTAATCTTATATCAAAATAACTGTGACCACTAATTCATACATATATTTTACATAATAAAGGTACAATCGTGGAAATACGCGGTGTTACATTTACAGAAAAACGCTTTGCTTCTTGAACGAGAACTCTTCTTACAAAAAACAAATTACATAGCATTGAATTGCGTAATCTATGGGCTGATATAAAAAAAAACAATAAGTCGCGTACTATACACCAACCATTTAAAAGACGCATTTCAAAGCTGTACCCGAGCCTTTTTCCGCTTTTATTCCGTGTCGTCTCGTACAAATACACATCCAACTAACTGTAGTTAAAAAGTCGAACACCGTCAAATTCCCCGACTGTACTAAGCTAGACTTTCACTGTTGTATCGTGTACCTAATGAATGAGTCAATCGTAGTGTTTCGTGTGGTTTGTGGTTTAACGAGTGGGTGATTTTGCGTCATACGAACACGAAATTGAGAATGTCTAGATTTTATTCTTCGGTCAATATTGTATGAAAACGTTTGATTCATACACTTATATAATACTATCTTTCGGCTGCGATTCCGTCCGCGTGAATTAAAAAAAATCAAAAGAAATAACTTGTGTTCTACCAGACTATCATATGAGCCAAATTTCATCCAGATCCGTTCAGCAGTTTAGGCTACTAACTCTAACATCCATCTAAACTTTCGAATTTATCTATACTAAAATAATAAAGCGTAAACACAATTTTGTGACGTAAGATGTCAGCAATCACAGCATATTTT
>LD688946.1:5201850-5233994 GCA_003118335.3 Papilio memnon
CGTGTTGTGTTACAAAAATGTTTACCTTATTAATGTGAAGAGAAAGGATGACAAAATTAATACGATATAAATACACCGGTTATAAGCACAATAGCTATTTATTATAGAAAATATCTTACTAGTCAACAAACAACAGCAGTAATGGTAGTGTTTACGTCTAGGCAGTCTAGTCTAGGTCGTCTAACCCGAGCGTGGGCGCCCCCAGCCCGGCAACTGTTGCCGCATTTATTGTCTTTAACTTTATTTATGCCGCGGCTTACAATGCGAATTCAAAACTAAAACGATGAGTCTAGTTCTATTATACTAAAGTCTAGATCTTACGTTACGTAAAAAAGGTGTCACTATTTTTTCCTGTCATCTAATCGAGATTAAAAAAATCGCAGCTAAAAACAGTCTTTCCGGAAGCTATGACAGATAAATATTTCCTGGAACCCCTTTAATTAAAGAACCTAAATTTAAAAAAACCAAGTTTTAACCTAAACAGCTAAAATGTAACACGCCAATATAAATAAATATGTATTTAGGGAAGTTACATTTTAGCGACCTTTTGAGACCTAAATTTAGCTTCAGCGACCTTCTGCTTAATTATGATGGACAGGTAATTTAGACGTACGAAAGTCTTTGAACTAGGAGGTGCGACTTTGACCTTTTACACGGGAAATTTTATTAATTCTAGCCGTCAGATGAGTTCGATTTACGTTTAGGTGGGCGGTTAAGATTTAGAAATAAGTCAAGGGTATCATACTCTTGGGAAACAATAAGAACTTTCAATATTTTAAANNNTATTACATATGTAAAAGTACCAAATCAAAAACCAACTAATTGTGAATTTCATGCCAAATTATTAGTCATTCCACTGGTATGCTTGAAAGGTGAAGATTTCTATTAAATTCTGTAAAATTTAATTATATTTCCTCCTAATCTCATAACTTAGACATTATATTTACCAACCAACCATAGAATATAATGAGTTCATACAAAGATGTGTACAGAAGCGAGTTATCTCAAATGAGGGCCGTATCCTGCTCGAAGGACCATTTAAGGCGCGACCAGTGCTAGCCCCGTATTTAACCGGTACTATTGACTTACTTTCCTGAAGGCACCCAGACTAGTGGCCCGATAATTAACAAAGTGTAGCTTTTCTTATAACTCGATGGAGTGCAAACTGGACGCACACGCAATTGTTATACTTTTCTAATTGATCCATACTTTAAATAAGAAATTGTACGCATTATCGCTATAACCAGTTTATTGTTCCAGTTTGAACAGTACAAACCCCGATCCGAGCTCTCTATGACCCACATAATGTAAAATCACACGACTTTGATAAAAAATATTCCGTATATAAACAAATGTTTCCTAAATACGATGCACAAAAGCAATGTCTATTATGAAAAAAATGTCCTATTTTCAAAACACAACTATTCTTTACTTGTCTGATATCGAATCTCAATATATTGAATAAAATACTAACTACACTACTGTAGTTAAATAATATTATACAAAACATGAAAACGTATCACATTGCGTATTCAAATTATATTTTGCAACTCTGTGACCTGCATTTATTCAAACTGTGCTTCCATAATTCAGTATCCGAATACAAAATTCTATCTGCAATTTGATTAGCGGAAAAACATCGTACATCACAGACAATTCCCGGCAGCTCTACCACTACTCAAAACTGTATAATTAACAGAGAACGGGAAATTCCCTCATATGTTTTCCCTCAGGAACTCATTCAGGAAGCACTTTGGCTCCGTACCAAATGCATTTCGCAATTATACTTTACGATTCTCGAAAAAATATGATTCGAATCATGAAAATTCACTGAAATAATAATGTTTTCGCGAATTCAATTTGACAGTTATTTATTACTGTAATATATAATGTGCTTTTGATACTTAATGAGCTTTTATTGAAAAAATATGAGTAATTTATTTAAAAAAAAAAAAACACTTTTTTTAAATTACTATTTCTGTGTAATACCTAATCACTCTTTCTTAATTCCGAAGCGGAACCATTAAGTTTTTTAATAATAAAAGGGGGCAAACAAGAACCGGGAACATCGAGATGATTAACGACACCCATAGACATCTGCAACACCAGAGGAACTACAGATGCGTTGCTGGCCTTGGAGGAAATGGTAGGCTCGCTTCTTGAAGGACCCTAAGTCGTATTGGTTTGGAAATACCGAAATAGGTGACACTGGTCTAAAAAATCTTTGCCTATGATTCTCTGCCTGGTTATATTCTCTATGGTTCATTGAGATTCAAAGCGAGATCTATCGCTTCAACCACTGAGCCATCAAGTCTATCAGATCCAGCTATATATAGTAGTACATCGTAGGCACGCGTTATGCCTGATTCATTTAATAGCAACGCGATCACTAACCCATTTATCCCGTAGCAACCATTTCACAACGATTTAGCTGAGCTTACAACCACGGTATTTATAGTGGGACTGGAATTAGCTGGTGCGGTTGGGGCCCCGATGTTTTATTATCCCGTAGTAATCGATTATCGTTACCAGGCCAATTGTTTTCTAACATGATTCAATGGCCAATACGTAGGGCGTTCACCTTAACACGTATTCTTGTCTACTGTTGAGACCGTTCTGAACCTAGCTAACGTTTTATCAAAAAAAATACTTTTCTACAACACTTGAATTAAGCTTAAATTAAACCATATATAATATGTGTCGCACTGAAATTGCGTTATACTCGTACAATTGCGGTTAATTTCGAGTAATTGCAAATCGGATTGGAAAAATTCGTTCCTATGTTGCTTCTTAGGATACTCGAAAAAATTAAGCACATAACCACTTTCCATTTGGAAGTCAAATACGTCCCCACCGAGGGCGCCTAGTCTCGATTTAAGGTTGACCTTCCATACAATTAAACACTCCAAAATTAAAAGTACCAATTAAACAAAGGTTTAAAGTCACACACACATAAATCATAGGTATTTGTGTCAACCCAATTGGCAGTCAGCACAAATTCCTACAGGACCTTGGACCGTGGCCTCGAACCCTCATTGTTAGTGTCATCAGAATGACATCAGCCACAGATGCACTGCTTGATACAGCATCAGAGTACATTGGGTGACGTCATTTATCTTATGGCCAGTTTTCCAGCTACTTTTAACTGTTCGTTAGGGTTTTTGGTTCGATAACTGCATAAAATATTTTTCCAAACTACTTAACTTGAGTTTTAAATCTTTGAAACATAGCTTAACCTAAAACTAATGAATCACTAGGTAATTATAAAACTGCAAACTTTAGAAACCCAGCATTAGCCTTCCTGATTAACTCACCCATATTTATCAGTATCAAAAACTTTATTGGGCTTTAATTAAGAGGACAAAGACAAAAACTTAGAAATTCTATGTCTTAAATGAGATAATTTTAATTAATACTTAATGCATGTTTTCCCTCATCTCTAGTTAAGGAAAAGATAATTTTAATTAATACTTAATGCATGTTTTCCCTCATCTCTAGTTAAGGAAAATAGTTCAGTTAAGTGACTTGGCCACAATTCACAAAACAGTAAGGTGAATCCGTAAACATCTGCATTTGAAGACTATTGTCCATCTTTAAAGTCAGAGAGAAGACACAGAAAAGAGATATATCCAACCCATGCATCCCCTCACCTACCATATCCACTTAATCATAATTTTAGGACTACAAGTTTACTTATGTGCGAATTATATTGTTGTTAGCAGGAAGTTTACTTAATGCAATATACTAATAACCTAACTATAAATAACAGTAGCATGACCGCAAAACTGTAATTCAAAGCGTAATTATAAAAACGAATCTAATTGGGTTTTTATTCAAAATTGCTACACATGTTTGCATCTTTAGGAAAAACTGTGAAATAATGATCAAACATGTGCTAGCCAGATTCAATAGATTCCGTCATTAAATTCCTCTGATGTCATGTGTTAATATTATTTAATTTTAAAACTATGAAATGTTTAGACAATAATAACAGTCAAGGTAATGAAGAAGCTGTTAAGCCCCATTAACTCATCATTTTAGTAACTAGATTTTACCCACAACTTATAATAGTTGGTCAAAAATAATAATAATTGACTACCTCTCTCCCCCCTCTCCTAGATCTAATCTAAATGGTGATGTATGCTCTTGGAGGTCTGGTTAAAAAATGAGACTTCTTTTTATTACATTTATGGTAATAAGAAAAGTACAAAAGTTAATTGTAGATTTGAACATATAATTAAAGCATTAATGACTAATTACTTAATTATCTATAATTCTTGTTTTAGAAACTTGTTTTTAAATTGCCTATTGCAAGTTACTTATTCTGTCATAGATAATTACTGATTAGAACAGGTGAATGAATTCATAAAAAATAATAAATGGAAGTCAAATACAAACGTAATTATTCTCTGGTACTAAAAAATATATAGGTCACATAGTTTTTATCTTACATAGAACTTTTTAACTAAAAACTTAAGAGAAAACTTCAAGTGTTAAATATATATTCAAGATGAGAGTGCTAAATAATGTAATATAATAATAGTAAGCATAAAAGTTCAGCGTTTGTGACCATACGTGCCAAGTGGCCCAGGTTTATCAAAAGTGGGACAACCAACGCCGCGCCCAAGCCTCACCTCGCTTCAAACTCACGCCGAGCGCATTCCAATAGGAAAAAATACACGTAACGAAATAAACAATAGGTGTAGCAGTACACTCGGTATTTATAGCGATAAAAACAAGATAAGAACGTAACATTTATCAATGCAAAACATTGTTTCACCGGAAACAACTCCAGTATGCAAATTACTATTTCAAATACTAACGTAATTCCTTTACCCGTTGTACTGACCTGGTTAGCAACAAGATCCCATAAAGAAGAATTGAAACACTCGTAGTTTTCGAAAACAGCACAACGTCGTGTTTTAGCACGTAAACATCGGTTTCAGTTCACAATATCGTAATTGATAAAACTCGTTGAACACACAACGTATCCACATTAAATGCACCACCTTCACAAGCGATTCGAGTTTAAGTATTTAGTTTATGTTATTAATCCATGCACCGAAAAAAGCGACGATTATTTTCATTCATCACACGGCGAAATCATCCGGGACAAGTGCAACTTGCGTTACCCATCCGACAAAACTACTTGCGGGGTGCGGGGCGGGTGGGAGCGCTCGCGTCATCCGCCATATTGGTTGATTACGTCATCCCGAGATAATAACGTTACGAGTTACGAAGAATTCGCATACAATCTGTGTTATTTGTGTTAAAATTAAGATTTTTCACAATATTTTGCATTTCGTCGTCTATTTGCTTGTTACATCGTGTGTTACATTAATTTTCCTAATTTGTTTTTAAAATTTGTAATTTACGGCCACGATATCTATGAGTCATGTCAATGTCACATTTTCTGACTTGTCAAAGTCAATTTATCTGTCAATTTTGTTTGCGAGCGAGGACTCATTTTGTATGATAAAATTATATTCGATGAAATTAATATAATAACTTGTTTATTTAACGTATACCATACTTAAGCTCGTTTCAGATATCATTAATATTCCTGCAATTTGTGTAATACAAAGATAAACATGCAAGGTAAAAACTGACGAACAACTGAGTCATCGATTGTTTGTGTTTTCTTACATTTTCCTCGAATATTTGATTGTTAAATTTAATGTACATTCCAGATACTAGACCAGAACTTTACGAAGAGGTTAAACTCTATAGAAATGCTAGAGAACGCGAAAAGTAAGTAGAAGACGATCATTTAAAATTTGACATACCTTTATTTTAGAATTCTTTTATCCCAATTGTTGTGTTACATTCAGTTGTTCAGTTGTTGTTAAATTCATAAATTTATAATATTAATAATATAATAATTAGCCATTGATTCCATTATTGTAGTTTGAGTAAGTCAACTGTACAATAAGTATAGAATAAGTACAATTAATCAACTAACTATACTTGACTCTATTAACAAAGAACAATTTGTAGGCACGACAACATGGCGGAGTTATATGCGGTGGTGAGCACATTACAGCATTTAGAGAAGGCATACATGAGAGACTGTGTGCGTGCACAGGAGTACATGGCGGCCTGCAGTAGACTGCTGGTTCAATACAGAGTTGCCTTTAAACAGGTCCAGGGAGATGAGTTTCCTACTATAGAAGCTTTTGTTACTAAGTTCAGGGTAAATATTTTTTATTGAATTGAAGTTTTTTTTATTAAGAATAAGAACAACCAGAACATGAATGTATGTGGGAGCAAGAGAGGTATATTGTTCTAGTAAATTCATGGTCTATTCACTCTATTCCTACCCCTCTAGTATTTTGCTCAGAGTAATTTGCTATCAGGCTGTTCACTAACTGCAGTTGTTTGTGTTCACACTTTAAACTATTTAAGTTTTGATTCAAAATTAATGTTTAATATGTGTTCTCTTCTATTTTGTTGTACATATTTTGTTTGTTAATCATTTTGAATTTAATTTACAGCTGGATTGTCCAGCTGCGTTGGAGAGGATACGCGAGAACCGACCAAATCTGATCAAAGATGATAAAGGCAATACTAATAAATACATCGCTGAGATTGTGTCTGTAAGTTTTTATATCACTTGATTTAGTACTTGTGAATCATGAATTTCTAGACAAAAGAAAAGAAATATGTAAGAGCAGGAACAAACTCTACTACCGTTAAGTTGTTATTTTTACCTATGTACTCACCCTTAATTTAAGATTAGCTTTGAGCTTATTGTAGGTACATAATTGATGACTCTTATTTATACCTTTTGTAAATAAAATACATGATTAACTAGCTATCTCCCACGTAAATAAAATGGTTAAATCGCCTATGTGTTCTTGCAGACTATGCTCTACATCTATGCCAAATGTCATTGAGATCCATTCATCAGTTTAGGCTACAAACTCTAACAAACATCCATCTAAACTTTCGCATTTATAATATTACTAAGTTTAGTACAAATGAAACATGAATATATAATATATAATATTAGTATAGATTTTTGCGACGTCGTCCAGGTGGAATTAAAAATTATTGAATTAAAATCAGCCCAGTAGTTTTTGAGTTTATCTATTACATACAAAAATACAAATCTATCTATCTATCTAACCTCTTTATAATATTAGTATAGACAAGTTCTTTTGTTTCAAATTTACACAGAAATAAATATTTCTTAAAATAATTCTAATTCCAGTTGTTCATAACTTTAATGGACAAGCTGCGCCTGGAGTTGCGCGCTATGGACATGATCCAGCCGGAGCTGCGAGACCTGAAGGACACCATGGATCATCTCAGCATGCTGCCCGAGGACTTTGAAGGGAAAGTCAAGGTAACTTGGTTTTTTAGCTTTATTTTTATTTTTTTTGGGGCTGCTCTATGTCACTCTCTCGTTCATGCTAACATGTTTTGGGTCAGGGACTTTAGGATGCAATCTTTAATTCTTTATTAAATAGCTAGCGACTCTGCCCGTATGAAAGTAAAAAATAATAAAAAACGTTGCCTATGTTACTCACTGATAACATAGCTTTCTAATGGTGAAAGAATTTCTGAAATTGGGACAATAGCTTTTGTGTTATGTCAATACATACAAAAATACAAATCTTTCCTCTTTATTATGTGAGTATGTATTAGAGTATGTCGTTGGATGCGGAAGGCGGAGGACCGCAATCTGTGGAAGGTTTTGGGAAAGGCCTATGTCCAACAGTGGGCAAATAAAGGCTGATGATGATGATGATGATGATGATGATGCTGATGATGTATTCGAAGTTGAAATGTAATGTAAAAAAGGTCCAAAAGTACAATAAAAAACTTACAATTATTATCACAAATTATTACATGGCTTAAATCTTTGTTTAAATTGATTGATGTTAAAAACAATTAATATAAAACCAATTATTAAAAAATACAATGACTATAACACTTTATTATATCAGTATATAAATACTAGCTTTCGCCCGCGACTCCGTCCGCGTGGAATTAAAAAAAACAAAAGTGAGTAGCCTATGTGTACTTCCAGACTATCTTCTACATCTATACCAAATTTCATCGAAATCCATTCAGCCGTTTAGGCTACAAACTCTAACAAACATCCATCTAAACTTTCGCATTTATAATATTAGTATGATTTAGGGATGGGTTTTCTCAGTGTATAAGAGGTAATGAAGAATAACTTATAGGTACAAGAATGGCTAGACAAGCTATCAGAGATGTCTGCAGCGGACGAGCTGTCGGAGAGCCAGGTCCGACAGCTGGTGTTTGACTTGGAGACTTCCTATGGAGCCTTCAATAAGTTCCTCCACAAGGACTGAATGCTGGTAAGACCTTCAGTTAGTTTTATTTCTTTTCTTCTTTTTGACGAAATAGAATGATATCTTTCATATTGATATTTTAACTAGCTTTTGCCCGTAACTTCGTCCGCGCGATATTATAAAAATAGTAAGTAGTGTTAGACATTAATATAATGGTAATAATGAAATGAGACTATGTATCAACTCCCGCCAAAATAGCGCGTTATTTTTAATTAACTGAATGACATTGACAGCTGTCATAGGGACGGGACAACTTTGCCGATAGCTTTAGCCTTTCGCTCGAACTTCGTCCGCGCGGAATTAAAAAAAACAAAAGCAAGTAACCTATGTGTTCTTCCAGCAGTAGGCTACAAACTAACAAACATGCATCTAAACTTTCGCATTTATAATATTAGTAATTTTGAATGTCGTTGTTTTAAAGGAAATTTTTGTTTCAGATCAAATAAAAGCTCAACGATGCTTGTTATAATAATTAAATATTAAGTCATTTTTGATATTTCAAATGAAATTAAGGTAATTATAAGCATATTGAATGTTACTCAATTTTTACACGATTTAATAAGTCTGCATAAATAGCGTATGAAGCCTGTATAAATTTTAAAGAGTTAGAGGCCTGTCCCACCAAATTGTAAATTGTCTGATAACAATCCAATGTGTAAAATATGTTATGGAAATATCGGATTTTGTTCCCTTATCCGACAGTGACGTCATAAGCTATCTGAGCCTCTATCAGCCAGTGGTGGGACAGGCCCTTAATCTATAAAACTAGTAATCGGAATTTAAAAATTACTTTAATTATTGATGGCTCACTATAGATATATAATCTGTAAATGGAGTATGTCAAAGTTTGACGTCTAATCGATAGGCCATTTACCAAATGTCATTCTATATATGTAATACATACTACAGGTCTTGAGTTCGAATCCCGCTGTACCAATGTGATTTTCGAATTTCATATGTATATGATTTTGACGTTCTTACGGTGAAGGAAAACATCGTTATGCACATATCGGCAAAGAAATTCAATATCTGTGAAGTCAACCCGCAGTGCAATGTGGTTGACTAGCCTAGTCAATAACTTAGGGTATGCTCCGAGCCCCTCAGTGGGGACGTATAGTGAGCTGGTGATGATTGTAGGATTGAAGAAATTTATCCAAAAAAAAGACCTCTGGAAGTTTTTTTACTATATTTTTGTCTGATCTATCTATAGGTTATATGTCTATGGTTAATTTTAATATTACGTCTAAAAAGCGGAGCAGAAAGAAGTAATTACCATTAGGTTATTCTTGCTCACCGAAATGGTGTTCTTATAATAAAATACATAATATATGTTTATGCTATATAAATGTATTATTAAGCATATTGTAATAAATGTTTCATATTCAGATTTGTTTTTTATTTTTAAATCCAGCATTTTAAATTTAAATGCACAAATGACAATAAAGGCTTTTGACATCGGATAATAATTACCGTTACTGTGGCAACCCTGTTTCCTTGATGTCAGCTTCTATATTTGTCCTTTTCCCGCATGACGGTTTTTTCCAATTTAATCCCTAAGTTTGGTAGTGTTAAAATATATAGTCTGTAGCGTGTCGTAAATGTAGGGCTTTTTTAAAAAAAGGAATATTCTAAAATATACTGTGATTGACATCCTACATAACTAAATTTGTTTACGATTTATTATATTAGTAAGTATATAAATATAGATATATTGTAGAAATACTAGAATAATTCACAGCCGAAACATTTACAAAAAGCGTGCGATATTTCATCTAAGTTTACGTTGCATTTTAGGTAGTAACTACATATGTTTAGTTTGTTCGATTTTGAGAATATATTTTGATAAATTGGAGTTTAATCGTGCAGTCTCAATCACATGGTTAAAATCACGTGCTAAAAACACGTGTATTACCACATAGTTAATAATTAAAAACTTTCATTGCATCGTAAATGTTTAGTAATAACATTATGTATTTCGATATTGGCTAACACGACACGAGTGGCGGGAAACGTGACGTGACCATAGACTAGCTAATATTTTTAATTTGAACAAAAAACATTTTTCGTCAACAATATCTTTTTTAAAATAAATACTTTTTGCATGTAATTTTTATGTGATGAATTTAATGAAAGTTTGCGATGTAGTTATTATTTTTATAACACTTTTCTATTTAAAAGAGGTAAGATAAATAAATTATTTAATAATTCTTATTCTAGTTCGATTAGATTTGAATTGATTCTCCAATATTAAAATTCCAGTGTACAAAAGACGTATTCCAAAACCTAGACGAGAAATATCATTTAGTTTCGGAAGCGTATTCCATCACAAAGAAACTGTTTGTCCAAGGTCGGGAGAACTACAACACGTTGAAGAATCGCTCCCTGCACGTGATGGACACCTTCCTGGACCTTGTGCATATCATGAATGAGGAGATGGCGAGAGAACTGAGGAGTGCGATCGTCAAATTCTATAAGATCAAATATTTTCATGATTTTACTAATTACGTGGTTAATATTGAAGAGGTAAGAAAATCACAATTTTACGCATTCTGTAGTCTTAATAAATAGCATACACATCTTGATGATTTTATGGCATGGAAATAAACATTTATAGCATACATATACCTTTGATTAAACTATCGCACAATAGTTGTGCGATTGTCGATAGTTTCGCAGCCAAACTATTTAGTTGCACAACTAAAAATCGTGTAGTGTGCGCACCTCCATTTAAGGTTATACGAATCAAAGCGAGACTAAACAATTGTGCGATAGTTTAGTCAAAGGTGTCTGTCTGCAATGTAATTGCATCACGTGCGATAAACACGTGAATGTAAGGGTATTCACGTTTAGGTCATAATACTTAACTTTATCATGAGTCATAACTGTAATTAAGTTTCGTAAGGCTTTGTACACGACTATAAAGCTATTGAAGTTAGGGATCTATTGATACTGTACACAGTTAAATAAGGAAACAATTGGCCATAGAATAACTTTATTTCGTAAATCTTGAATTGAAAACACTTCTTAACTTGTGAAAGCTCATTACCGCTTTCGCTCATCCCTTAATGGTCGTCTGTGAAAGTGTGACTAAAACTTTAAAATCTTAGACGGTTGACGTAATCGAGCACTGTCTGAAGGAGCCTTTAGAGAAGGTAGATCACATACGGGGCCAGTTCCACGACGTGATCAAGAACTTCCAGGACTCACGTAACTTCGAGGTGGTGAACCGCTGCTACAACGAGCTGCCGGACGAGGTCGCGGTAACCCACTGTTTACTGCACCAGGCTGTGCTGTTAGTATACTTCAAATGCATAAACGACAACCTAGGACTGGCCCAACCCACTAAAGAAGTGCCGTAAACAAGAAACGTTGCTATGCCAACCTTGCTTTGCTGCTATTGTATCGTAGTTTGTGCCTTTCTCGCCTGTAACTTTTTTTTAATTTATTTACCCTCTAAATTAAGAACTGTCAACATATATAGCCTATAGCGTATCATCAGTTTAGGGCTTTTTATTAAAAATAGAATTATTGAAAAATATGGTGTGATTCCTGACATCCTGCGTAACAAAGATGTGTTTACGCTTTATTATATTACTAGCCGTTGCTCGCGAATTCGCCCGCGTGAAATTAAAAAATACAGCCTATGTTACTCACAGATAATTTACCTTTCTAACGGTAAAAGAATTTTTAAAATCGGCCCAGTAGTTTTTTAATTATTTCAATACATACAAAAATACAAATCTTTCCTCTTTATAACGTGAGTATAGATTAGTACAGAAACTAAATGGATTTTCAGTTTCAATGAAACGATGCAAGCGAACTTGATCGCTATAGTCGAGATAAAGACGCGCCAACACGCTCAGGATATGAACGCGACGCTGTTCGGAGTACGGAAGTGTCTCGACGACTTTATACCGAATTTCTTCGAGCAAGTTTTAGTCGACGCGTTCACAAACTCTTGCGGTTTCCTTAAAGTTGTGAACGCATCGGTATCCGATCTGGTCAAAGATCGCTGGAGGAAATTCCATGAGACGAAATTTCCCAAGAAATGGAGCCCACTTGTTAGTCTTTTAAAGGAAAAGTAAGTATTTTGTATGTATTCTATATATCTTTGAAGTTAACAAGAAAATAATAGCTTTCAGAGTTCAAATAGGATTTTATCGATATGGTCCTTTAAGCCGGATAAATGTGATTTTTGACAAGCACAATTAATTGACTCGACTAAAACAGTATAGTACATTGAATGTGAAATATAAATAACTTTATTTAATGTTTTCTGCAGGTCATCTGCCAGTCGACAAAGCACCAAAGAGCCGCTGTTTTTAACCCTGATCGCCGCAAACCTTACGCCCCATGATATTATCACTACGCTTTATTCTTAGTTATGTATACTTTCAGTAGCTAAATTAACGTAGAGTTCGAAGTATAGATGGCGCTCTCACACCTAACTTATTGTATGTTTTCTCTCTTTCTTGTAACGGAATGTGGAAATGTGTCCTTGAAATTGTCGAATCTTCGAATTTTTTGTTTGGAATTTTAAAATAATATTGTGAATACAAAATAGGATTATAAATTAGATTAATAGATCAAGACTGACAATTAAAAAAAATCGATAAAAGTTAAGGTTTTTTATTTCTCATCCTTTTTTAATAAATCCTAAGTGATTTAAAAAAAAACGATATGCAAACCTTTTCAACACTTTCAATAAAACAAAGTATTATTAAAATATATTTAATAAAAATATTTTGCGTACAAAGAAAATATTATTCGAGATTTTCTTAATTAATTTAAAAAATAAATAATATAATACAACAGTCTTAAGTTTTGCGTATTTTATATAAATTTGACACATTTAATATCAAGACATTATTCAAGTGGAAATCATTAAAAACTACATTTCTAAATACGACCTACACATTATAAGGCACAATTATAGTAAGTACAACTAAGTACATTATTATTAAAGCATTACATGAGAAAATACTTCAAAAATATCACTGGTAATCGAGTGTTGAAAATTACAAATAATTTTCAGATCATTGAAAAATATTGATTTAAATTATATTATTAGAGATTGTCAGAATTAAGCGCTAATAGCCTAATTCGAGTGTTCGAATCCCACCATTAAAACGATTCTGAACACAAGCCTAGATCGTAGTTGGAACGGTACAAGAAATATTAGTAAATTAACAAAAAAATATTTAAAAAAAAATGCTATGAACTAACTTCCATTACAGTTTCATCATTATTATATCTAACAACAATTTCATCACTTTTATCACAAACTTTCGGATGAAAGAACGAATAATAGATCACCATAAATACTAAACCTAACAAAAACGGCACAAAACTCAGCACTAAAACTGGATAAAAATACAACGAAGATCTCATATCATCATCAACATAAAAATACCATAAAATAGTGCAAGTTACATTCTGAAAGAAACATATAGTATAATATACTGTATATCTATATCTAGTCCTACCTTCTACCGGCAGGATGTATGTGAAAAGGTAGACACCGCCGAGTGCGAGCGAGAAAGCAAGCTCCGCCATCTTGTTGTGTGCACAAAATGGCGGCCGCTCACATATCTGAAGCCATACAGACATGGCTAGCACGTGGCAGCTGCACGCCAACACCGTGCAGTACGGGTAGAGGTATGCAATGATAGATACAGACAGCACTCGACTTACTGCAAATAGGATTGATAAAATAAAAAAATCCTGACAAAAATGGCTACTGTGTGCATATTAAAGATATTGTTGAGGGCTAGAGAATTGAAAAATTAAAATAATATATTAAAAATGCGAAAAAGTAAAACGCCTTCAAATTCTATAGTCTCACATACATAGATAGGTAATTCAAAAATGTCAGTTTTTCATTAAAAAAATTGTATCTATGAAATTATGGTACATGTGGATAAGCATCTTTGGAATAAAAAAAAATACTATTTGCCCCCTCCATGTTGAAAAGCGGCCTGTCTCTCCTCCATTTAATCATCTACCCTTCTTCCTTGATCACTGACCTACCTCCCCCTCTGATATTCTACAATTTCCCCCTGATCATCGCCCCTCCTTTGATCATCAGTCTGCCTCCCCTACCTTGACAATCTTCCCTTTCCCCTTAATCAATAGTCTACCTAGTACCTCTTGATCTATGTATGTACCTATGTATTTAGGCTTCTCAGTTGGGATCATAACATAAGTTATTCCTATTATAAGTGTAAAAACAATTCTAGTAACTTACATGTAACAAAGAAGTGCCACGCTGTATGTAGAGCTGTTCCGCACCAGCCCATATTCTCCTTATCCTGTTGCGCGAACCGCACCGCTCGCTGGTATGCCGCCAGGCACCACCCCATGCCCACCACTGATGAGATGATAGACAGGATTTGATGCACTGGAACACAATGCACATATTTAAAATTTGCATTATGCCAGTAACACAGTAGATAGTAATGCACTGGAATAGTGTAAGCACACCCTAGAATGCATTTGCATTTGATCCTAGTGGTTTCGTAATTGTAGAGATTACGTTCAGAAACCCAACAGCTATCTACAGGGTTTCTGGACTGAAATAGTGAAAATTGGACATAAACAATTTATGAATCTTTGATACCTGAAATAAATAATAATAATTATTATAAAGATCATATAAAAGAATTCCTACTCATACATACTCTTACAATTAACTCACATGCAAGTTGATCATAAGCTCTGAATAGGAGACTGGTCTGCAGGACTTGTTGCGGTGCTGCCTCCAAGAAGCACTCAAAGACCCTCAGCAGAGCTGCATCTGAATCCTCTTTCAGCATTAACCCATAGTACATCCGCTGTGATGATGTGTCATGCTTGCGTGCTGCTCTACGAGACTTTATTGCATAACTGAAAGCATTATTTTATTAAAACATGCCAATATAAATGCGAAAGTTTTGATGAATTAATAGATTTTTGTTAGAGTTTGTAGCCTAAACTACTTAACGGTTCTCAATGAAATTTGGCATTTGAACAGTCTGGAAGTCTAGACTATTCACTTTTGTTTTTTATTCTACACAGAGGGAGTAGTGGGCATAAGCTTGTAGAATGAAATAAAAATAGCCTACTCCCAGATAAAAAAGTACATAATAGTGTTTATTACATTAGAGCATCAGTGAATCTGAGTATAGGAGCCAGTTGCAGAACTAGGATGAAGATTCTCAGCCAGTGCCGCTTCGTGACTTCATTTGTTACTGAATCCTGCTGTTTGTCTTGAGCGTACCTGTAACATGAAGGATTGTATCAACGAAATGCACAGAATCCTAAATATGTTTTACAAATGTTCTTCAAAATTTGCATTGCTTTTAAATGGTATTTCAGTAATGTCTGTATTTATATGAATTTAACTTACATACGAATAGAAACAGCGGTGTTAACGAAAGCCGGCAAAAGGATGAACGTCAACGTCCATCCGAACTCCACCATTTTTTGTGCCATAGAATATCTTACAGCCACATTAATATCCAGGCCGAGGTCCACTAGATGTCCAACTATAGCCACCACATACATAATTATATCTAAATTCTTTATAGTTATATTATTCGGTATTCGATCGGGTTCGTCGTGTGAATATCTATTTTGGAGCATTTTACGCATCGCTTTAGGCATCGTGTTTTTATTTATAATTGTTTACATGTTAAAATTCAAAGTAAACAGAAAACAACTATGACAAATAAACATCTTCGCCCGCCATTATTTGACAGTATGACACATCCTGTCACTCTCACATGTGACAGGCGATTGATAGATTAAAATAAATACAGGTTATACAAAATATTTCTGTTTTAAACACAAAATAAAATCGCAGTGCTTCAGTGCTTACAACGACCATAAGGAAGCTAAGCATCATTTAAAAACAGGATTTTCAGATATAAAAATCAACTTCAGAGCATTCTGGAGCATTCCGAGGGGACGATTACACACTTGGTTATTGCAACTATGCTAATCAGGTAAGGTCATATAAACCTAATTTTTAATTTAAGTAAATGATAATACATTTAATTATACATGTACATTTATTAACATAATCATATAACAATAAGTCTTACATATTTTAATTGTTAGTGGCAGTAAGGACCTAAATTTTCCTCTCACCAAATAAAAGGTGCTCTTTCTCTCAATATTTTGAGACCGAATTTGGTCCATTCACTCTGATTAATCCACAATTCTATTGCTGACTCCAAACACGACATTACCGCAGCTCCCTTCCAAACAGTACTTGCTGGATCAATGTCTTTCGGAGATGTAACTATTTCTAATTGTTCAGTCTTATAAGCATAGGGTATTTGAAGAGCGAGCCTGTTTTGCAACCATAAATTCAAACCATGAACTTTAACCCCACCACCTACTATTAGAATACTACTGTACATCTTTCTTTTTAACTCTTCACTTGAACATCTGTCAATGCTTTGTAGAATAGCTGCATCTAAACCTAGGACCTGGCCAGGTGCTAAAGAAACTATATCCCCAGGACCACCATCAAGTGTGTCAACTACAATATCTTCATCAGCATTTCCAGTTGGTTGGTTTTCATTTACAGATTCAAATTGTTGATTTTCATTGGCAATTGGGTCAACAGTCTCCCGTTTTCTGCCAGTTTCTCTGAGAAACTCTGCATCGAAAGGATCCTCTGGGTCACTAGGTTGTCTGCTTTGGATTTTAGTTGATTTCTGGCCAGTTATCTTCAGCAAATCTGTGTAAAACAAGGATAGTGGAGATATTATGCATTCATCACCTACTTGCAGTGTGTATTTGTTAATTACATCACCTGGGTGATCAACAAGGAATGACTTTTCCTGTGGACCGCATACATCAAGATTGACATGACAGAAGTCTTGGTATAAATTTCTCATTAATACCACATCTCTTGGAGTATTCTCATTCCAATTCTTATAAGGAAAAGCACTTTTATGGAACATCCAGGATAGTGTTTGACAGACATCTCCAGCCCCATAATCCATCCGTAATCTTGTGGTTTTATGTGAGATACCATCTTCAACACAGGATATCGCAGTCTTCTGATCTCCAATGTCTACAACACAAGCAGATCCTATCCCAGCTCCAAATGTGGCTCCCACACTCTCCTGGACTAAGAAACAATGTCCAAACCCTAAATCTTTCAGCAATAACGACATTAGACATTTTAAATGACTTCTGGAGTAAATATCAGGTATTAGCAATACACATCTGTATTTAACTAGTTCCATAAGTGGTATACCTAATTTATATTCAATAATCGAGCTCCAAATTGTATATAAATCATTTAATACGGAAGAAATAGAGCCACCAATTTCTGAATGTATATTAAAATCACCTCTTTTATATGGAAAATGAACATTATATTCTAGTTCCGGGTCGACATCTAAGACCAAATCACCGACAATAATATCACACTCAACTTGAGGCCATGGTTCTCCGTCGTTAACACTCTCCGGTAATGATCGCCGGTTAAAAGCAGCTATTTGTTGTGGAGGAGTAGCATATCTTCTGGATCCATTGGACTGCATACATGACTGAAGAGTGTGCGATATCTGAAGGCGGCATTCTTCTAATTCTTCTATTAATTCCTTTGTTTTAGGTATGCTAGGTGGCACAAACAGGTCCCGATAAATTTTACCTCCAGGACGTCGTTTCCTAGCAATGCAGTGTAGTTGTTTAACTGGAAGAAGGTCAGAAGCTCTTCCTATTCTCACATATAATGAACCAGGATGTATAACTATGATTCTGTTTGGTGGAAACTGTTGAAATTGTTCCGGACCGGGGTCGTGAACCGGCGCACTCATTTATATAGTTTTATTGTGTATTGCTTAGATTTGGGGAGAATTGCAAACAGTCCGACTTATCATCAGACTCCTGAGCGTTATACAAACAAATGTATTAGTTTTATTAATTGTAAAACAAAAAGGATAAACATAACCTTCAATTCAAATAGGATCTTTTTATTCACTTCAAAGTTCAAAGTACAATCAAATAAACGCATCAAAAAGTAAGAATTAATGTTGAGAAATGAACAATTTTACTAGGCAACGATTTATAAACCACTGAAAAAAAATGATGATGTTTAAGAGGAGTAATTAAATGTTGAAAATAAAATAAATAATTATTTCCGTTGAAGCGTTCACGAAATATTTTTCGTGAACGCTGTCAAAAGTCAAGTCCTTTCTAAACGCTTTTTTTACCCGAATCGGAAACGTCATTGTCACATTTGAATTGACATTGACAATATGTTACTGTAATGCGATTTTGTAAACCTGAAAGTTGATTATTTTAATAAATGTTTATTGTTATTAAAAACATTGAAATTCAGAAATAAAAGTAAAAATGGTGTCCCGAAGTTTAACAGAAGTGTTTATACTAATGAGAAATAATGCTATCCATAGCCGGCAGATATTTACTGAGGTACTAACGCATATTAAATTAAAATTTCGTAGTTGACGAGACAAATATTTTAGAAACCGTTTACAACATTGTGCATAGCTGATTATACATCAATAAATAACTCGATTGAGAAAATAATTTTTGCATAACTTTGTATTTTACTAAGTTCGTAAACTACTTTTTGCCCGAGTGGCATTTTACTTCCTGAAATTCATAACTAGTAATTTAACAATACAAGTGTTTAAAAAATGTTTAATTAATTGAAAAACCTAATAAAGTACTTTGTAGTGGGTAGAAAAAGACAGATCATTTACTAAGAAACATAGAAAAAAAATATTTATATATCACAGGCACACGATTCAGAGCGAATGGGTTTGATGCGTTCAAACTCTCGTGATCTGGAAGGAGGGATCGAGCTGAAGGCAGACTCCAGTGCGCCACCACCCTGGACTGACTCTTTGGAGGAGGCACACTATGTTATCACTAGGTATACAAAAATATACATTCTGAGCAATATCAATAAATTTAAATATAATACAGGCGCAATGTGGAAGTAATTCCATGTTTCGTTTGGTGACACATCCCAGAGGCTTAATTTTAGTCCTCTTCTCCTTCATGCCTTTTGTACAAGGAAGGGATAATAGATTTGGAGATGGCATGCATAGAAAAGGAAAATATCCTGTTCCTGTGCATCCCCTCCTCTGTTGATTAAAGGCAACACATCAACAAATGGTAATGTCCAAGGGCAGCAGTTGTTTGACTACTTTGTTTTCAAATTCTGGTGGATGCTTGCTCATTTCTCAACTTGAAAAAAAACCTATTTGATTATTCAATAAACACCATCAAAATAAGTCATGTAGTTAACTTAAAAGGGTAAACAGAGATAAAGATTTCTATTTAACATTTTCAACAATAAATTATACTTAATTATTAATGTTTTTGCTGTAACCATAACTATTTGCAGGTTACGTACCAAGCTATCAGAGCTACAAACTCGTCACGAGCGACAGATCCGTCGGCCGGCGCTCGACGACAGCACGGAGCAGCAATACATCAGCAAACTGACTGGAGAGATTGGACGGCTCTTCACTCATGCACACACACATCTCTCAGCGATAAAAGCACAAGCATTGAACGGTATATAACCATTGCTATACTCACTAATCTTTAACAAAAGGATAAGGTACGAAATTAGTATATTAGAGGAAGTTTGAGAGTAGCCTCAGTGGTTGAGAAATTAGGGAGTAAAAGGTTGGCATGGTATTGGCATGTTATGAGGAGGCATGAATCGCTTGTATCAATAAGGATGTTACTTATGAGTGTGGACGGGTACAATGGTAGAGGTATACCTAGAAAGAGATGGATGGATTGCGTGAAAGGTGACATGATCATGAAGGTAGTGATGACTGAGATGATGGATGATAGAGTTATTTGGAGGACGAAAACTCGGTGCGCCGATACTACAGGAGTAGGATAAGGTAGGTAAGATAACTTACTAATCTTACTTCATACTAATGTTATAAATATACAATTGATGGATCTTTCTTACAGATTATAGCCTAAACTGCTGTCAGGATCTTTTTGAATTTTGGGCATAGATATAGAAGATAGTCTGGAAGAACACATACTTACTCTTTTTTTTAATTCCACGTGCAGTCACGGGCGAAAGCTAGTAGTTTATAATATCTATATCTTCTTTTCTATTTACTGTACATTGTAAAATTTTCTTTGTGTGTTTCAGGTAATAAAACTGAACAGAAATTAGCCAACAATGTTGTTCTAGCACTGGTTACAATGGTGCAAGATTTAAGCGTAACATTTCGTACCGCCCAATCTAACTACTTGAAATCATTGACATCCCGAGAAGAGAGATCAAAAGCCTATTTCGATCTTCCTAATTTTGAAGAGCTGAGTTTAGGTGATAATGACCTACTTCCAGGATTAACAAACAATCAAACAGATCTTTTATTCTCTTTACCTAGTACATCTCATAGTTATGATGATGGGAGAGATCTAGATGGTATGTTCCAGAAGCAGGCTTTAAGTCAAAAACAGATGTTATTAATGCAAGAGGAAAATACACAAATGATTGCTGAGAGAGAGGAAGAAGTTAATAAAATTGTCCGATCTATAGTAGATTTGAACGAAGTGTTCAAAGATTTAGCACACATGGTACACGAACAAGGTACAGTGTTGGACCGAATAGATTACAACATAGAGCAAACACAAGTCCAAGTACACGAAGGGTATAAGCAATTGCAAAAAGCAGAAAGATACCAACGGAAGAACAGAAAAATGTATTGCATTTTAATACTGGCTGCTTTAATAATTGTTTTAGTGATTCTACTAATTATAGTGAAGAGTTAATATTGAAGGACCTAACAAAATATTGCTAAACTTGAATAGAAATGAAAGTGAGATGTTTTTTACGATTCCAAACTTTATTGTATAGTCAGTTAAGTGTATTTTACATTACTATGCTCTAATTTGACCAAGATTTTTAACTGATTAACCCAATCAAGGGAGGCTAGTCGATGATTAAGGGGGGCGAAAGCAGATGATCAAGTGGCTCGTAATTTGGTACTATATGGTAACCTACATTATGTTCTAAGCTTTTATTTTTTGTAAATATTTGTCTATGTGGTTATCTTTGTATATTATTAACTTATTAATATGTATGCTATCAATATATGCTGTATGAAGATGTCGGATATATCAACCAATGTGATGAAATGGTTCACATTATACTTAAGTTTTGTTGGTGATATTCTAAGTATTTCTGTGTATGTGTTGTGTGTTTAAGTAAACATAATTTAACTAGCTTATATTTGGCAGGAAATAGTCCGGATAATAAACCTTTAGATTGATAATCAGATTGCGTTAATAAAATGAAATAAGTCATTTTGTGAATCAAATAGTTAGTGCAATATTCCTAGGTAAACTACAAACTGGCGACGTTCACGATTTGTGAACATAAAATACCTCTGCTTTAAGCCTTTTATGATTGCCAATTTAAAAATGACAATTTTAGATTTTATATTTATCTATATTTAAGTTAAATTATTGAATATTTGCAATCGAACCTGGATAAGTGAGGCCAAGAGACCGCAATATTTTTCTCTTTAAAGATATTTTCTACAAATGACACGATAATAGAGGTTTTTTCGCTTATCCAGATTCGACTGTACTACAAAACTTGTTTAGAAAATAAGTGATTGAAATATATTTACTGTTATGATTGTTGTTATATTTTTTAATTCAACCTACCTTCAGTACCTTGGAAATTACTTTTGCTGTAAAACTTAGAGCAGTTGTGTAAGTCTTTAACGTCTCTTATTAATATAAATTCGATATAGATAGATAGATGTTTGTAGCAGTAGTTTATTGTGGCAGCACTCGGTGGCCACTTCAACAGCGGTATAACATAGGTGTCTAGTCCACTGTGCAGAGCGTGCATGGAGGAAGAAACCGCGTCCCACGACATACAACACTCTCCAGCAGTGACTGAATACAGTGTTAGGTATCTTGGTTCACTGAGATCGCTTACCAGCAATATAAAGGGTTTGCTGGGGTTCTTCGGAGAGCTGAGTTGGCTGGAGTGATCCATGTCCTCTTCTCACGCAAAATACGCTCTTGACGTAGAGTTGCGGAAACCGTAGTCCCTACTTCTACTAGAGTTTGTAGCCTTTACTGCTGAACAGATCTCAATGAAAGTTGGCATAGATGGATGGATGGATGGATAAATTTGGATAGGATATAGTCTGAAAGAACACAGGCTAAGTTTCTTGTATTTCCGCACGGACAGAGTCGCGGATGATAACTAGTAGGTAATAAAACAAGGTGTTTGAATTGCTCTAATGAATTGTAATGTTAATGATCTCTTAAAGTACAACATGTGTCAGTTTACAAACTGTCTGAAACAAAACTGTATATAGTACAATTTATAAATAAATCCCTCATAATTTTACTAGACAAACAATATTTTAGACTATTCAATACATTCATTTTTAACTTGGCTAACTTCATTAATAACTTGATTAGAGAAAGTGATCAATGTGAATTTACAAAATTTTATATAATTTCTGCCTTAGAAGACATTGAAACATAATTTCTCTGATTTTTGTAAATAAATAAAAAATTCAGATGTCATTTACTTCTACAATGAAAGAAAATTGTTGAAAGACTAAAATTTGAAGAAGGGGAAGATAATGTCCGGAAAACGAAAATTATTGTCTACATAGAGACATTTTCTCGCAGATAGTATTAAATCCAATAATTTTTATCTGTAAGGCTCAAAACAGAACAATACAACAGAAAAAGTCACAAAGATTTTGCTTTTCATCTGTCAAATCCAATCACTTTTAAATAATAAATTAAATGAGATTAAGATATTTGAAATTGAAGACAAAGGCCAGTTTGCATCCCTAATTCAAAGAAAGCAAATTTCCTATTCCCATAAAAAGCGATTGAACACGAAACAAAAACGTTCATTGCAACTCATAACCATTAACACAATCTGAACTACGATTCCTTGTTCTTATTATAAAATTCATCTAAATATTTTTTATAGGCGGGTTGATTGGTCCATAGATAAGATGCTTGCTGATTCAATGGACTCAACGTATTGGGTTCACCTAAGAGACTTTGGATAGATATGAGGACTGTACGAATGTCATATAAAGCAGTCCATTTGTCTTTTAAAATATCCAAACATATTAATCCACATGTATCTACATTGGGATGAAAACAGGGTGTTACAAATTTTACTACAGGAGGTGCGTAAGGGTACGAATTAGGGAATTCAAGGGACAGTTTATATTTATGTCCGGCGTACACAGTGTCTTCCGGACCGTGTATTGTTCCGATCCATTTAAATAGATTCTCACTTTCGGGAAATGCTGATATTCCTTTATCTGAACAACGCATTAACTCCATAAGCTCCTTCTGAAGTCTGAAATAGAAAAAAAATATGAAAAATTGTCTATAGTAAAAACAATTTTTTTTATATACGAATGGGGCAAACGAGCGGAGGGAACACCGAGGTGTTCATGAATGTTAGTAAATGCAAACTTTCTCTAGTTGATTATCTAATATAATGAAGTACAATCTGTTCAAACGTAAAAATGGAAGGTAATCTTAAAACAAAGACTTTTGACTTCTCGTTATCGGGTATATTTGAATGCATCAATAAAATGTTCTAGAACGTTATGATTTTTACGTGTTTAATCTGCAAATAGTACTAATTTCACATATTGTTCAAACATGACAAGAACATTGCAATAAGATTGCACGAATTAACCTAGGAACGGTAGGCAATAATTTACTATTACAAAATTACATAGCGTATTTCTGTACGAAGCTTAATGTTTTATGCACCGAATCTTTTAAGCGCAAAGTAGAATTGCTTAAAAAATACGTTAAAACATTCCAGACTTACCGTTTGCTCACAGCATGATTGTCGTTCAATTTTATTGTATCCTCGTTTTGTTTGGCGGGATTCGACGAAGACGCGTAATGTGGATTAATATTCTGGGCCATAATCAAAAAGCAGATCGAAGTCAGATATCACCAAGTGTCTGTTAAACAAGAACGACTTCCTGTTAATTTTTAAAAAGCTTAAATTTTATTGGATATCCCATTCATTTGACAGCAAAGCTGGCGTCAATCAACGTCACAGATAAGCGCCATCTACTCGATCTATAATTTTTTAATTATAGAGAATTTAATATTATTTGGAAAGTATTAGTTAATTATATTTTAAATAATTAAATGTCTAATAAAACACAAAAAAGCCCCTCGTAAACAAAGATAATTCAGGCCAATTTGGTAAACATAATTTTCAAAGATCTACTTAATTATTCATATAAGTCCGATTTTTTTTTGTAAAAATTTAATTTTACCTACTTTACTACCTTTATACTTTTAATATTAACATAAGTATAACAGTATAATTACAATTTGATTAGATTTTGAATAAACAACTGTGTTAAATTAGTGAAATTATGGAACCAGATTTCTACTTTCACTTTCATTTACTTTTATTACTTTTAGCGTTTACTTAAGCGTGAAATTAGATAGATTCGCCTACCAGTAGCATAAAAATAAAACAAAGTAAGAATTAATACTGTAGGCTATTTAAATTGATGTTCGATAGAATTTCGTTTAGTCGTTTTACAGTTGTATTGTAGAAATAAACTGGAAGCGAAAGAATCAAGTCTCAACTACCATGTTCAAAGTAAGTTAATATTGCTTAAAATATATTGTATTTCTGTGACTATTAATTATAATTTAAATGTACATTTTTAACTAAGAACTTTGCTTGTTGACCTTTTGTAGAGGACACTTTTTTTTTAAAACCTCTCATTTTTCATTGTTTAATTGGAGTTTAATGACACGGATAAATGAGATTCTGCGAATTGTTAAATTCCTTGGCACACTTAGCTGTAATAAGAAATGCAAGTTATTCAATGAGTCCATAATTTTTCAGATATTTTTTTAATTGGGATTTCCAAGTATTTTGCAATTTGCAACCCAAATCTCTGCTTCAAAATTGTTTTATAATCTACATTCTGAACAAAATATTTTTTGACGTTTTAAAATTTTGACATTGACAAAAAACAAATGATAAAGTGTGGCGTGCTAGCATTTCGATATTTTTTAAATATTGTGTATCAGTGAGATTTTTTGACATACAATTCCGAAATATTATTGTAAAATTAGCAGCTGAACAATGGCGTGCCATATTTACTTTGAAAACCATTTCATCTCTGACTCAGATTGTTCAAATACGTCACATCTACGATGCATGGTTTCACAAGCATTTGGTATTCCACAAGATGATTTGTTTATAACAGTAAATGGACGTATTGTGTCCAATGAATTCCAATTGGATAAAGAAAACGTTGTGAGAGTGCATACGAGACTTGTTGGCGGGAAAGGCGGTTTCGGGTCTATGCTACGTGCGATTGGGGCGCAAATTGAGAAGACCACAAATCGTGAAGCTTGCAGGGATCTTTCTGGTCGTCGACTACGTGATATTAACGAAGAGAAAAGACTTCGGAAGTGGCTGGAGGGGCAGGAAGACCGTGAGCGTGAAGCGGCTGAAAGAAAACAGAAGAAGATTGAACGATTATTAACCGAGCCTAAAATTGAGGTGAACCTAAATCCGGAATATGAGAAAGGTCGCCAGGAGTTACCTGAGCGGGTCAGTGCAGCGGTTGACGCGGGTTGGGAGGCAGCAGGAACATCTCAAGCTTGTGGAAGTAAACGTAAAATTGAAGATACTGTTTCAAAGGGTAAGAAGAAGGCGAAGTTGTGGATTGACGCAGACTTGTCAGATTGCTCATCATTGAGTGAAGATGATGAAGAGGAGACAAAGATGAGCTCTGAGCAGACGGTGTCCACTGACAGTGGCAATGAGTCTGACAGAGCTTCCGAAGCGAGCAGTAAAGTTTAGCAGTGTACAAAATTTGGACTCTCAAGTTTTATAAAAACTAATCTGCTACTGTTGTAAACAAACTTTGTATAACCTTTTATTTAAACAATTTATTATATTTATAGAATGTGCAGAGAGTTGTGATTCTCTGTTACATGTAAATATATCTTATGTTAATATTTTTTTTTAATTAATATTCCTTGTCTAGTTTTTAACTTCATTATTGTATTTGATGTCTTGTATTTTAATTAAAACTGTGTCTAAAATTATGATGTAAAATATTTATATGTTAATTAGAAATAGATATGATTAGTAATAAAATTAATTTAGGTTTACTAGTTTTTTTTTATTTAACTCCTCTCTAAAAATACAGTCTGAAGGAAATTATAGTTTTATTATAAATTTGACATTCAAATTAAAATTTTTGTTTAAAAATGCTAGAAATTTGTCTCTACGTATTAGTTTCCTCATAACATACGAAAAGCAAAAAGAAATAGGACAATTTGTTCCAAATTTCACCTATGTTAAGTTTTGTAATTACAGCGCCATCTGTTGATGCATTTTGTTATTTCATTACAGAAACACTTTTTGGTAGTTTTCCTTTTGCTGTCTCTGCTAGCGTTAGCCATTGCAAGACCACAAGAGTTTGACGATGAGGACCACGATGAAGACCATTCAATAGGAGACAAAAAAGGTACCATCAAAGTAAAGAAATAGTGTGGTCTTAAACATTGCAAGGAAAACAAAAGAGATGATTGAATTGACTTTAATAATTACTAATAGATAAATGATTAAGTAATTTTAACGTGTTTAATTAGTTTATTCTTAATTTTTCCAGATGACGTGTCCCGAGTTCAAATCAAGGTTTACCGAGGTCCAACTAAACACGACGGCTACGCACCGTGGGGCTTCTGGGTCAAACAGCCCTCTGATGATCAATAAATATGGAAAAAGTAGTTATATTTTACTGTTAACATTAGTTTATGTCAGGATGTATAGATGGCGCTATTATAAATAAAACCAAAGACTATTCCTAAATTTGTTTTGTTTTCTTTTCATTTAAAGGTTGTAATGATTGTGAAAATTCTATACTTAGTTATTTTTTCGAGCGGGAAAATTATTTTTCTATATAAGTGATAGAAGTACCTATGGTATTGCACTTTAAAATAAAAAAAATACTGACGAAAAATTGCAATAGTAAATAATGCTATACCAAAACATTAACATACTTCATGTATGTAAAAAATATCTACATACTCTGAACGCATTCGGCTCCTGCAGTAATTATTTAGTACTTTACGAAACATAGCCTAGTCGATTGAATTGAAGTGAATATTTACTTATAAGAAAAACTGCGTAACCCAGTGATGCAATATCTTGGACTTAATTTTTGCGTAAATGGAATAAGAACGGAAACTCGAGTGTCTTGTGAATCAAGCATTAAAAGTCGTTGAATCAAATAAAAGTATAGAACCGATGTTCTCAAAACAATTCGCTTTCTCTACAAACATTGTCCGACAGCGCTAAAATGCAGCATTCGTGGTACAACAGATAATTGTACCACGATATAGGGAAATGCTTAAAACTGACAAACTCCAGTTTCTATTAATTGTTAGGTTCCTAATCTGATAAAAACTTTAGGGAGTTGTTCCCCAGCTAGGTTAGGATCTGATTGTTTCTCTTCTCTGATTTACCAGAGATCATGTATCAGTAACTGGTTTCACAATCCGCCCTCGCTTCCCTGATCTCTACCATTGAGAGAATAAATTATTAATACAAGTGTGTGAGTCCTGGGGTTAGTTGTCACATTGGAATTTAATGTAAGCCATGCAGCATTTTAACGCTCTTAGGTTAAAAATTCGATCTTTCGTGTTTCATCATCAAATAACATTCGTTCATTTTGCTGAATAGTTGATCGCTGTTATAATTAACATTGATTTCAATATTATAAATAATTATGTATTTTATTAACTGTTTTGGAGTATTTAAGTGAATATGTGTTTTATTGTTATGATTATGATGCAATAGTTACAAACATTATGTGAACTTTATGTAAATTGTAAACATTTTTTGACATAATCCTTTTTATTTGACAATTTGTCACTACATGGCAAATATTTATATTATTTTTGAAATATTTTACATGGTTTTTATAGTAAACTTAAGTGCAGTTTGTTAAAATAATTTATTAATAAATTGAAAGTCGAAAGTGTAATAATATAAAAATAAAAGTGGGGTGTTGCAGTGAAGTGGAGAAGAAATAGAATAAAAAAACTATGTGGATGTCAGCCAATCACACAGCGTTGTGTTGGGCGCCAAAAATACTGGTCATAAGAATGGGTACGTTTTTTTCACATTAATTACATGCACTGTATAGAAACTTTGCTTGGACACACAGACATTGGCGGTCAATAATTGGACCGACAACCAACTGGCATAATATGAACATTCACTGCTGCCAGTGAGTCTATTCAATCCATGCCTGGCCTGCGCCACTATCCAACTGTCCTAACCAAGTGTACACCAGGCAGATTTTTAATATAATTTTTGATATCAATGGATCTTCGCGCGCCGTTTTCTGTGACAGTAAACAGACCTTTACTTATGACGTCATGATTCCTTTTACCCTATATACAACGATTTTGTTCTATAATGTTTGTTTGTAACTTAATTGGGGAAATTGATTGTGATGGACGAACTTACACAAGTAGAGTCAGGATACACTACTTAGCTATTGTTTGTTTAGTACGTCGCAAGAGTTTGGTACTGGCTGCATTGCTGATGGTGTCTGTGCTGGCGGCGTTGCCGGCGGGCTGGTGGCTGGCGCGCGCGGTCAGCCGCGGCCTGATGCTGCCGGCTCCCCCGCCGCGGGACCTCTCGCATTACATGAAGACGAAGAGTCTTCGGGACTACTTGATGGATATGTGGGTTTATGTAAAAGTAAAAATGTACTTTATGGTATGGTGCAAAAAAAAATTAAGAATGTGTCCAATCTTACTATTATACTTTGATATTATAAATGCGAAAGTTTAGATGGATGTTTGTTAGAGTTTGTAGCCTAAACCACTAAACGGATCTTGGTGAAATTCGGCATAGAGGATAGTCTGGAAGAACACTTAGCTTACTTACTTTCGTTTTTTTAATTCCACGCGGACAGTGTCTCGGGCAAAGGCTAGTAAAATTATAAGGCGAAACATGCACATATAGCTAATGAGTCGATCGACATAGTTTTGAATTCTGTACATTTACTTGTATACAAAACTTTAGAAACTTGTACGAGTATATACCTTCGGTGTTAAAAATATGCTTGCCTGTATACATATATACGTATTTTTGAAATCTGGTTTTTGTAAATGTGTACATTTTTATGGAGCGATTACAAAATACATTTGAAAACTTAAAACAGAACAACCTGTTTCATGTATTTATCCGCAACGCATACAGTGATCTTCTACTCGAGCCTACGAAGACGTCGTGTGACACGCTGTCCAACATCCCGGTGCTGGTGATGGTGATCAGCGCGCCCATGCACTTTGATTACCGGAACGTGATCCGCAAGACCTGGGCGAGGTATCAGCCCACGCTGTTCATCATGGGCCTTCACAGGATCCATGGAGAGAGTATACTGGTGAGCGCCAGAAGTTAGAGACAGTTTACCCCTTGATGGTCGTAAGACACGGGATACTTCCCATGATTGGAATATGAGTTCCCGAAATTTCGACACTATTCTATGCGCCATGTTTATGGTATTTGAAGTAGTGTCTTTTATTCCTTGAAGGAGGCAAAATATAAAAATGAATTTGGGTAAATACCCGTAACCCGTAAGTTTCAGATGTTATGCCGAAGCAGGGGCATCGCCGGGGTAACTGCTAGTCATATTTAAATCGCATTATTTGTCTCAGGGTGGTAACTACTTGGAATCTAAGCAATTTAATGACATTTTGGTGTTTGACTTCTACGATCAGTACCAAAACTTGACATTAAAAACTGCACTGATATTAAAATGGGCGTCGGAGAAGTGCCCGCAGGCAAAGTTTATATTCAAGACTGATGATGACGTTCTTGTCAATCCATGGATGTTACATAATGTTATCAAAGATCATCCACACGCGCAATTACTGGGTAAGAACACTTTTATAAAGTAGACTAGCTTTTGTCCGCGACTCCTTTCGCTTGGAATTAAAAAGAGACTTAGTAAGCAGCCCATTTGCTGCCCGGTTCATATTTGGCAAGAACAGCTGCACTTGAGGCCATAGATTGTAAATACTCACTGGCGCCAATTGGCGTTCCCACTGTCAGTTGATTGTCAGTCCAGTTATTGAGCGCCACTGACCAACTCTAGACCAAGTGTGAACCGCGCCTAATAGCAAAACCCAATGAGTCGTTTTACAACTTTTAACATCCATCTATGAGTTAATGATTCTTGTTTTGTTATTTATAATGCTAATGTCCATTATCCTCGTTCAGGTTACAGTATAAACGAGACGAAGCTGCACAGAGATGAGTACAATAAGTATTTCGTGCCTCGTTGGCTGGCCAGAGATGACGTCATACCTCAGTACCTCTCCGGCACTGGATATCTTATTAACGGTATAGCAGTTATCAGATATATTGGCGGCTTTAAAGTTCACGTGAGTCGCTGCGCTTAACAGAATTTTAAGTGTACCGGGGCATATCGGAATGCGGTGGTTTGTAGCGCGGTGAGCTTGGATAGCTATATATTTGAAAAGAACTATATTTATTTAATATTTAATAACCCTCTGCTACAAAAAATTATCTTTGACCGACTTCTTTAAGTATTTACGTCGACAGTTTCTTCTGAATCTAAGTCCAATCTATACTATCTATACTAATATTATAAAGAGGAAAGATTTGTATTTTTGTATGTATTGAAATAACACAAAAAACAACTAGGCCAATTTCAAAAATTCTTTCACCATTAGAACGGTATTTTTTCTGTGAGTAACATAGGCTATGTTTTTTTGTTTTAATTTCACGCGGGCGAAGTCGCGAGCAACAGCCAGTATTTAATACGCGTAATAGAAAGATCTAAAATGATTGGAAATAATATGGATTTACTTTCACATAACACTTTTCACCCTTAGTTATGGTAAAACTGTGCCTTAAATATCACGTCTCCTCTAGTAGAACAAGAACCGACTGATGTAGGAATAAGAGATGAATTACATTAGAAAATAACCTCAAACTTGTGAGATTCTTGTAGCAAAGATCCGTCTAAGTTGTATCGTGTATTTCAGGCGCTTATATAAAATCAATCTTACACACGGCATACACAGTGCCCATGATGAATGTAGAAGATGTCTACATCACATACTTAGTGGCGAAGAAGACGCTGAACCTGACCCTCACTCATGATAGAAGGGTCAGTCCTATGAAGCCCTGGGTGACCTTCAGTTGTCTGTATTGGCATTTGGCTGCAGCCCACAGCGTCAGACCGACGGAGATATTACGGATATGGCCGAATCTGAAGATGATTGGAAAGGAATATAATAGAAAGAAAAAAGTCTGTCTTGGATACGAATTCTTTAATAAAGACATGTTTTTGTATTGAAGTGATATTTGACTATTGGAAAAAAATAGCTACATAATGTTACCAGTGTTGAGGGTCGAAGGATTTCGTATAAAAGTCTGGATAACATAGAGGTTAGAAAACATGAATATTTACGTAAATGTTGTATTATATAGATGTGATGATTTTATATCTTATTTATATCTTTTTGTATTTTTTAATTTTGATATGAAGTATTGAAGTAAACTGTTGTATTAAAATATTTTATGATGAAAATGTGTTTTATTTTTTTTTTATATAATATAATATTACAATTTGGCAAACGGGCAAGGGGCACCTTCATCCGCCGAAACGGTGGAGCGACCGCTGTAAACATCAGCGATTGCAGATGCGTTGCCTAACCAGACGAAGGAGGAGACGCACATAAACAGGATAGATT
>LD688946.1:5234210-5248808 GCA_003118335.3 Papilio memnon
TCCGCCGAAATGGTGGAGTGACCGCTGTAGACATCAGCGATTGCAGATACGTTGCCTACCCTTAATCGATGGAGGAGGAGACGCACATAAACAGGATAGATCCCCTTCCTATGCATCTCCTCGCCCGTCAAATCCACCTTTCCTTCCCATCCTTTTAAGAAAAGGGTGGAAAAAAGGGACTAAAATCATGCCTCCGGCACCACACTCATCAGACTGTACGCGGGATTGCTCTCACTTCACGCCTGTCTTCTGCGTGGATTTAAGCATTGCTAGATTTACCTAGTTTTAGTAAATCTTCTATAAATGTTTTTCTTAAATTGTGAACCCTTCACTTTATTTCTCACCCATATCTTGATGTGTGAAGCCTAGTGTCCTTATCCTGGACTATGGGTGACGTCCGATTGTCTTACCTAGGTGTTAGGGGTAAGTTGTCTATGAATGTGACAACTTCTAAGGAAATAAAAGTATTGTAAACGTAAATGCAACCTAGCCAGTGGCCAGATGCGACGCAGCTGTGGTCGACTGATAAGCTTTATGGTTCTCTCTTCTTATTGGAAAATCAACATTGTGAGGCTCATTTCACTCGCGATACACAGGGACGGACTCGACACTAATAAAATTACTTTTTTATTGATTAAGTGTGGGCTAAAAGAAAGAAATTAAACATATTAATAATAAAAGGAACTTACGACTGTAACTCAGATATTCAGAAAGGAATTACAGATTTCTCTTCCGTACAATTTGGGCTATATGTATTTTATATTGGTGTTACAAATATAATTTCTTTTATTCTGGAATTTCTTCTTTCCTTCTATAATTATAACATCTTTGTTTAAATAAAATCCATCTAGATCTAATACGTTTTTCCTTTAGAGTTTTAAACGTATTAATATAAGAAGCATAAAATAAAAACCTAGAAAGGAACTTAATTTGAAAAATTCTAAACTAAATTAGTTTTTTCTGAATACGTCCCTGTCCGATTTTCAACAATGAATTGCGTATTGTAATGACTAGAAGTCATATAAAGCGAACTCGGAGCGACATTGCAAACAACTGCAGTGACGTTTAGCACAATGGACGTGAAATATATGATGCTCTTAGTCTGCCTGCTCACCCTGCTGGCTGCACCTGGACACGCTGGTGAGTCACACGTTATAATCAAACTGTATCTTCTAGAAATAGAAGTAGACGAAACATTCCTAAAGCTGGTATAGTCACAGATTATAGTAATTGTGATTGTCCAATTGTAAAGGCCTGTCCCACCAAATTGTAAATTGTCTGATAATCCAACGTGTAAAATATGTGATGGACATGGATTTGGTTCCCTTATCTGACAGTGACGTCATAAGCTATCTGAGCCTCTATCAGCCAGTGGTGGGACAGGCCCTAAAAGTCAACAATTCATCAAGATACACCAAGAATTTTACCGTTTTTGGTATACAAATATTACTTCATTGGATATATTTTAGCATTATCGGATACTAGCAAATTAAACATTGGATTAACGAGCAAAATAATTATCCAAAAGTCACACGCAACAGTCGTTCAATTCAGTGAAATACAAAATGAGAGTTTCGTCCTAAATCAGTCACTTGTTAAATCTAAATAAACAATAAATTATTGTAGATTTCTTATATAATAGAATAAGTCCGAAGACGCCGGAGGAACTAGATGCGTTAAATCTCAAATGCGTCCCCGGTCGGACTATTTTAAAGATCGAATCAGTCGCCGATAAAAGTTTATATGATGAAGATGCCACTGAAGAAGACGATGGTGAAATAGAAACGGATACGAGACGAGTTCATACAACGTTTCAACCAAAAGACGATAGTTGTAAAATCTGCGTCTGCTCTGTAGAAGGCAAAGACGAATACTGCAGCAAAAGACCAGCGATGAACGTCAACGAATGTATGCGGATGACAATGATCAAAGATAGTTTCAACAAAAATATACCTTTCGATCATGAAAGATCTCTTTCTTACCGGATTAGGAGAGGTTTGTGTCTTCAACTAGAGTTGGGGCAGCTGATAGAAAGTTATTGCTTAGGTAAAATATTCCTAACAAATGCGTTAAAACTAAAATTATGTTTTAATTAGTATTATTTTTAAAGTCAAGTAGAAGTTAGATGTAAACATTTTTCCGGTTGTTAGTTGTTGTCTTATTAAAATTTCGATTTTGATTCCAAACCACAGATTACCTTTGGCATAAAGACGAAATCCCGTACTCAGCGACGAGTCTTTGCTTTCGAGGTGTGTCTTACTACACGAATAATGAGAAGGCAAAGAATTCAACGATAGCTAAACAAATGAGGGTCGTGTCCCAACTCGACTACGGCACCAGGAATATCTGCTACTTCTGCGTCTGTCACACATCCGGTTCTGAGCCAGCTTGCATCGTCAGGAACCCTTGGTTCTGCGACTACTACCGCATGATGAGAAGACCTAACTACGCTAGGGATAGATATAGATACCTGTTTAAAGAAGACAGGCCGGCTTACTTTAGACAATTGTCTTATCGAATTAGGAGAACCATGGATGACGGAATAATGGAGTTACTAGATAAGGGTATGAATATAAGGGGGTTATGAGTGGTTTATGCACTGGCCTTTATTAACTGCTATCTGGTGTATATAAAGATTTATAATATCTTTTGTTATTTCTTGTGTTCTTTTTTAAGTACAACGTGTCGTCTTCTGCTACCAATCTACAGAAATGCGGATAAAACGATTTGAAAATTTTATCATTATCAATTTGGATTTGCATGTTAGATGGTTGTGTTTTCGACTTGTAGACGAAAGATTGGTGATTGCAGGAGGCGACTCGTTGTGCTGTGGACATCCCAACGGTCACCGGAGGATCCTGCATGACGGCGTGAGGAGGAAGCTGCGGCTGCTGCGAAGGAAGGTGCCTAGAGAGAATATATTAGCTGGAAGTCCTACAGGAGATTATGTAGATTTTGTTGTCAACAATGATAAGTAACAACATGAAGATAAATGTTGACAGATGAGTCTGATGTTGCGAAGGGAGAAAATTTGTTGAATAAATCTTCAAAGAAGAATTGTGCATATGTTGTGGAATATTCAAAGTGTTGCATGTTCAGTGTCAATGTGTTGTTTTGTTATTTTTGTAATAGAATCATTGGTGTTTTGTTAATAAAATAATTTATTATGTTTTATATGTGATTTGTTTGATTGTGAACGGTTTAGTGATTTTATTTTTGGGAAAAATATATAGGAGTAGAAGTTATTGCACCAAAACGCACATTTTGAAATGCACAGATAACAAATTTCTATCAGCTGCACCAAACTACACATTTTTCACTAATTTTTGTGTTACTCACTTTACACCTTTTAATAACCTAAGTACTTCTTCTATCTTGTCTTAGTTAAAATACTATATCCTACTGGAGAATTAATTTAAGAAGGTAAACGAGTCACCTAATAACCACGAGAAAAACCCCCTACTATAGTCCTGTATGTACATAATGTTAAGACTTAATGACTAAAATTAGTAATAGTAAAAACTGAATATGAACAATAGCAGACTATTAACTTAGGTAACATTTAAAAAATGAATAGTTAACTAAAACTATTAGGTAAAAAAAAACAGTCATCAAAAGGTAGGATCAAAAAGTTTAAATCCGTAACAACAGATGTAAGTACTGCTTCCAATAAATTATATTACTGCTTCATAAAATTAGTAAATCAATTATTGACAATGTAGCCGCCAAATACTGAAACGAATCTTAAATACTTCGCTTCGTGCGCCGTTTACAATCTAAAATTCATCAGAATTTGGAGTTAAATCGTTGCCTTATCAATTAAAACGCTGTTGCATATAAATGGCGTTTCAGTATTCGGCCGTATATGATGTAGATATAATAAGTAGTGTTGTGATTCCAGTGGGAGATGAGGAAACTGAATGTGTACCATTCTTGTCAGAATACACCGATTGTTCTGAAGGTAATCATTTTACTTTCTTGCGTCAAGAGCGGGCGCCTTTGACTAAACAATCGCACAAATGTGAGATTGTCGATTGTTTCGCGGCTAATTCAACTGTTTAGTTGCACAACTAAAAATCGAGTAGTGTGCGCACCTCCATATAAGGTCAAAGCGCGATTAAACAGTCATGCGATAGTTTAGTCAAAGATGAGCGCGCGCTCTAACTATAATCTCTCTGGTGTAGAATTTAAGATCAGAGAAATAATTACAGGAAATAGTCCTGAATCTTCTAAATTTAAACATTAATTTAGGCTACATGGAAATTATAAAATCATTTAAAAATATAATAATTGCAGCAAACATTTGCACTGGTTGTACTAAATGCTCGTGCTCGGGGGAGGGGCATTGGCAGTGCCAGATGGTGCAGGAATGCCCTGGGTCGGAAGATCAGGATGTGGTAAATGCGGACACCATCAGCAATGCTTATGAAGTCTTGTTTAATGGTAAGTGATGCAAGAAGTTACAAGAAGTTAAACCACCCTTTAAAGGCCCAAATCTTTTAGTCTATTATAAATATGAACGTAATTTTAAAATGTAGTCCTTTTCAGAACTTTCTAACATGGGAACTAAAGTAGAACCAAAAGATTCAGAACAGCACGAGGAAAGTCGTTTATTAGGTAAAAATAATTAGAACCTACTTCTTCGTGATTTTTATTTTACTATGCTTCTCTTTGACAAGTATTGCATTATTTTCAGGTTACTTGATTGCTGTACCTTAACGCACTGCTTTGCACTTGTTTTTTTAATATAAGTATCACTGAAGCACATTTGTTTTTTTTATTAGCATTTTTTATGTACATTTTTGCTAAGGTAAGTCTCAAATGTTGTCCTGATTTTTATATGATAATAGAATTGATAATATTTTTGCATGTAAAGGAAATTATGAAGATTTGGACGAAGGACAACATGTGTCAATAGTGAAGAGATCCGTGAGTCAGAATATAAGCATTGATAATTCTAATAAAACGGTGAAGTTTTATAATACCGTTGATGAAATAAATGAAGGTAATTTGAAGAAAATTTAATATTACAATTATCAATAATGTTTTTCGGAATTTCCAATGTAAAATATTTTTCAGACACATTAAAGAACACGAATGAAACGGGCACAATTGAAGCGAAACAGGTCAACGGTGTAAAAGTACCTAAAATCTCAAGAAGAACAAGTGTTATGGATACTAAAAATATTACCGGCATCAGTGATTTACATATAGATTTTCATCAACCGAAAGAATTTGATCATCACATTGTTGATAATAAAATCGATTCTTTAGTTCGTAATGAAGAAAAAACTAAGATGTTAAACCCAAGTATCGGCGAAGTTATAGGGAACCATTCACAACAAACTAAAGATAAAGATCTGTCACAGCTTGTTGTTAATGAACTAAAGAAAGGTTCTGAAGTAATTGGAAATAAGGATGTAGCTCCTGTATCAAATATCACTTTTACACCTGAAAACGATACTTTGACGGCAATGGCGTTCATCGCTGGTGATCTATTGAGCAAGTTGTGGAAAATAGAAAAAGAATCAAGCGTCGAATCAATGGAAACCGAAGTATTGAAGCATGAAAAACTAGCTGATTTATTAGAATTGTTTAAAGAACCACTTACAATGAGACAAGAATTATTTATTAAAAATGCATTAGAAAGACTTTCAAAAGCTTTAGATAAAGATAGGAAACTGAAGAATGTTTCATTGTGCGAGACTTTAGCATCTACAGAGAGTGTTCTTGGTAATTCAAGCAATGGAAATCAGGAAGATGTTATTGAAATGCATACGAATTGTAAAAACAGAAACGATTCTAGACATCAACACGTTAATAATACAGAATATAGTACTGTAGAAGCGATATCAAAAATAAAAACTGTATTAAATTTAGTTAGAAAATTTGAGAATGTAGAGTATAAAATAAATAAGTTGCGGAACGGTATACATCTACAGAATGACAGTAACACACACGATATTGATTTAATGCTAAGTAAAGATGAAAGTAAATCATTAAATGTGTTTGGTAATATTTTAGAAAAAATTACCAAACTTCTATTACCTAAGAAGAGTAAAAGAGCTAAAAAGATTATGACAAAAGTAAGACATATGAACTTATTCGGAAACTCAGACGACATCAAAAAAGAATTGAAACAAATAATGGGAATCAATAGTGATAATTTAAATTTAACTTCAAAGGACAAATTAGTTATTGATTACCTTAATATCTTTAAAATGAATCCTAGTTGTGCATTTAAAGAAATGTCACAAAAAGATACAAGTAACTTGCCAAGTATTAAAGGAGGCACCTACGATAACATATCAAAACTTTTAAACGTTAAGTCAATGGATGATATCGTTGAATTAATAACACCTTCTTCTAATGCCAATACACGAAAGAAGGACAAAGAATTAAACAATACAACGAATAAAACAAATTTTCAAATAAACAATGACAAACACGAAGACGAAAAATTCAATTTAACAAAACAAAAATTAAAAACCCATATGAGTGCAATTTTCAATGATCTCAAAGAGTTGCAAAATCGAAGTGGAACATTCTTAAAAGAGAATGAAGATATTGTAAATATTCTACCATGTCTGTATAATTTGTTTGATTCAGCAAAAAATGATGCTAAGGATATAAATAAAATACCAAATCGAAATAACATAAGTCTTCTATTCGAATCACTTAAAAATAACATTGTAGGAGGTTCTGTCTCACGCAGAAAGGAGTATTCTACATTGCCAGGATCTACAAAAGTATGGGAGAGAGTTATTAAAAATTTAAATAAACAAAGCAAAAAATCACGAAGAAATTATAACAGCGAACTTAAATCTTTCGACGAGATTAAACAAATAATAGAAAACGTTGATATGTCATCAAATTCTTATAAAGAATACGCAAGTTTAGCAAATGTACCAATTTCTAGTCATTTGATATTGTTAAAAGTTATCCAAGCTAGTGCTCTACAATTTGTGAATGCTCTAGAAATTATCAAATCGTTTATAAAAAGTTACATTGAACTGCCAGCAGACGAGGAGTTCGTTATTAAGAAATTTGTAGATAGCGCAGTAATAAGTATTAATTTGAATAAAAGAATATCAGACAAACTGAAGACATATAAGAAAAAACATAGAGAAGATCTCAGTAATTTTAGAGTAGAAAATATATACAAGCAAGCGATGCATAATCCAGATTACAATGTCTTAGAAAGTCCAACACACGGTCGATATGAAGAACAACAATTTGTTCAATATAATACAGGAAAAGTATTAAGTAATAACAAATTTATAGATACAACGAAGTCATCACATGCTGTGGAGAATAAATTTAGTGGTAAAAGTCAATCGAATTATAAATCAATGAAAATCCAAGATGTTGATAATGATTCAAATGTTTTTAAATTAACAAGAAATCAAATAATAAGCCAATTGATAAAGAATCGTGTTGAATTGTACATACAAATTAAGGAAGCTAAAGGAATTAAATCTAATCTAGATATAAACTATAATTTGGCAAAAAGGATCAGAACTCAATTGGAAAATGGAAATTATAATTTAGCGAAACAATTATTTTCAGTTTTTATGACAAATACTGTAACAGATGCAAATGAGTTCATTTCAAAGAATCATTTCAAAGGTAATTTCTAATCATATAAACTAACTCTACCCCTCGATTTCTCCGCGTGGAATTAAAAAATAAATAAAGTAAATAGCCTATGTGTTCCTCCGGACTATCCTCTACATCCATGTCAAAATACATTGAGATCCGTTCAGCAATTTAGGCTAAAAACTATAACAAAAATCCATCCATCTAAACTTTCGCATTTATAATATTAGTAAGATAAAATTATATAAACTTAAATAGAAACGTTTAGTTGTATGTAAGGGGAAGAGTGTATGGATGAGGGATGAGAATGGAATGGAAACGGTAATTTTATGTAATATTTTACCAGGGTCGTCTTCGCAGTATAGTAATTTTGAAGCTGCTGTTTACCCGATGCCGCATGTTAACGTGGAAAATTCAAGAAACGACGTGAAATTTGTAGCCTCGGAAGGCTTGTTAAAACAATTAAATGCATTAAAAGAAATGAATTTATGAGCTTTGTAAGACATTTTTTATGATTTAATAAAAATACTAAGTTAATGTTTGTTATTTTATTTATAATTATCTTTGCTATTAATTTCTAATTAAATTAAATCTAATTCCTCTGATGTTCCGGATGTCGCTGTTTGTTTGTTTCTTATTAATTAAAAGAACCTTTACAGTGTTTTGGTAACAGCTTTAAAGTTTTTAGCCCCGTTAAATTTTCTCTTTAAATAATCAGGTATTATATTTTTCATCCGTCTTATTGCTTTGTTGAATGCGGTATTTGATCTTTTGATTCGGTTTAAATTGTCTTTTGCGTCCTTTTGCCATTTAATATTTTGCATTTGGTTCACATCATCTTTGACATTATTTTTGAAAATTGTCCCGAATTCTTTCTTCGATTGTTTGAGTATCTTCTTCACTTGTTGTAAGAATGATTTCTTTTTCGATTTCGGTTTTCGTGTTGTTACAGTTATTGGGACAAACTTTCTAAAATTGTTCTCGTTTTGTTGTTTTAAAATTTCTTGAATTTTAACGTAGACGATTTTAATGTCTTCGCCGATTCTTGAGGCGTACCGTTCGCTAGTGTCTTTGTCGAATAACATAAACCGTCTTGTCTTTGAATTTTGTATAAAAGTTAAAGCATCATTAATTTTGGCGATATCTTTGGATATTTCTAAATGCAGCAACTTCATGCTGTAGAGTCGATCTGATAATCGACTGGAGGCAATGCCTCTCGTCATCTTATACCATTTGATACCAACATCTTTTAAATCATTTGCCATATTGTACTGCGGCTTAAGTATGCTATGATTTTTAAAATTGTACTTTTCAGCAAAATCGTAATTTACTATACGATTGAATATTCTTTTAGCTCCACTAGACAAAGGTGCTAAAGCATTAGATCGAGGCATTTCTTTATCTATCACAAGAAGTATTTGTTTTATTACACTAGGAGCTGTAGACACGGCAAATTCATTGGAATTTTCTTCGATAAATTTTTTGTACATATTCATATTGTTTTCGTTGATTTTTTGAAACTCTTTCATGACATGCACTTTACCTTGTTTATGAATATAATATTTCATAGCTTGAATTAATATATTTAAGTTTTCAGGCAGATCTTTATAATTTGAGTGTTCTTGTATACCAATAATGTCATTGATCACTTCGTAAATATCTTTTTCTAATTTATTTTCGTAATCATCTAAAGTCAATAGTTTATTTTGAATCGAAGTTTTTTGAATTTCTGGTAAAATCTCCATTTTGTAAAAGGCTACATAAGTCTTTGTTAAATTTTCCAATAGAGTCTTATTAATTTTTAAAAACGTTTCGTTTCTTATGTACATTCTTATGTATTCCTGCAAATAGTCTCTCATGTTCTCTAATTCTCTTAGTTCATTGCGTTTTGTGTTAATAAATGTCAAAAGTGGATGCAGCACATTATCTGTGAGATCTTGTATTGATCGTTTAGAATTATTTAACAATACTTTATTGCGTAAACTTCTGGTTATGTTAGTAATTTGTCTTTTTACAACGCGCACCGATTGACTTTCCAATAGATCGTAAACTTCACGAGTTGCTGGAGTTCCTTTTGGATTTATCTGATCTAGATTAAAATCTGAAAAAAGGTTGACACCAATTTTTAAAATCACAATTGAAAATGCCACGGTAAATTTTACTTTATATCAATCAGGAGTTTTGAATTTATTATTGTTTAACTAATTTAATAAGTTACCTAATATCTTATCTATGTTTCCTTTATCCGTATCTGTGACGTTTTCTTCAGGGATGTCGATGTAATCAGCATCCAATATATCTTCAGAATGATTCTTCAGCATTGGTAGAAGCAGTTTGGCTGCATCTTTAATACTCAAGTTGTAATACTCCGGGAACAATTCATCGAAATCCAAATCTGTTTGGTCAAGCGATTCATTTTTCTCAGTGGCATCTGAAATTTTGAAACATGAACTTTTATTTTTATTATACTTTTTAAGTGTTTTAGAGTCTTTCAAAATCTTAAGGATGGAATGTGATTAACGATTTAAAATATGACGAATGAAACAAGTAACTTTTATGTTTACGGCAGTTGGTGAAAAAGAGAGACCCTTTATTCTGAAAGAAAAAGAGAAATATTTTGATAGGCAGATATTTTGGTGGTATAAAAACTAGTAAATACATCAAACTGACTCATTAATTCGAAAAATTCTGTGACTTCATCCCTCTCAACATCAGCTAAATCATTATTCCTCTCAGCTTCTTTGACGTTAGTATTGTTAAATCCGTTTATTATTGAAGATATTTCTCGTGATGTAAAATTTTCTTCCTTGTCACTTAACTTCGGTAACACATTTGTATGTATTGAACGTTTTGTTTTAGCTCTGATGTACCTCGAGGCTGCAAAAAAAGATTAAATTATTGTTTTGACACAGCTCTTAAAATGAGTCTCTGTATATTTTTTTTACAGGTTTGTCAGACATATACTTGCGTTTTTTACTGCGCATTTGAATCATGTACCAAAAGGCGTTCCACCGTTTTATAACTTGCCACTTTTACTACTGTGAAATACAAAAGTTTATTAGGACTTACAGTCATCAATGTACTCCATGAGTTCGACTAGCAGATGATGGTCTACATCCAGGGGAGGCTGCTGCCGGCACTGCTGCCATCTCCTGCACTCCCAGTTACCTGCTGCGGAGCAGGAGCACCGGGTGCAGCCGAGACACAAATTATCTAGATGAAGAAAACTATGATTATTTTATTTAACAAAAAGGTTAATTAGATTGAAGTATTTAAATAAAATAGCAGTAGGTAGTGAACTAAAAAATAATTGTTAATCGTTAGTACGAACGGTTGTAGGGTGATGTCTTCGGGTATTTTTACGTTATTGAAAATATAACATTCATTTAAGACAGCGAACATGGTAAGATCCAAGCGATAGTTGGCTTGTTATGGACTGCCTTTTATCGGGAATTTGTAGACATTGTGGGGACAGTTGAGAGTTAGTTAGATAGTTACTAGCTTCTTACGTTTGTTGCAATTCGTGTAGCTCGATATGTCCGGTACACATTGACGGTTAGCGCGGGATTCTGAAATGCATCAAACTCACTATCATCTATTCGAATTTTAATACTATTAAATATCGAGATCGTTTTCGTAATGTGATCGATATATTTTATATGCGATTTGTTAGAAAACCTTTTTATCAATATTCGTGATAAGCCCTCTGTATGTTATAGTTACGTAATTCTGCGAACCAATATCAGTTTGTGAATTAATAAATTATTCTATTGTTTGAAGAAACAATCAAATGTGACGCTGTGAGATGGCCGATGAATAAAGCTGCGTGTAAACTATTTTACGATACGATGTACGATATTATATGATAATTGTTTAATGAAACGTAAATTAAGTTAATGGAGAGACATATTACAAACATGATTTTTTTTTAAATTTTCCCAACATGAAAACTAAGATATGCGACATGACATCAACCATGTATTATATTATATAAATCGAAGCTTTCATCAAAACTGTTCACTGGATGATGAAAATATTTATGACTTTGTGTCTACTCTTAGGAGAGTATCCAGCAGTAGACATCTATCAGCAGAAGGTGATGATGATGTAATTAGCAATGAGAAAATTCCAACAAACCTTTTACAGTTAAATCAAAAAGCAACTCGTCTACTTCAGCTTTGATCGCGGGATTGGTGACCACTTTATCTTGACATTCAACTTGAAGCATTCTTTTGATCGCTCTGTTGTATTCGCATTTCGCGTCGTCCATCTTAAGGCAGTCGTAAGCGTCACATATTGTGCATTGATATGGAGTCGATCTGCGGTAGAACAATGGACCAGTTTCTGGATAACGGAAAGTCTCGGTATTTTCTGTTGTTGTATCTGAAATCAACATTTAGGTTTCAAAACAAATCAACCATCATTGTTACAATGAAAATTTGATGCACATTTTTTTCAGGTATTCCGTAGCACGAATAACTTCGCTGATTCTGAAATATGTGACGATTTACGTCATAAGCAGAAAAAAATGTACAAATAACACAGAATAGTTAATTTGATAGTAAACTAGACTATACTTAATGTAGCTCTGGAGAACAGTACATATAGAATAAAAACTTCAAAATCGGTATTAGTGATTAAAGTGGACGTTTCAATATGCAAGCCTAAGTTACTTTCCATCTATTAAAATTTAAGCTGTTTGTAGATAATACTTGTAATATAATTCCTAAGAGATGTTTTTCGGTCAAAATTTTGAAGCCATCAATACCAAGAATGTTGTTTCAGGTGCAAACAAAAGGACTTGAACATATCTTTATTGTGAGAAGCAACATCAAAACATGGGCACGTGTCGGTGTGACGTCACAGTTCACGAGTGAGGTCTACGCTAGAGGTGAGGTTACGGATAGCAAAGGAAGTCTCACCTTGTATGCTCACCAGCAGGAAGACCGCCAGACGGTACATTGCGACGACGTGACGCGACAACAATGGGAGATCGTATTTCGCAACAACTAGGAGTGTTTATGCAAACGTAAGTTTTTTAAATGGAACGGACTTGGGTCGACGGTTAATTAAATGATATATGCATGCTGAAAAAATAGAAAATGATCTGTCTTATGAAGCGATTAAAAAAAATGCTTTGAATTGGTTCAATTTTGTTTACTGATTTATCTTAGGCGTTTGATACAGTTAACTATAAAACTACTCTTTTTAAAAACATACCAAATTGGACCTTTCATAAAGTATTTAATTCTATAAATAATAGACAATTGTATCTGTTGTTAGGTTCTAACTTTGAGGATGTGTATCAAATTTAAATGTTGTCCCTATAGGGTGTGCTTCAAGGATCCAATGTTGGATCTATACTACTTAACTGAGTATTTGAGTAAATATTGTATAACCAGTTAAACTATCACACGTAATATGCCACCTCGTGCTTTTAGAATAGAAGAGAAGTCTTTCTCTTTGTTGCGCGTAATTGTGCGAAATCAATACATTATCGAATCCTTGAATAATTGCTACCTTTTTGTCTTGTACCAGTAGAAGTAATATGTGAATTTGAAATTCATAGGACTTGTAAGTTGTAAATCCAGCTCTGCGTGTGGAATGTGTATTACCGCGATATTTACAAACAAGTGTCGTGTGATGTTGGCGGCATTGTTTCGCGTCGCGTAATGCGTCGCCGGCCGCCTGCTGAGAATGCTGTTGCTGCTGTTACTCTTACATAACGTGATCGCTAATGGTGAGTTACTCTCTTCTTTCCTTCTCAACTTCTCTGCTTCATATTCTTTTTTCTTTTTACAAGGTGTAGATTATAAGATCTTCATGTCATCTACTCTAATATAGGTAACAAAATCGTTTTTTATTTCAATATTCCTTTCTGATTCGAGTAACAAATAAAAAATACATTTGAATTACAACGTTCTTTCAATTGTTTCAAAGTTATCATCAGAGAAGATAATACTGCCTTTATTTGTGTGCTTGTTTAAAGCTAATTTTTTTGTGATTTGATTTTGTTAAAATTTCAATTCTGTTTTAAATCAGACCATGATGGTTATGTTCTGAAAGTCTAATTTTCTCTGAATAATTTACCATTTAGCCAATGAATGATTTTTAATTAAATGGATAGACGATGATCTAACGATTCCTGTATTAGGTGAATTAATTACTTTTGAGACAGTTAAAGTTGAAATAAAAGTATTGTCAGTAACATCATATTAATTTTCGAACTATTGATTTATTTTGCAATTTTCGTGTCTCATTTGTCATGGTTTGCCTTAAGGAGGTATTTATAGCTTCACTGAGCTTTAGGCAGCGGAGCAGATGGCGCTCGTTTAAGAGGAACTAAGCTCGGGGACAGCATGCTACGGGATTGGTTATTATTGAGCTAGAGTGTTTTTATATGATTTGTTTTCGATTACAGATTTCCAAACAGATTCGACCTACTCTATCAATGTTACGGAGACATGTCCTGATGATGGATATTACTACAAGGAGGATTTGTCATCAAACGAGGTGGATTCTGGCATCTGCAGACTCTGTTTCTGTAAGAATAATACTGCTGTTTGCTGGTTGAGACCGAAATCTCAATGTCATACCAAGATTTATATTAGAACGGACAAAAGGTTTGTTTTTATTGTTTACTATATGCGTGTGTAAGCTATTGTACTGTATGAGATATTGTCTTTATCAATGATCAGTTTTCGTTCAAAGCATGTTGATATATGATTCGTAATTTCGCAAACTACCGACAATTGTTTATTCGGTTATTACATTGCCTTTCCTGTTTGAAGATATGATGAACATACTGTGTACACTTAAATGCAAAACTTCCTTTGTAGTAATGTTTTCAATCGTCAGTATCTTTTTTAATGTTTTTGCCACTTCTATACTGTGGTAATTAGATTAAGGAAATTATTAATAAGGGTTCATCAACATCATCAACTTGCCCTTATCCCTTACGGAGGGTCGGCACAGTATGTGCTACTCTTCCATACATTT
>LD688946.1:5258398-5269686 GCA_003118335.3 Papilio memnon
TTAACCGACTACCTAACTGTTATAACATAAATCATGTCAACTAACCATTTGCGGTTGATAATGACATATACAAGTTAGAATACACGCAAATTTTAACGAAAACAACGATTGTATTTGCACCAATTTTCATCTATACTAATATTATAAAGAGGAAAGATTTGTATTTTTGTATGTATTGAAATAAGGAACGTCGGTGGCTCAGTGGTTTGAGCACTTGACTTGTAATCTACAGGTCTTGGGTTGGAATCCCACCGCCATGTACCAATGTTTTTCGATTTTTCGAATTTTCATATGTACATAATTTACCCGACGTTCTTACGGTGAAGGAAAACATCGTGATGCAACCTGCACATATCGGCGAAGAAATTCAAAGATATGTGTGAAGTCAACCAACCCGCATTTGGCCAGCGTGGTTGACTATGGCCTAGTCACCCTAGCTTTAGGGTAGGCTCCGAGCACCTCGGTGGGGACGTATAGTGAGCTGGTGATGATGTATTGAAATAACTCAAAAACTACTGGGCCGATTTCAAAAATTCTTTCACCATTAGAAACCTACCATATCGCTGAAAATATAGGCTTTATTTTTAAATTTCACGTGGACAAAGTCGTGAACAACAGCTAGTTTATAAATATTTAATTAAACGTTCAGACAGCCGGCAAAAGTAAAAGCGAGTCAGAAGGTTATTGTTACAATACCGAGAGAACATACGGCAACATTCTCTGTTTGATTACTTTGTTGTATTTAATTGTGTGAATAATAAACCTTGTTAAATAACATGCTAAGGGCATCACTAGCCGACGTATGCTAGATCTAGAAGGGGCGAGTAGTAAAAATTCTATGGATTTTTTAATTACTAGCTGTTGCCCGCGACTTCGCCCGCGTGAAATTAAACAATAGAGCCTATGTTACTCACAGATAAATTACCTTTCTAACGGTGAAAGAATTTTTAAAATCGGAACAGTAGTTTTTGAGTTATTTCAATATATACAAAAATACAAATCTTTCCTCTTTATAATATTAGTATAATAGTATAAAGTATAGAATAGACTATGGAATGCGAAAAACTGACAATTAACTCATAAACTACGTAGCAGTAACTCATAAACTATTTAGTAGTGTTACCTTTTGTATATCTGTATTTAGAGAATTTTCTCCCAGTCGCAATACAGGTCCGTATGCTCTCAAAGTCAATCAAACGTAACGAATATTTAGCAATGACTTGTTGAGCGCTTTCAGCGCTGCGTTGTTCTGAGGAACTGCAAATTTTGCAAACCATTGAAGTTGTTTAAATATATAGTTATTTTGTATTTATTAAGTAACTTTAAAAAAAAGACATTGCACTTGGATATAAATGTATTCGAATTGGTCATACGATTAATTGGCACGCACTTGGCCAGCGTGGTTGACTATGGCCTTGTCACCCCTTACTTAGGGTAGGCTCCAAGCCCCTCGGTGGGGACGTATAGTGAGCTGGTGATGATGATGATGATACGATTAATGGTATTGTCCAAAAAGTCGTATATGCGTAGTTAATCGCTGTTTTTTGTAATACACTTTGCCTTTGCAATCTTACTAATATTTTAGATGCGAATGTTTAAATGGATGGATTTAGCATACATGTAGAGGATAGTCTGAAAGAACACATAAGCTACTCACTTTTGTTTATTTTTAATTCCACGCAGACGGAGTCGCGGGCGAATGCTAGTAAGCTATACTTACTCGGCGAGTCATTATTGACTACGATAAATAAATCGAGGCCTAGATTACTGCCCTTAGGTTGGTCGAGCACCTGCAAGAATTCTACGTTCACTTATTTACCATGACCAGATTTGTAAGACTTTCAGAGGTACACAACCTTTTTGTGTTAGTTGGAGCCTGGGTACTCACTGTAGTGTGATCTGTTATAAATGCTACATTTCTCATTATATTTAAATAGGGATAACGTAATTTTGTATAGATATTTTACGGTAAACATCCACGGATAGAAAACATTTTGTGCGTAAATGAAAATAGTGTTGTCGTGAGATAAAATGATTTGGTATTTCCATTTATTTTAATATTATTTATTTATCGACCTTATAGTTGAATATTCAAGGTAAGTTTCATTTTTTAAAATATTTAAAATTGATTAAAATGTTGATCACTCCTGGTTTATACTAAACTTGTTTATTCCTTTTATATTTATTTACATTAACTTAAAGTATTTTGATTAAAAGTTAAACGCCATATTAGGATGTGGCTTACGCATTTAAATAGTGTGAGTATTTGGCTGTATTTACTTAGATTATAATATTACTAAGATTACTGGTCTAAGGAACATAATGTATCAAGAATGATATATGATAAAAGAAATATAAAGAAAATTACATAAAAATGTTTCAAACCACTGTCATATTTTAGTTTTAAAGAGAAGAATGTTATATTCTATTTCCAAGTCAGTTTCTATACCTTAAATTTATTTTACGAAGTAATTTTTCTCAACAAAACTAAGAATAAACAATACGTTTAAAATCAACGTAAGTCAACATTTATTAGACCGTGAGAAATCTCTACACTCTGTAAAATAAGGAATCATAAAATAAACGTCATAGATTATTTACCTATAAGATACGTTGATACCGTTGCTCGTTTGCCGCCTTATGAAAAAAAAAATAGTTAATATTGCAAAGTTTGCTCTTCGCTTTGTTTAATTAATAAAACTTTTTAAATCAACAAACATACGTAAATTTTATGTTCAACAAATGTAATAATTGACCTTTAGATTTTTCTTTTCAGTAGTTAGATTTATTGCCATAATCTTGAATGTAACCTCAAATTATTCATATGACTGTTTACCCTGAATTATCTAATATAATCAACAAAACACAAGGATTTTAACGTAAAAACTAATGGAAAACAAATGATATCGTGAGACACTTTTAGACTTAATTAGGCGTGATTATTTTTATTTTATGCACAAAATAAAGTTACTATAATTTATGTGACTTAACTTTTCTGCATTTTTCATTACATTAAAGTTTAATTTACACATCAGTTATACTTAATAGTACATTTATACCAAAAACTACACAGCAAGTTTTAAAGGCAGGTGTAGTCCACTAAACATGTGGTCCTATCTGCATAGTTAAGTTAATCTTTGAGCGATGCAGTGCGGCGCAAAGTGAGCGGGTATTGCGCAGTAATCGACTGTGTGTATGAATTTATCTCGCTTACATCGGTGCAATATTGATTCTTGTTACAGCGTGACGCCCTCCAGTGAACACCATTATTACTATTAATAGTATGGAATAAATATTACTAGACATTCAATACCGGTTTTAGGTTTAGGCCTTGGGCGTTCTCAGAGTAATTTGTAGATCTGTGACGTTCCTTTCCGTTAAACGCCTTCGGCGGTCGAATAACCAAGCCATGCCCTAATGCCGATAGTATATTCACTAAATATTGTCAATATATATTAATTGCATTTAATGCAAACGATATTGCACAAAAACCTGTAGTTTTATTCATTATTGCAATTTATATGAAATGAATGCGGGTCCTTATTCCTTCTGTAACGATTGGATGGCATTATACATTGTAGTCAATCGTCTTATAAAATATGTACTTTGTGATATCTTTTCTTTCTTATTTACTTTAGATCGCAATTGACCTCTCATGAAATGTTTCAAGCAATATATTTACTGACCTTACAACGAAGGCTTTGTATGGAGCAATGTGTGCTTACTGGTATGTTTGTCTATGCAACTATTGTGAAAAGTGTTAGGAACGGACACTTAACATTTGTTATAAAAAAAAATGTTGCTTTAACGTTTGCAGTAATCTAAAACAGTATAAAAACTTAAAAGAAAGGAATTACTTAAAGAAACCAATTACTAATATCAAGTTTTATTTTATTTCAGATGGGCGAACGATAATGTACCATCCGGTGCGAAGAAAAATGACGTATTGTATCACAAGTGCCATATTTATAATATGTTTAGTATCACCGTCATTAACAGACCCAAGAGCATTTGATGTACCGTTCAAAAGAAACGATAAGAAGCAAGAAGCACTTGATAACAATATCATAGATTTTGATGATGAATATTCCATTAAATTAAATTACGACACATCTTCATGGAAAAACATAGATAATAAAGATAGTTATAGGTATACTATAGTAAAAGATAAGATTAAAAATAAAGAAGAAGAAAACCACAACAAAACAGATGAAATAAAATACATCACAGAAGTAACAAAAGCAATAGAAGAATCAACAGAATTATCAGAATTCAGTGTTATACCGTTAGAATTAGTTAGTACTACAGAGAATATATTAGTAAGTGTAGTCGAAAGTACAACTGAAGCGGACTTAACAGTAATACCACTGTCAACTACGAGAAGAATATTACCACAGATAGATATCCATCAAACAGTTACTCTACCAGCTTCAACACAACCATCTGAGGATTATACTCCAACCACGGAACACGTCGACGTTACAACAAAACATAATTTGAACAAAACAAATTCAACAATAAGCATAGACGTAACAACTAATTCAAACAATGAAAATGTAACACTACTAGATGTGATAGCAGCAGAAACAATTCGTAAAAATAACACAAATATTCAAATTGAATACAAAGAAACTAATGAAAATCATACTACCGATGAAATTGATACGACAGTAGTCACAACTGAACACGACACTATTATATTGAACACTACCACCATCGAGTCTATAAATCGATTAGATGACACCACTGATTCTAGTGAAACAACAGAATCTAGTGAAGAAGAAGTTCCAATATTTACAGAACTAGATACAGAAGAAGAAGAAGAAAAGGACGTTCCAGAAGATTATTATGATTCCAAAGATATTGTCCCAACAACCACACCGAAAACAGACGCATTGTCAGTAATATTTGGCTTCGCTGGTAGCGTTGTCGAAAGTGTTGTAGAGACGGTCGCTGAGAGGGTAGTACCAAATTGGATTTACGACATTTACAAACGAATGCAGAAGCAAAGTGAGGCGTTGGAAGCCGAAAAATTAAGAAGTAGGGAAGAAAATGGAGGATTGGGTAAAATGACATTAAACAGTTTATCTTCCTTAAGTACAATATTGTTCGTCTTTAGTATCTTTATCTTCAGCAACAAATACATGCTTGCATTGTCATACAGGTCAATTTGGTCGTGGAATCCTGAAGACAATATCTTCGGGCATCAGTAGACCTTTCAGTCAACTAATGGCGGGTGTCCGAGACATCGGATCTTTGGACAGTGATCGAGGGTTCGTCAGTAGTTTGGCATCTGGTGTGACCAGCGTTGCAAGTGTTGCAAATACTGTTGTAGACGCTTTCAAAGATAGAGTTCAAGCGATTTACCCAGGTTTGTGTGAAGAAATTACTTCAATAAGTTCCAAATTATATGCAAAAACTAAACGTTTTTATTTATGTCGTTTAGGTACGGTGTGGTGTGGTGACGGGCACGCTGCAGCAGCACGCTCCGGGGAGCTGGGCCTGTTCTTCTTCACAGATACCTGCTGCCGGCAGCACGACGCGTGCAAGATCTATATCCGCGCTGGAGAGACCAAATACGGTCTTACTAACACCGGTCTATTCACGCGGTAAGAAGATATGACCCAATTCTACCACAATCAGATCGTTTAGCATAGAAGCTAGCTATTGTTTAACTTAGATCACCTTCGACTTCGTTCTGAAATGATCACGAAATACCATAGGCTTGTAACTTTATTGCGATACATCAGTTTCCCAATGGAGCGTTTTCTCAGCACCAGCCAACCTTGACCCGCGTGATCTCGGATCGTGACTGTCAGATATACGTTCCCATAAACCAATAAGCAGGTCAAGTTAATTTGTTCACTATCTTCAGTACAATACCTGTATTGTTATGGTTGTTTCTGAATACGTGATACCGTTTCGGTTAACCATTCAAGGCAGCAGTAAACTGAACTGAGTGAAATAAAGCAATTAGGGATTTAAAACTGTTTAATTATCGAGAGTTCTAATGATATAATACAACTTAATTTGACTCTTCTGTGTAAAATACTCTTTGACATGTTATGAAATATTTCTTTGAAAATTCGAACCATTAGATTATCATATCTGTATTGTATAAAGTTACGTGACAATAGTACTTAAGTTAGATTAAAAGATTAAAATTACGTGACTAGCATTTTTGGGTCTTAATCCAGTATTATATGAGACACAAAAAATTCACATGTCCAATTCCCGCGCTTTTCCTCCGCCATTTTATATCTGTTGCGTGTCAAAGATTATGTAAGGATTACGTTAAACTCATTCGTCAGAAAAAGGTTTTTAAAATACATTTATATTGCCTTTATTGCTGTCGTGAATTATTTGCATGATAAAAGATATTGTTGGTTTTTACGTTTTTTTTCGCAATATTTCAAATTGTCTGTTGTCTCGGATTTTTTATCACTGAGATTTATTATGTTGCATTTATTATTTCCTAATGTAAGTTTTTGATAATAATATACCTTCTCAGTTATATGTTATTGATAAAATTCTTTGTTATAAAGGAATTTAAGCTTACACCTTCAGTTACAGTAAGATATAGACTTAACGAAATTACGATAATTAAATTAACTAAGGATACAGTTTTTATATGAATGAATTTCTTTCATCAAAAAACGTTATATTCTTCAAACACTAGCTGTCGCACCCGAGTCCGTGTTGAATTAAAAAAGAAACAAAACTACAAAGTAATCTATATGTTCTTCCAGATTATGTTCTGCATAAGCTTCCATTGAGATCCGTTAAGTCGGGCAACTTCTAACAAATATCCATACATATAAACTTTACATCTATACTAATATAATAAAGCGTAAACACACACTTCTTTGTTGCCTAAGATGTCAGCAATTACAGCACATTTTTGAATAATTATTACTTTAATAAAAATCCCTACACTTACGTCACGCTTTAGGCTATATATTTCATGCCATTAAACTAAGGGGGTAAATATTTTGGATAAAAACTAATGTGGGAAAGAGACCATAAGTTGCTGCCAACATCAAGGAAGCAAGATTGCATGACATTTGCAATTGATAGTTTGTCAAATGTAGGTAAACAATGAAAAAAAGTTTTTAAAATTTCACGCGGATGAAGCCGCAAGGGAACAGCTAGTTTAACATATATTATTAGTAAGATGGTTGAAAATGGTAATAGAAACTTCTCACAGAGTGTACGGCTGATATATTTTGAAAGCTTGGCCGGATATTTGGACCCTAGGAGGTCAAATTATAAGAAGTTTATTTATGCACTATATTTTTCTTTACGGGATGTGACTCCCTGTCTCGTTACTTTAGTGACATCATTGCATTTGACAGAGTAATTGCTTTGACGCGGATTCATCCCTTGTAATTGAATGTCTCAGATTTACTGGTTTCTCTTACATCAACGGTCATTGACCTCATTGTCAGTTTCGATCACTACAAACTTTCTAAATTTGCTCTGAATATTGATTGTTATTGTTTTCTTGTTTACGAATTCATTACAAAGACGTAATATTTAACCTGAGATATATGCATATATCCGCTGATTTTGTACCACATAAAACTTTATAAAAGCAAGCTGATTTTGTGGTAACAAGTGACAAGGGACGATCTAAAACGGATTTTTCGTTAACGCTATTTATTTTAATTGGTACAAAGTGACAGTAAATTCTTAACCCTACGTTTGCCTCATGTATACGAAAGAAGTTATAAAATGATCACCATCCCGTCAATATGCTGCAAGTTTATCAAAAATCCTCTTCATAGTCCATAAACATCTTCCAGCGACCACTTGACACCAATAGCAATGTGACTGCACTAAATGTTTTGTAACTTCTTGAAGAGATCACTGCGTTGTCAATTGTTAGGAAATTTTGAATTGTATACTTATTTACAAGAGAACCGTTCACGCAAACGGCAACATTAGACCGCGCTCGCATCTTTGATTAAACTGTCGCACAACTGTTTAGTCGCGCTTTGATATCTATGAGCTTATATGGAGTTCACACTAATCTATTTTTAGTTGTGCAACTAAACTAATTGGGTGCGAAACAATCGCACAACAGTTGTGCGATAGTTTAGTCAAAGTTGTGCGCCCGCTCTTACGATTCACCTGTTAAAACTATCGTTTGCACGCGACTTTCGACGGTATTCATGTATCTATTATCATGCAGTTTTCTTATTCAAATACCATCTTACTATCATAAATGCGAAAGCGTAATGTCAAAAGTGCAAGCAGCCATTTGAATTCGCTATAATAGCGAAACACCTGCTGTTCAAAGATATTCGAAATTGTAGATACGTTACCTATAAGCAACGGTGGAGGGGACGCACAGAAAAAGTATAATATCTTTTCCTATGCGACCCTTCTCCGTCAAATACGTAGTGTATTTCTAACTTCTAACCTCCTTATAAGAAAAGGGTGAGAAGGGAAAGGGACTAAAAATTAATTACTTAAACCTAATGCCGAAACAGTAAAGTTATTAATAGTCTCGTTTTCACCATTATTTTTAGATTTATCTTTTTTCCGTCTGTTGGTTTACAGACAAAGTATATCGAATCAGTTATTATAATTAGAAGTCGAGCTTGCAGGTCGTTTGTGGCGAATAATGTTGTTATTAGATAATCAGCAAGAGCGTAGTATTGCGTAAGCGAGTCGAGATTGTCGCACTGAGGCGCCGAGGGAAAGTTACACGTGCCGCTCTACTGCGACGAATTTAAAACGACTAGCTGTTGCTCGCGAATTCGTTTGCGTGAAATAAAATAATAATAAAAATACAGCCTTAGTTACTCACTGATAACGCAGCTTTTTAATGGTGAAAGAATTTTTGAAATCGGTCCAGTAGTTTTTGAGTTATTTCAATACATCCAAAAATCCAATAATACAAATCTTTTCTCTTTTTAATATTAGTACAGATTAAACAAATTACTTGTTATTACTTCTATTAATTACCGCTAAATCTAAATTCGTCGAAAAGAAAAACAATTTTCCAAACACAACTAACCCAGGGTTTAGTATTCGTCAATTACTGATTGTCATTAGGTGCGATATTGACACACCTCTCAATTATTTTCTACGTCTCTATCATTACGAAGCAAATAGGCTCGAAAGCGTCGTTTAATACTCAGAGGTTCTACCACGTTTTGGGAGAAAACATTGTACGTCATCGACTATATTTGTGTTTATTTACGTTCGTTGTATTGAGTCGGGCATCCTCAGTTAACTAGCATGTCAGGCGCAGTCATGTTTATCTCGGTAATTTTGTAAAAAATGATCAAACCCGTTTAGATTAAGATTACCTTTTAATACTTGTTTCAAATAAATTGTTGCTTAATATTGTGGAATTTTCCTAGTTCTGGCATTATCAGATTAAATATATAAGAAACTAACTTTCGTCTGCGACTCCGTCCACGTGGAATTGTGGAATCCAAAAGTGAGTAACCTATGTGTTCTTCCAGACTATGCTCTACAACTACACAAAATTTCATTGAAATCCGTTCAGCCGTTTAAGCTACAAACTCTAACAAACATCCATCTATCTAAACTTTCGCATTTATATTAATAGTATGATTAATGGATTTTTAATGTATTTGTATTTATCTCTAAGTATTGTAATTATTTTTTCTATATAAAAATGTCTATTTATATGTCGCAGTTGCTTGCAGTGTTATTTCATGCCAGTAGTTGCTTCATCAAGCAATTTAAATAATACAGAGTAACGGGAAACGTAGATGCATGCGTGGATTTATGAATGTGTGCTACTTCCGCGTCAGGATTTGTAATATCTAGGATAGTTTTGTACAGGGGTTACGATTGTCAGTTGTTTAAAGCGGGCGCACACCTTTGACTAAACTATCGTACAACAGTTGTGTGATTGTCGATTGTTTCGTAGCCCATTCAACTGTATAGTTACACAACTAAACATCGAGTAGTGTGCGCTCCTCCATATAAGCTTATAGGAATCAAAGCGAGACTAAATAGTTGTGCGATATTTAGTTTCAGGTGTGCACGCTCTTAATATTTGCGTGTAACTGTTTCAGTTCTCACTGCAGCTGTGATGTGAAGTTCCGCGACTGCTTGCGGCGGACAAACTCACTGGTATCTGCTCAGATCGGCCTCACGTACTTCAACGTGCTGGGACCGCAGTGCTTCAGGAAGGCACATCCCATCGTCAAATGTGTGCGCCGTACTAGGTTGGTTACACTTTAACTTCATGGTTAATTATACATATTACTACTAGAGTGTATTGGGAAGCGTATAATGGCTTATATTAAATACTAGCTTACGACCGCGACTCTATCCGCATGGAATTAAAAACAAGAGTAGTAGCCTGTGTGTTCTTCCAGACTATCCTTTACATCTATGCCAGATTACATCGAGATCCGTTCAGCATTTAGGCGGAAAACTCTAACAAACATCCATCCATCCATCCAAACTTTCGTATTTATAATATTAGTATGAAGTAGGATTAAAATAATCACCGTCTTTTGTTTTATTTCCAGAATAACCAGTCAGAAGTGCGAAGAGTACGAGCTGGATTACACCAAGCCTAAGATGTGGCAGTGGTTCGATTCTGAAACCTTCTGATGTAGACCACCAGCAGAGCAACAGGACACCAGACTACCACTGCGACACAGCATCTTGTCGAAAATACTAACAGAATAAAGGGAACATTGAACTTTAATGAAGAAACTTCCTTTTTTCTTCACTTTTTTCCGTTTTTGTCATTTCATAGCTTATTAGACCCACTGTTCTGTATACGATTCATTAAGAGCGCGCACACCTTTGACTAAACTATCGCATAGCTATTTACTCTCGCTTTGAATCCTATGAGCTTATATGCAGGTGCGCACACTACCCGATTAGATTTTATAAACAGATTAACTAACCAGTTGAATTTGCTGCGAAACAATCGACAATCGCATAACAGTTGTGCTATAGTTTAGTCAAAGATATTTTTTCTGTAAGAATTATAAAATTGGCGATCTTTCCTGCATACAGTAAATTGTTGAATTGATTATTAATAAAAAATTATAAACTTAATCCAAGTGAGAATATCTTATTTCTTATCTAAATTTCGTATTGTATCTAATTTGATATTTATTATAATTTTTAGATGATAGGTTTTTAAGTATGTCTAATTATGTAAATAATAACTAAGTTTTATTAGAATACTATCTGTTCCCGTGCGGCTTCATCCGCGTGAAATTATAAAAAAAATATTTCATTGTCTACCTACATTTGTCAAATTATCAATTGCAAATGTC
>LD688946.1:5271166-5292942 GCA_003118335.3 Papilio memnon
TTTATTGAAAAAAGAATTCTTCAAAAACATGCTGTAATTGCTGACATCTTTGGCAACAAAGAAGTGTGTGTTTATGCTTTATTATATTAGTATAGATTATAACACCATTCCAAAGCCAATAACTGGTAAGTACCCACATTTTGGCAACTTTTAACTACATATAGTTAAAAATAAGGCATGTTTGGCATCAATGGGGTCTTAGACTATAAGATAAAATTATATTAAACAATTTAGATCCATTTGCTGACCTTGTTATTCAGCCTTAAAGACATTTTCGTCTACATGATGTAAACAAACCATAGTACCGGTAACGGTTTTTAAAACGGTTTTCCTCAAGGGAAATACCAAATGACACGACAATATAAAGGTAAGTTTACAATGTAATAATAGATTTAATATGATATCATTTTATTCTAGTGATTGTCCGCGATTTTAATCGGACGGAATTAAAAAAAATGTAGTCTGTAACAGGCGTTTGAAGTCAAAATTGGTAGAGCCGTCCCTTTAGACGAAGTAACATTCGATTATCGCTATCGCTGATGGAAAAGTCAAAAATGTATGGAAGTGACAGTAACGTTCGATAAATCACGTGTACATTCCTATACATTTTGTCTACTAATGACATAGCTAATCGAAGGTCAATTTGTCTAGGGGGCTCCGGATATTACACGGACAAACGCGGCCTTGCCGACAGACATTTAAAAAAATATTTTACACATAAAATCCAATTTAATTTTACGTACCTATTAATGAGTTTTATTTCATTAAAATACTACTATAATTTAGTATTTTGTTGACATTCCTAATGTTATATTATATACTAGCTGTTCCCTTGCAGCTTCATTCGCGTGAAATTATAAAAAAATATTTCATTGTTTACCTACATTTGTCAAATTATCAATTGTCTAAATGACATGACATGATGACAAACCATGGCAATCTTGCTTCCTTGATGTTGGCAGCAACTTATAGTCTGTTTCCCACATTAGGGTTTTTATCCAAAATATTTACCCCCTAAGTTTAATGGCGTGAAATATATAGCCTAAAGCGTGACGTAAGTGCAGGGCTTTTTATGAAAAAAAGAATTGTTCAAAAATATGGTGTAATTGCTGACATCTTTGGCAACGAAGAAGTGTGTGTTTACGCTTTATTATATTAGTATAGATATAGATATATATTGATCTTGTAATAATTACAAAGTAATAATTTCTATAGCTACTAAAAATAATTAAGATTAAGTAAAGAGAAGTAAGGAAACGTAAAGAAAACATCAGTTATACTTGTTTATAGTTTAGTCAGATAAAGATTAATTACAGATAAATAATAATTGATAGTAATAGTGCAATAAGTTAATTATTTTATTACAAAATGTGCAATAATTTACTGAAATTGATGGTAGCTTATACAATATTGTATGTGGGTTTGTTCGAATATAGTAATGATAATTCCAATGTTAAACCGGTTATTTATAATGACAATTAAGTTTATTTTATCTTAATTATTTTCCAAGTGGAAACATTTAATTGAAATATAAATTATCTGTAAGGAGAAATAATAAAAATCACATTTGAATCGAAAACTGTTAATTATATTGTTACATTATTGAAATTAAAGAGAATGTCGGTCATAAATCTCACGACTTCTTAGTTTATACTAATTATCTATACTAATATTATAAAAAGGAAAGATATGTATTTTTGTATGTATTGAAATAACTCAAAAACTACTGGACCGATTTTAATAATCTGTGAGTAACATAGACTATAATTTTTAATTTCACGCGGACGAAATCGCAAGCAACACCTAGTATCAAATAAGTTATTTATTCTAACAAAAACACAAAAAACAACGCGGCAAGAAGTAAGAGATCCAACTAGTATTCAAATATTATTTACTAGCTGTTGCTCGCGACTTCGCACGCGTGAAATTAGAAAATATATTACTCACAAATAAATTACCTTTCTAACGGTGAAAGAATTTTTGAAATCGGCCCAGTAGTTTTTGAATTATCTCAATACATACAAAAATACAAATATTTCCTCTTTATAATATTAGTATAGATAACTTTCCTTAATAATCTTTAAAACATAATTGTTTTTGTTTCTAGTAGACTGTTTCCCAAGCGTCACAATTATTTAACTACACTACACTTACACTAATTTACACATAAAACGTGTAACAACATATAATAATTTATAAATAGATTAAATCAAAAAATTGTCTCAACACTGCAATTGTAAACAGTTACTTGGGTTTGTTTATTCCTGTATGGGCACGCACTTTCCTTGCACTTTGGCTTGACCTGTCGCACACTTATCCCCATCAAATGCAATTCTGTCATCAATGTCAAAACCGATTGGCGTCACTTGTGTATCGTTTACAGTATTATTACGTGCAATATAAGTTGCATTGTTAATATTGGTTGAAGTTCTAGGCCTGTCTGTTGAATACGGCTCTGTCGTGTGTTTTGTACTTCCGCGTGTGTCCACTTTCGAAGGACCTTTCCTTATAGGTATTTCTGTATTAACAGTTATTGCGTACTTAGTATTGTTTTCTGGTCTTTTATTCGTGTAAGGAGGTCTTCGGTGATCTTCTTCTTTGTCTTGGAATATTATAAAATCAGGATCAATGCCTTCATCTAATTTTTTAATATACTTCACGTTTATATTGTATTGATGACGGTTGACATTTGTAAATACAGGACCGTTGGAGTAATCTTTTTTATGGTTATGATTGCCATCTTGTGCTTTAATATGCTCTTGTGTGTGATCATGTTTTTCTTCAGTTTGACAATCGTGGTTAAATCTTTCATTATGCTCGTTTATCTCACTTTTAGTTTTATGTTCAGTACCATAAGGTTCACTTTGGATGTATTTATAACTAGTGGTCACTTGGTAAACATTGCGAGAGGATACGATCGCGATTGATGCAAACAAGAGCAGGATCTGTAAGACTGACATTGTGACGTGTGACCGAGGTGGATGGTAAAACCGGACTGTTGCCACTCATCAAAGCCTAGTCAAACGACTTTAAATGGCAAAGATAAACAATAATATAGATGAGTTAATTGATCGTGAATTCTTGATCAAATATAAATATAGACAGAGAGTAGGTACACATAAATATTTACTATGGAAATTGAAGTAGATAGAATTTGATTACAAAAAGGCAAATATAGAGATAATGGAAAAGGAACGTCTTGACTTTACGTTGATACATAACATTTGTTTTTAATTAATTTGTATGATCAAAGGTAGGTGGAATGTTATTATTTTTCAAAATTAAATCTTATCCATTAGTGAAGTTGACTTATTAAAACAATAAAATGAATGCTAAAAATGTACTAATTATAATATAAGTATTCTAGTATTCTGTGGCACATTTGGTCCAGAAATCAGAAAAGGTCTGACTATCAAAGCCTCTAAATCGCGTGCACATGTTAGGCAGAAAACTTGTAAATTGCAATTACTCTGCTGTCACTTAATCATCTGAATACTTAAAGACCTTGGGGCTACCGACTCACGTATGGTGATCTTGAGATAAAAATGAGCTTAACTTATTTTATCATTTAATGAAATTCAAGCTTTATTGTCAAACAGTTAGGAATATCTTTGATTGTCATCTCACTTCTGCTTAGTAAAATATCCTATGATCATTGACAGAGGGTGATCAATATTGTCATGATATTTTTTTTAATAAATAATCCATTAAACAGAGAACTTGCTGTTTTGCATAATATACACATTAAACCAAAAGCTCTCAAGATTGCAGTCTGAACACAAATATAATATTATATGATTCCAAGAACCTTTAAGATTGTCAAGGCTACTAAAAAAAACTACGCACAAAATTTAAAAGGTCTAAAAGGATAGAGAGAAAAATCGTTAAAAATGCCTTAGTGAAAAGAATAAAAAACATTCGAAGAAAAGTTCTTGCTTTAGAACAACTGCACAAAGATTTGAGAAAGAATAAAGCCCGCTACACACGCTCAGTTTTATCTGAACAGTCAGATCGTTCAGATGAAACTGAGCGTGTGTAGGCTTTAGTAACGTTACGATAAAATATGTATTAAAATCAGGGTAATTTTATTCAGATATCAATGTTATATAGTAAAGATTCTTGACTGTCCATTATTACAGCATCAATATGGTTTTTAAATATCTAAACAAATATAATGAGCAAAGATTTGATTTTTTAAGCTCCGAAACTATTGAAGCGATTTTAACAATTCTTTCGACGTTAGAAAGAGAGTATGTACTCTATACTAATATAATAAAGCGTAAACACACACGACTTCGTGGCGTAGGATGTCAGCAATGCACATATTTGTATAATAACTCTTACTTTAATAAAAAGCCCTACACTAACGACACGCTTTAGGCTATATATTTTCGCGCTATTAAACTTAGGAGGTAAATAAATTGGAAAAAACCCTCATGTGGGAAAGGGACCATAAACTACAAGCTGACATCAAGGAAGCAAGGTTATTTTGGTAACGGTAATTGACATTTGCAATTGAGAATTTGACAAATGTAAAGTTTTTACAATTTCATGCGGATGCCGCACGAGATTGATTGTTGATTATATTTTCCATCAACAGAGCATATTGTACGTATATTCTTTACCACCCAGGCGAATCTGCGGTTAATCACTAGTTTATAATAATTTTATATCATTATTCTTCTGATAACAGTCTTGTCTTGTACTGAATACATTTTACGACCAGTGACCAACGACCTTGTGATAACAGTTAGCAATAACTTAGAATAGATGTTGTGTAATCAGAGATTCAAATAATAGAGTAGACATAGTTGACACTTCATTTGAAACATTTGCACATAAACTAATGCTATTTATTAGCCTTAAAACCACATATCGATAATTAATTGTATTTAAATTAATTATCAAAAAGTGTCGTTAAGTAATTAGTGAGGACCTATTATTGGCTGTATAAATATATCACTATACCTACTTTGTAATAAATAGCTGTTGGTCTTCCTTGAAAATAAATAAATAAATAATATTTGAATGCTTATTTTATAACAAAAGATGGAGCTTATTTTTTTATGTTTTATTACATGTCATCACGACTCGTGGTGGCACTAAACTTGACAACTGATATAGTACCTTTCAGAGAAAGTACCGGTGAAAAAAATTGTTCACTGCTTGCTCTATATTTTTAAATGTATTGATTTGTATGTATTGATTACATCTCGTGCCATTTCCTGTCATGATTTGACCCGAGCCTAATCTATAACATCATCACAATTAGAGCGCGCTTGACTAAACTATCGCACAACTGTTTAGTCTCGCTCTAATTCCTATAAGCTTATTTGTAGGTGCGCACACTACTCGATATTTAGTTGTGCTAAACAGTTGAATTGGCTGCGAAACAATGGACAACCGACTATCGCACAGCTGTTGTGCGATACTTTAGTCAACACTTCTAGACAAAGGATTTTTTATTACCCTATTGACAAAGTGCATGGACACTTTGTATGCAAGTTCGAATTTGACACATTAGGTGTTTTCACCTTTTTTCCTACAGTGTCATAGGTACACACATATAGTGGACGTAAGAATTATAATTATTGTATGTTTATATTAAAATGTATTTGAATTGCTGTCCATGATTTTAATAGTTAGATCCTTATCATTTTAACTGCAAATCCTATAAAATATGTATTATGAGTTTCTTAAGTTATTATTATAACAATATGAGTGGAACATTTGCGATTCATGACGTCTTAATAAAATGGTTAAAACTAACGCGATCTCATATCGAAAAACATTTTATGTCAAAAATAGTAGTATGTTAGGGTGTAAAAATTGCCAGTAACTATATACTAGGGCAGTATTGCATTGGGTCGCCCATATGGGCCACACCACACGTGACAGCCACAAATACCGCGAGAAGCGAACAACCGCAGCCTGTGTCGGCCACTGGCGTCAACCATGTGTGGTCGAGTCTAAATAAAATGAATGCCAATTATAGGAAACATGCTGGATTCGTTTTTTGTGGCTATTTGCACATGCATTTATTTTTTGATTCCCTACATCCCTGGCCAATGAAGGTATGCAATCCTTCTTAGCCATAAACTAGTCTATCTATACTTAAAAATGATAGGTATTATCTTCATGGGAAATTAAAGTCAAGAGCACTAAGTGTTACTTTAGTCTTGAAATTGTGCAACTTTAAGAAACCTCAGCTTCTAGGCAGTAATATAGCCAGATTTATTTATTATTAAAAATTAACCTTTTATTTATTTTGTTTACTATTTACCAATAATTATTCTGTTATAATTGAATACCTGCAAATTAGTAACATTATTTATTAACAAAATATGTTGAATTTAATAATTCATCATCGTCATGATGTTGGGGAGCGGGCGCGTTGTCCGCCGCCATGTTGGATTCACGCCGACCGCACGCAAAATGGCGGATAATAATTGTGTCCGGAACAATTCAACAATTACTAATATATTATTCGAGCTTATGTTATGACGTCCGGCTTTGTTTACCACAATACTAATGATAAATGTATTTTATATTACGCTGAGGACAAAGTAATTGATGTTTAATTATTAAGCATTTTTTAGAATAGCAATATGGCAACACTAGTTCGGCGAGAAACTTTTATTAGTTCGGTATTTTGTAGTTTTGTTTGTTTTCGGTTGTTGCAACATCTGTTTATTGAATAATTCATCAAAAAAACTCAAGCAACGCTCAGAAATCGTTTACAAGATGGACGGCGTCAGCTGGCACATTACAATATCAGATTTGCAAGTCAATACAATTAACATATCTTGATTAAACACATACTACAATTATTGTGCAAATTATATTAATTCGGAGGTGGCTCAGAAGTTAAGAATTTGACTTATATTGTAAGTCCTGTGTTTGAATCCCGCCTTGTTTTTCCATTTTGATGTTCTTACGGAGGACATCGTAATGTCTGCACATATCTGTGAAGAAATTCATTGATATGTGTGAAGTAAACCGTAAGATCGCGCGCACACCTTTGACAAAACTATCCCACAACTGTTTAGTCTCGCTTTGATTCCTATGAGCTTAGGAGGTGCGCATACTACTCGATTTTTAGTTGCTCAACTAAACAGTTGAAGGCTGCGAAACAATCGACAATCACACAACAGTTGTGCGATAGTTTAGTTAAAAATATGCGCCCGCTCTTATCTGTGTAGTTGACTATGGCCTAGTTACCCCTAACTTAGGGTAATACCGAGTCACATAGTGGAGACGTTAGCTTGCAATTATTATTACGCCAATCTTCACTGGCTAGCGTCATTGAATAAGGGTTATCCTTAACTTAAGGTAGCAGCTTAGACATTTTTTAAATGATAACGAAATCATGTCAGCTTGTCTAATTTTTAGATATAATTCTCTTATCTTTATAAAGTGTTGTAAATATAAGTAAATTATAGTCTCGCCGGTGCTAGGTCAGGCTCGCAGACGACGAAGGAAAGTGCTTTCCATCAGCCATTACTAAATTAATTGTAGCGAACAGCGCTCTGCAGCATCACTTTTGACTGAGAATTCTTTAAAAGATTTGATGTAGCACTTTTAGATTTCAAAATAAAATATATTTTACTCTATAGAGTATATTATAATATCAAAGTTATAAAATATATTCTAAAATACATCTTTCTAATAACCTAATCCGTTTTTTTTTCTTTAAAATTACATACGTACAAGTTTTAATATACAAGTAATTTTTGTTTTGCATATTTTCGTTATTACAATACATGTTTTAAAAGCATAATTAACTCTGTCATTTTCTTTCATTAACATAATAAACTAAATAAATAAAGCCGAACATAGAAGCTGGGTATCTTCATAATTTCGTACTAGTTTGCGAAATAACCAATGTTTGTATAAATCAGTTCGCCCCAGTTAACATTAGTAAACGCGCTGATTAATATTTGCATGTTGGTATTAGATAATTAATTTTCATTTGCTAAGGTTGGCAAAGTAGAATACTATTTACTCGTCTATTCGACATTTAACAGTTAAAATATCGGAGGAAAATGTACATCTATTATTCCATTCCAGTGTATCTATGGGATATAATAATTATAATAATTTTGCATGTAGAATATGGCGAAAAAAACAGTAACAGGTCACCGAAATTCGCCAAAATAACGAAGCAATATCCATGGGCAGCGTCAAACAGAGGGGAATTTTCTCTTTGCGTCCAATGACAATTCTTCGAGACAAATGTTAAAACGGGCTACCAATGTCAACTATTTTGTTTTTAAATTCAAGTTAACTACATAACTGTCTAATTAAATGCAATAATAACAATGAATTAATTTGTACTCCATTGTTACGAGCTCTGAATTAAAACGGCTGTCGCAAGCCTAACAATTCATTCCAACGCATTGTCCGCCATTTTGTAATTCCCTTTCATTTGCCCGCCTTTTGTTAATTAATTGACAATTATGTTTCGATTCGTTGAAAACTTTTACAAATTAATCTATACATGTTTTGCTTTTTCTTTATGTAGAAAAAGATTACCATTCTAAATTGAGTTTGGAACTTTATTTTTTTACATGTTTCTTTAGAAAATGTGAACCTTTTGATGCACGAATTGTATTAAATCGTACAATATGTCGTTATTTGTATGTGTATGTTACTATTTCGGTTTCCGCGAAGTATTCTGAAATTACAGAGCAGTGGGCGGCGGAATCCCTCTGCTGATAACAGAATTCCGAGAAACTTTCTCATTTCACATTGTATGATAGTAAAGGCTTGTTTACATTGTTTTTCTTATAAATATAAAAACGTTATAATAGCGTTTAATTTGATAATCGTCTTTAAATTAACTTGACACTGAATTTACTTACTTTTTATTACAAAAGCCTCCAGCCAAATGATTTCTTTCGACCCTAAAGTCTCATTTAGCGAAATGAATTTTGAGAATAAATGGGATATTTGAAGACTTAATTTATTTTACGCTGATACACAGAAAGAAAATTACGTAGTATGATAAATTTAATATTTTTAGAGTAATATGAAGGGAAAATTCCACCAGGTTTTCTGAGTGCATTTTTTTATAATAAAGTTTTAAACGAGCCTTAGATTAAGCGGCCACATGAATCCGGAAAAACGGCGAAGAGACTGCTGCCCATAGACAGCAATTTCGGATGCGCTGCCTACCCTTGATCGACGGAGGAGACGCACACAAAGAGGATATGTCCTCTTCCTATGTGTCTCCTCCACCGTCAAATTCACATTCCCTTCCCATCCTTTCCTTATAAGAAAATGGTGGAAATACTAAAATTAGGCCTTATGCGCCACACTCATCAGACTACACGGAATTGCTCCCACTTCAAGCTTGTCTTCTGTGTGGTCGGGCAAGTCGGCCCATCGTGTAAAGATGTCAACAGGCTCTACCACTGGTGAACTAAGCTGGCTATAGCATAGTGAATAGACACTAAAATAGCGCATACCATCGTGCGATCTTATCACCATAAATAGGATTATGGAAATGTCTTGTACTGCACAATTAAAACTGACGCTCGTCCATTATCAACATTTCGTAATCTCTTCCAGTGACAGAAGACGAACATTCTGGACCATTACTCACGTTTATTATTTCATTTGTGAAATGGAAGATAATTGTTAAATTATTTGTAAAAACTTTATTTCTTTTATGAAATAAAGATTACAATGACAAACAGTTCACGTTCATTTTTACATCCTTTTTGACCGACTTCCCAAAAGGAGTTCTGTATGTTTTTTATGTATGTTACGCGATATCTCCGGCCCTGGTGGACCGATTTTGAAAATTCTTTTTTTTAACGGTACTTATGTATGATCGCAGTTTTTTAAAACTGTTGTTTGTAAGTTACACTTTAATACGCCTATACAATACATTTAAAATTGAGAATGTTGCACATGCAGTTGTTAAAGATTAAAGGAAATACAATGTCTCATTCTCTGATAAGTTAATTTATAAAATTGGCAACAGCGCCATCTAGTTTCTTTGCGTGCTTTCAGTTTTGAGGTTATGAACCTTTATTTCCTCCCTTATTGTAATATTTATGATATATTTGTATTAGGAGTATATAAAAATGAAACGACATTGTTATTATGTAATCTTTTATACAAGAAACATCAGATTGTATTCCAAAATGTTAGTTAAACGTACATAATTGATTAATGTTATGTTAGAAACAATTACAAAAGAAAACGCAAATACAAAAAAATGTACAAACACATATTGTACTGTAATTATGTGATTTTGTGCGAAATATGTATGTAAGAAAAATGTGTATATTTTAGATATGTTATCACAGAGGACTTATCACGAAAGTTCATGAGAACATTTTCGAAACGTTCGACAATAATTTGCATGAAATAAGCAGCGCCTCTAGCGGGCGTAAAGTAAACCAGCATATCTCATACAATTTTTTTCAATGACGTTACGAGAACGTTCTTGTAACTATCGCATATTCGTAATAAACCCTCAGATTTTTTAAAAATTGTATACTGTTAGGTGCAATTTTACAATGTTTCTATTATATCTAATTTATGAATACCATAAAAATGCTAAATGTATTTATGTAATACTGGATTAGGTATAAGCGAAATATTTAATTAAAATGGAGCAAAAATGCTATTTTTTACATTTTGAAGTTTACAATTCTTACACAAGATTACATTGTAAATGTAAACGTTAGAATATTGTAAATTTGTATAAACAACGTAAATATTAATCGAAACTTAATACTAAATGACTTTAAATTATTTAATGATACTGTAAAAATAGAAACATGACAAATGTTAACAGAACACGAATTTAAAAGAAACTACGATAAAAAAAATTACAGTATCAAAACATCAAACAATTGTCAATATTACAACATTTATATACTCAATAAAATTGGAATACACGTGGACACACCGACAATACGCTACATTACAAAAACCTAAGGTTAGGTTACAGCTAATCTATGAAATTCTAACTGCCTAACAACATATGTATATTATATAATATATATTGCTTAATGTGGTCCAATGGGATTATAATTAGGCGATCGGCTTCAGACTTGGGATATATAACAGAATGCAAATTGGTCTCAATTATAAAAGCGTTTAAGGTTTTTTAGGTGAAGAAAAGGACAGCAGTAGATTTAGTATTNTTCTATTAAATAACACTATTATGAAATTATACACGGCCTTTCATGTCATATCCAAACATAAACGTCATTCTATCCTTTTAGCAAACCAAAATCATCATCATCTGCCTCCTTATCCTATTCCCGTAGACGTATCACGTTTTTGTCCTTCACATACGTCATCTCAGTCATCACTCCCTTCTTGATGTCACCTTTCACGCAATACATCCATCTCTTTCTAGGTCTGCCTTTACCGGTGTCCACACTCATAACTAACATTCTCCTTGTTACATACGATTTTAGCAAACCAAAATAACGAGAATTTTCCCGATAACAACTTTTCATTTTGTTAAACGAAGTCATGTTTCCAATCTCTGAGAGCATTCTAACCATGTTACAGTACTTTAGAAGTACCAGAAAATCTTATAGACGTGATTATCCTATTCGTAATCCCTTATTGTCGAATCCCTGGTTCTTCTCACTACGAAACTTCAATTCTAAAAGGAGAATCCGATTTACATAATATTCAAAAAAACATACAACTGGCCCTAAAATTGCTCCTTGGGGGACGCCTTTAAATAATTTCATCTGATGATAATTAGAATCTCCTACAGCTATCGGATTCTCCAATTTATTTTACTACGCGATACTAATCTCTACTGCTGATGAATTGGCATAGGACTAATAGACTAACAGTATCCAAACGATAGTATACTATGTCTAACGCTTTACTTAAATAATTCTAAATTGTGCCGGCGTTTTAGTTGTTACTTGACTGAACATAAACGTATGATTTATATAAGAATTTATATAATTTATATAAACGTATGAATTGTTATTTTCTAGAAAGATATATATTAATTGACTACCATCGTTTGGATACGTCAAAATTATTTGGAATGGACCAGGATTGTCCAAGTACGAAAAGTGAAATTGGTGTTACATTTGGACCCTGGGATTATAAGCGAACCTAAATTGTAAGTTATATGAAGTCTATTACTTCAAGTATTTTATATTAAAATCTTAGAGATAAATACATTTAAAACTAGTGATAAGCGATACCTAACAAAAACAATATGTACAAAATTCAAAGTAACAAGCACTTCAACGTACATCCTAATGACTTGGATTCTCTTGGTTAAATATGCTCTTAAAACAGCTAAATATTTTATTTAAATACATGTAAAGTTTACGTAAAAGATTTCAAAATTGTGAGGTTATATAGATATGGTTTCTTATCTATATAAACATTAAGGTATAACTAAATCTACTCTATTCATGTATAAAATAATGCCACTAAATAAATAAGGCAAATGGATCTTACGGAGGGATTAAATAATTTTTATACTAAATTTCAGGCACTGAAACCGAAATCAGTAAATTGGTTCTTATACCTAGGGATGCTATATAAAGCGATTCATCAGCTTTCCATAAAAAACTACGGATCTACAAATAATCTACAAAATGACCCAGGAACATATAAATGTCTGTAGTTTTTGGCAAATTATTCTTGTTTTTGGATGGATTTCATTCTTTCGTTTCTGTTTTCTCTTGATCTTTGCATGTGTTGTGTATTAAATTTACTTTTTAATGTTTTGTCAAATGTTTTTCGAATGATTTTACTAGATTATGTTATGAATATTTTTTTATTTACTGATCTTTTTGTTTGTGTTATGTTATGTTTATCAAATAAAATTGTTTCCCATGAATCACGTGATTTTCTCTGATTTGACTTGTTAAAATTACTGCTTTTTGCTACATTTTAATTATGTTTATAAATTCTAATTCGATTTGCTTAATTTGATAAGCCGTGGACCCAATTTTACACATAAAAGTTTGAATTTGTTTACTGTCTTCAAAAGCGGTTTGATTTAAGTTTTTAACTGTACTTTTCTAGGAAGTGGCATTAAAAGTAACCGAGGAAAAAATTAAAAAATGTATGCCTTGAAGCAAAATAAGTTTTCTTGCTTTTATATTAAGCTTTTATTATAAGTCGTATGTTATATTTATTTAAGATTTATTTAGTATAACATAATACATTGAAACCGTCAAAAATCTTTAGTCGAATTACTAAACTAGTTAGATAAATAATTTCGTGTTTTTTTTAGTATAACCTATTTAGGGAATATAAGCTATAATTAGGAGACACGATGGGATCACATTTATTGATTAATATCTACGTTTATTTTCTACTAATACTTGTTATTTTATCGAAAATTCATTTTTCAGAACCTTTCTTGGAATATTCACATTTATTTTCAAACCATTTGAAATAAAACATTGTGTGTTTATCTCACGAACATTCCTTTTGTCGAAATAAGTAGCTTATTTTGGTAGCTTTTGGAAAGATTTTCTTTCTTTAATTGACGAATTTACGTCACATCAAAGTTCTATACAAAATTATTCCTAGTCGTTTTTGGTATGAATTTGTGTCTAAAAGATAACTTTTGATCTCAAGTTATCCTTGGTATTTTAATACGATTTGGTAATACTTATATTTAGCATAATTTTTGTCACAATTATACAAATTGTGATATAATTCGTTTCCGCCGGCCCGTCGCCGCCCCTACAGAGGGGACATAGCAAAAGCACTATCAAATGAATAATGACCCCAATGTAAACATTGCTATTATATTATAACAGGTTCTGAATAATGCATTAGTTTCCTTAAAAGTTTCGTCTGAATACAAATATATTGCTAAATTAGAATAAACTGCAATAAATAAACATTAATAAACACGAAAATAATATTTTGAGTTGACAACAGTCGAACTAGATTTTGTATCTATTTTGGCAATTCGTGAAAATTTATTTGTGAACTTAATTTCATAATGAATATTCGGACAATATATTCGTATTTGACGAAACTTTACAACTACATTAAATAAACACCTATGGAGATATTTATAATGGACTACTAGAGGGGTTTTCTATGGCTTTTATTAAATAGTACATTAGCTTTACAAAGATTTAAATATCATACTAAACCATGTTGTTCATAAAATCATATTAATTTGATATGTAACACGCATGAATACTCAATTATTTTAAATTTTAGACAATCTTACAATATAAAAAAAAAATTGGATTATAAAGAACTGTTAGTTAAAAAAAACAAGTATTTTACATTAATTCTCCAATAAAATAGGATCCTGAAGGACATTTAGAAACTGTAATACCAAGTAAGTTGCAAGAAACTCTTTTGATAATACTTTGTTCAGGTTCCCTAGTAGTCCATGAGGTTCATGAGGTTCCCGAAGTTCATGAGGTTCACGAAGTTCATGAGGATAATGAAGTCCATGAGGTCCATGAAGTGGATGGAGGTGTTCAGGAGTAATGAGCAGCACAATCAAAAAACGGGAAGCAGGCGACAGGCTCGGCGGAGTGCTAGAGGACGTGCAGATTCTCACACGACTTGGACTTGGAGTCTCGCGCCCACACGCGCCCCAGCAGTCCTCGCACCTGGGGAACAATCACAAATCATCAAGACATTCCACTTTTTATTATATTAAAAGGGGGCAAATGATTGACGGGAACACCGAGGTGATCAACGACGCCCATGGACATCCGCAACACCAAAGGAACTACAGAGGCCTTTGAGGGAATGGTACGCTCGCTTCTTGAAGGACCTTAAGTCTTATTGGTTAGGATATACCGCCGAGGATATACCGTTACACATCGCGGCTGTGCGAGATTTTAGAAGGTTCAGAAAAACCTGTAAACATTTTAAAAGGTCTATGAGAAAAAAATATTACGAGTATTTGATCGATGAGATCAATTGTGACGTGGGTATACGAGTATAATTACCTTAACGCTGGCAGACAATCTTGTCCGTTTCCTGGGCGTGGAGGCGGCGGAGGGCGGCTCTCCTTCTGCGGGAGAGCGCGCCCTCCCGCGCGGCTTGCGGGGACTACTGCGCTTTCTACGATCATTTCCAAAATAAATATATCAAAACGTTACAGAATTTACATGGTTACGATGTCTGCAAGCTAATGGTGGAGGTTGAAGCTAAGCTGGAGTCTAGAATGTTCTGATCTGCTCACCTGACTCTATCCGCATGCTGTTGCTTGAGTCGTATCTGGGTAAGCAGGCCCACCAGCAGCTCGTCCACGTTGTGATTGATGCCAACCGAGGTCTCTATGAACTTGCACTCGTAAGACGTCGCCAGGGATTTACCTTCTGTGAACATAGGCTTTCTTATTAATATCACTGGCTTTCGCCCGCGACTCCGTCTGCGTGAAATTAAGAAAATCAAAAGTGAGAAGCCTATTAGTATGATAAATGCGAAAGTTTACAGTTTGTAGCCTAAACTGCTGAACGGATCTTGATAAAATATAGCATAGATATAAAGGATAGTCTGGAAGAACACATAGTAGCATTTGTATTTTTGTTAATGCGAACGGAGTCGGGGAATTCTATTATAGTATAGTGAATAGTTAGTAGAGGAAGGCAGTGGAAGTAATTATCGATTGTGTGAAAGAAAGACGATGTATAAAAGAGGAAAGTCAGATATGACATCTGATAGATAGAAAAATAGTACATCCTGAAATGACACTATGGGGACAGAAGATGAAGTAATTAGTACTACCGTCAGTGGGCACGAGCCGCGATCGTGCGAGGTCAGCTTTGTTAGCGACGAGTATAACAGCGCGGCGTGCGGTGTGGCCCGCCGCCCACAGCGCCTGCAGCCGCCGCTCGGCCTCTGCGAAGCTACTGCGGTCCGCCGTCGAGTACACCACGCAGTACCCGTGCGCACAGCCCTCCGACTACATACCACATTGTACAACGATTTTTAACAGAGCGCACACACCTTTGACTAAAATATCGCAAAACTGTTTAGTCTCGCTTTGATTCCTATGAGCTTATATGGAGGTGCGCACACTACTAAATTTTTCGTTGCCAAAACAGTTGAATTGGCTGCGAAATAATCGACAATTGCATCTGTTGTGCTATAGTTTAGTCAAAGGTGTGTGCCCGCTCTAAATAGACTAGAACATTTGAGATTTAGTGTATAAATTAGTCCCGATTACAGTAACTTCATCGAAATATTAAAATAAAACTCAAGTTTTTATGAATACGACAAAATATTTCGCGTTAAATTGAAATCACAAATTCGCGAACGCAGTCGATTTGTTGTGAATACACATAATGTGTACATCACCCTCTAACGCGTTCCTGATCACCACATTTACATATTGAAACCGTTCTCACAACCAAAGCGATTGCAAATTCAACGCGGCGTTGAAAGCAATATTATACGCAGATTTTTCAATTTTACTCTGGAATTATTCCTACGTCATAGAATACGAAGTTTCTAGAATAAAATACAATTTGGTAACAAATAAACATTATTTAACATTAAAATGTGTTTGGAAAGGTGAGTGATTTGTTATAAGTTTGTTTAGGTGCGTTTAAATTACTTCAGTAACAGGCTTTTAAATGATTACAACGTCAGAATTGTGGGGGTTACAGCGCTCTTTGTCACTAACGAGGTTTCAGCGAATGGTTTCAAAGTATTAATGGCCCCCCCGAAGCGCGCAAATGTTTTAATGGCCGCTCTCCGGCGGTACAGGCTTTTAAACGTCAGTGATATAATAGAATTATGAGATTCAATTTGGAATTAATGCAATCAATGAAAACAATCGAGGAAAATGTTAAAGGACATGGGAGATTGTCAATATGCAATATGCACACGATGCCAAATTGAATGAATATTTTTGGTATACTTTATTACTATATAAACGTATATATAAAGATTATTTTAATATAATACGATTTAGTAGCGATATTTAAACATACAAAGTGTCACCTTTTGAAACTCCCTTTTTTATCATTTTTTGTCTTTTGAAAACCAATAAAAATCCGTTATTGTTGATGACGTCACAACACTCCGGCACATTCCAGCCGCGATTTTGCTGCACAATTTTTTTTTTACCTCAGTGGTTGGTTTTTTTCATGTCATTTTTTTGTCAGGTTATCTTATAAGAAGTAGAAACGTTTAATAAATTACATGCATGTTCCCTATTGTCAGTTATTTAAGGTAATTAATACTCGCCCTGAAGATGGACCCCCGAAGGGTCCGAAACTAGTCGGTGCCGTCACCGGAGGGTAAAACGGCTCATTTTTAATTTTCGATTAAAATAAAATTATACTTACAATAACATGTTCTGGTGGAGAGTCCAAGAAGGTAATCTCAGATTCTTCTCCAGCCAGCAGCACGCAGACCGACCTCTCGCCAGATTCGTCATCTACGTCATTAGGAATTATTAAAAATTTGCCGGAAAAAGAGAAATTCGACAGTAAAGTTGTTGAATATTTACCGATACTGGTATCATAAGCGTGTAGATATTCCGACGTCATGAACTGTCCGATGAGACTGGATTTCCCAACACCAGCTGCTCCCAGCACGAGCACTCTGTACGCACTCAGCCCAGCAGAAGAATCTCTGATAGAAATTAAAAATTACTTATACCTGTACGAAATCAGTACTAATAATAAAGAGGATCGACTTGTATTTTGGCATGTATTGAAATAACTCATAAACTAATGGGCCGATTTGAAAAAAAATTTCACCATTAAAAAGCTACGTTATCGCTGAGTAACATAGGATATATTTTTTTAATTACACATGGTCGAAGTCGCGAGTAATAGCTAGTTACTTATAATACGTGATCCTTATAAGTTATTCTCTTAAATTATTGTTTTGATATTGATTGTGTTATTATTATTTAAAACCTACTCATCAAGACTGATGTTGTTGTCTTTAATGATGAAGTCTAATTAGTACTATTAGAATGTTACCTGGAAGAAGCCAGTGAACAAGGTGCAGAAGCTCTAGTGGCGGCTTCAGTGCTGGAGGCGCTGGAAGCCACAGATGTATTGGAGCGCGAGCGGCGCGACCGCAGGGAGTCTCCGCGGTTCACTACACCTTTACCTATTCAATAGAACATTTCTTCCATTACGATAGCGATCTTTAGGTTAATCTACATCTATACTTATTACTTATCTATACTATTATAATAAAGAGGAAAGTTTGTATTTATGTATGAACTGAAATATCTGTGAGTAAGACTTAAATAAAGTGTAAACACACACTACTTAGTTACGTAGGATGTCAGCAATCGCTGTATGTTTTTGAATTTCTTTAACATCCCTACACTTACGACACGCTTTACGCTATATTTTTTCACGCTATTAAACTTAGGGGGTAAGTAATTAAAAAAAAGCGTAATGCGAGAAAGGGATAAAAACTACAAGCAAGGTTGCCATGGTAACGGTAATTGTTATCCAATGTCAAAGGCCTTTGTTGTCATTTGTGTGTTCGAATTTCGACATTTGCAATTGAACAAATGTAAACAGTAAAATAAAATGTTTGTGTCATGCGGATGAAGCCGCTCGGCAACAGCTTATATGTTAATGTTTACGGTGTTACCTGTAATACTGAAATGTCTAAGCCTATAGTACTCCTCCTCGACGCCGGTGTTAGGCATGGAGGCGACGCGGGCGCGCTGCTGCGGCAAGCCCAGCAGCTGTCGCTCGCCAGTGCGCGACCGCGCGGCCTTCACCGACTGAGACCGCGAGTGGTGAGGACTGCCGTATCTGATCACAGATACACTTATCACTAAACCAATACTAAAGGTTTAACACGTTGAATGTGACACCAGCTCGAAAACACCTGGTATGTGACTTACAGTTCGAATAACAAATGTATATATAATATACAGGGGGTTTTACACCTGGTACCACAGGAACGGAAAGAATATAAAAATCTCTGCCACTATAAATGTGTTAAGAATTCTTTGAAGAGATGCCAAACATAGTTAAAAGCAATTTTCTCCTTATTACATCTTTGCATTTTTGCAGGAAAGGCCGTGGTTATACGGTTTTTGGTCTTTGGAAGACCGACTCTGTACCTTTTATCAAACTCGTGCAGATCTTCTGACGTGAACTGACTGGTAACATCGAGGAGCTGTTGTATGTGGTCACTGCACACCCTGCTCTTGCGTCTTCCACCATCTTCACCATCTCGCAAGAGGATAGTGGAACACCCTCCATAGTCCAGAGATAGCGACGGCTGTTGAACCACAATGGTGGTCCGCCCCGCTGGGATGGTAGTGGTCGCGGAATCCAAAGGATTTGCAGTCACGTGTACTTGCGCGGCTGATGGAGCAAAGTCATTTATTGCTACGTAAATTAAATAAAGGGTCTAAAAGAGCTGTAACTTGTTAATTGAGACTTTAAAAGCGTTGCCAGACAGTCGAAATGGTGCGGCAGATTTACTATGTAATAAAACGGTTTAAGTGCAACAGTAAATCCAGTTAGTGACGCAGCGGTATACATTTTTAGGATCGGAAAAATTAAACAGCTTTAGTACTTTGTATTAATTCTATATTGCCCATACTATTTTTGGTTGAATTTTTTAGATATCTATAAAGTGTGTACCTGTAGATTGTCTTCTAGCAGATGGCGGTGGCACAGAATGCTGATGTGCCGAGGATCTTCTCCGAGTAGTCGTGAATACTTCTGTACCTTCGAGCTGTCTTCTTAACTTAGCCACTTCATCCTTGTAGTAGTCCTGTTTTTCTAATTTCTGTTTATTCTTCACCCTCGGCTCGCTCCCTCGCCTCTTGGTCACCTCTGGCTCGAATTTAAAATGTGTTTCATACTTAGTATGGCTCGCTTTCGGACTCTTAGGTGGTTCTAATTTAGGATCGAAGGGGATTTGTATCGAAGTGGAGGGTCCGCTCGTCTGGCTGACTTGGATTTTATTTCTCGGTTTTGTTTCTGGTCTCGGTTCGGGAAGGGGTACATCAAAGACGAATCGCGCTGGCCCTGGTCTGGGGGAATCTATGACGTCTGTTGCGGATTGCGGCTTGGTGTATGCCGGGGAGTTGATGTCGCAGCTATCCTGCGGCCGGTGGTAGTGGGGCGGGGCGGTGCTGGGGGGGTTGGGCGGGGGAAGACAGGGTGGGTCCGCGTCGATGAGGCTGGGCTGGTGGGGGGCGTCTGGCGGGTCGGGCTCCGCGTCCATCGAGTCATCGGTGCCGGTGACGGAGGTGAGCGCGGTCGCAGCGGAGTCCGTACTGGTGTTGATGGTCTTGTCGGATGTCGTGCTGCTGCCCATTACCACCACCTGCTGGAGAGAAACACAATTTTTAAAGACCCTCACCGAATGACTATCTTTAACTAGGTATATATTTCGCATATCAGCGAAATATATAGCTGGAAAATGAAAATCTTTGTATAATTATTTAGTTTTCGGCGTTTATTTCCATTTATATTCCTAGATTATTATTTTCAAGTAGCTGAATACTTTATTTCACAATTTTATCAATATCTTAAAACCAATAAATAACAAGAAAATGAGAAAAGATTGTAACACTTGTGAGTAGCTGAGAGAGAGAGTAATATTAGAGAGTGGATCATAAAATATGAAATGCAGATAAGCTCCGAGCTCAGAGCTAACACGGCTTTATAATCTTTTAGAGACCGCCTCAAACTGATATTTTATTAACGATGTAAATTTCTTTGTAACATAGGGTAAAATAATAATGGTTACTTTGAATAAACTAAGAATGCACGCGGCGCAAAAATGAATTTATTATAGAATTCAAGAACAGCTACGTCATTCGCTATTCTTTTACTTAATTGTAGACCATATTCTGCGTAACAACTTGACACAATAATAAAAACGTTCGTAAACCGACATTCGTAAGTTGAGCTTTAAATGCTTGAGACCACTCAAGTTGAGTACCTGAAAGGTGGGCTGAGTTGAACTGGTCGTAAACTTCAGAGTGGCGATAACGAAGGCTGCAGGTAAGTGATATGGGCAACGGTAAAACTTTAGTGTTACGCCATAACTAACATATCATAGTCCGTTAAGGGCTCACACTGTCGCGAAAACTCACCTACAGGAAAACGAACTAAATATTTTGATACAGATTAAGTTGGGTATCATATTTTTATTTGTAATTCAGAAGTGGCAGTTGAAATCACAATTTTTTTTATTTCGTAATAAATATCTGATGGTCAAAGTTACTTGTATAGGTTACTTTGAGAGAAAACATAGATAACTTAAAAATAAAGGAAAATTGATTTTAATTAAACTGCAAACTACATAAAATAATAATACTCGCGAGAGCAAACCATCTAAGTTAATTAAAGAGCATGTTCTACATTGAAAATTGCACAGAGTATAAATATAGAGGCACTTTCAGTTAATTAATATGATATTATTCCACAGAGTAGTTCCGAACAGAGCGTTCATTAAGATTAATTCCGCTCACTGAATCTGCTAAGTGATTCGGTTTTGCCCGCAACCCGCAACCCGCAAGCCAACAGCCCAAATAAAATCTCTAACAAGTAAAGGTAGAAGTGGAACATGGCATTTATATTAAATACTAGCTGTTCGCGTACGGCTTCTTCCGCGTGAAATTATAAAATCTTTATTTTATTGTTTACATTTGTCAAATTCTCAATTGCAAATGCCTAAATGATATAACATTATGACAAACCATGGCAGTCTTGCTTCCTTGATGTTGGCAGCTACTTATGGTCTCTTTCCCACATCAGGGTTTTTATCCAAAATATTTACCCCCTAAGTTTAAAGGCGTAAAAATATATAGCCTAAAGCGT
>LD688946.1:5322128-5332493 GCA_003118335.3 Papilio memnon
CGAAGTTGGAACTAAATTAAATACAAGGTAAATGTGACAATTGTGTGAAACATTAGTTTCAAGTTATCTGTCAATAGTACGGAGCGTCGCTTGCACAATACTAATAGTTACTATAAGAACAGCACCGGAAATTTAAATTAAACAACTGTTACTCTTACGTCCGAATGTTGAAACAGATTATAAATATTTCGCTTTACGAGTGATGTTTACAATCTGACAACAACCATTTAAAACGTTGTTAATATCCACAAATCAAACTAATTATTTTTTTAATTAATGTAACCTTCGGAATGTTTTAAAGAAAGTAATATATAAAGCTATCTGTATATATAGAGGAAATGTAATCAGTTGTTTTCCAACTGAAGGTCCTCAACGAATAATAAAAGATAATTATTATCACAAGACGCGGAACTTTAACTTCATAAAAACCTTCGATAAGGTCAGCCCTTATTTGGATATTCTTATTTAAGTAAACTGTAATAAAATGTATCTGATTTGACTGGAAACTGTCCTTGTTACACACGTTCATATTGTATAACTATCTCGCTCATTAAGACAATCTGCAATAACGGAACATTGCTCGTAGAAAAATACGGCGAGAAGAAATACGCTTCCGTATGAACAGGTACATGGAATCCCCTATGTTCTATTTTGACACATTTTTATCACCCAGCTTTAATTGCAATAGGCAGCATTCCCTTTTCGCGCTTTCCTAATAACGAAGAAAGATTCACATATTTTTATCTCTATTCTGTGATAGATAGACAGGGACAGCAATCTTACTAATATTATAAATGGGAAAGTTTATATGGATGGATGGATGTTTGTTAGTTTGTAGCCTAAACTGCTGAAGGAATTTCAATTAAATTTGGCATAGATGTAGAGCATAGACTACTCACTATGGTTTTTTTTAATTCCACGCGGACGGAGTCGCGGGCGAAAGCTAGTATTTGTATAAAAGTGTTTCAATAGTTACCCACGGTAAGAAAATGCACAAATATAACGTACAAACATAAAGTAATTTCCATCGTTATAATATTGGTGTAAACACGCTGCAATGACACGTGTGAAGTTATCGCGCGACACTGAACTTGAAGTTAAGCCTTAAGTGGTCTGATGTTAAATGACCTTACCTCGTTGGTAACTTATTAAGTATAGCCATTTAATATTATCGGAGAGATATCCTTACAAGATATCCATTTGGAAAAAAAAAACTATTTACTATACAATCTCATATTTATCACATAAATAATTGTCTAAAAACTATAAACTAAAAGGTTTTAGTAGTCATTTGTCATTAAATAATGTTTATGTCAGAGTTGTACATTACACGATAGGCTCTACACAATGACCACACTGTTACACTATAGTTGGGATTTTTTCATCTTCCTTTTTTATCCGGACATAGTAAAGAATGCTGGATTCCTTTAGAAGTCATCTTTAAAACGAAACAAACACGAATTGTATCGGACGCAGGAAATGTACATTTAAATGTAAAGGCAATAGAATCAACTATTACTGTATTTAAGTAAATAATCATTTATTTTAGGAAATATATTATGTTTAGTCATATGGCTGTATGTCACGTCTAGGTGGTTCCACAGCGGGTCACTCACTCTGACAGCCTCCACGACGTTGGGCAGCCGCTCCAGCAACCAACTCACATCTCTCACGTCAACTAAATAGTCGTTCTCACCGTACAGAATGACCGCCGGTGCACTCACTGCACTTAAATTGTACGACGGAGGTTCATAATATCCGTATAGTTTTATATTTTTGTAACTCCCGTAATCGTACTTTTGGAATCTGTCACTGTTCATACTTTGTCCGTACCGCGCCATGTTCTGAGTCGATGTCCCGGCGGGAAAATGGCCGAAAAGCACTTTCAAAGTCTCCTTTTGTATCGAATCCGGATGAAAGGAATCGAACATCGCCTCAGCGGTGCCGCAAACTAAATTCGATATCCAATTGAAGTGACAGAAAAACGCGAGCAGCTCCTGACTGAACGCACCTTTAGAGAACAATTCCTGTATACCCCACAGGTTCAGGACATATTCCATGGAGTTAATGGACTTCGCTAATGCTCTATAAGGTAATGATTTAGTGTTTGTCTGTCGAGCTGCCGGCGCTAAAGCGACAAGAACTCCCACTTTATCACAATATTCAGGTCTTTCTGAGCACATGATGAAAAATGTCCCCGCACCTTGGGAAAATCCAACGTAATGCACTTTATCCGACTTGGTGTAGTTCAAGACGTAGTCGATGGTGGCGGGCACGTCGTAGAGACCCATCTCGTCGACGGAGAAATCCCAGTAGTGAGGGTCTGTGTCAGGGTTCAGGTGGACATGACCGCGGGAGTAGTAGTTGCCGCGCACGTTGCCCAGCCAGAGGTCGTGTCCGGCGTCCGCTATGAGGTACGCGAGTCCGGCGTCCGGGCCCGCGTCCAGCCACGCGTCTGCGCTCTGCAGCAGACCGTGCATTAGAATGACGGGGGGCGACCTGGCACCGCCACTCCCCCTAGCGGTCATGCGGAACATGGTCAGGATATACCCGTCTTGTGTGCGGAAGCGGTGCTCCTCAGCCGTGTAGCCGTAACGCGAGCTGCGCTCTGTGAAGTTGAGCAGAGAGTCAGGTGGATAGCCCAGGGAGCGCTTGGCATCGTTGCTGAGCAGGCACGTGGGGAACTGCAGCACGTACCCTACGCACACGAGGCACATGCCGACTATGGTCGTAGACACCGCGCCTCTAGACGCCATGCTGTCGACTGATTGCGGACGTCGACGTTACGGGCGACCGGAATGCCCAGTGATATTGCATAAACTTCGATTGCGTCTGTTTGTTCGTGCGTAAGGCATTTTCACGCGATATTGGAAATTCTACTGAAACGCATTAACAGGTTGAAGGTTGCAATAATACTGTAATTGGAAAAGTAAACATGATATTCCTAGTAATGGTAAGACGTAACAATATTATTTGCGAAATGTTTAAGTAGAAGACTCATCAGTCAAAATTGTATGTCTAGACATTTTTCAATTTATGCTGATTCAACGTTAGAAAAATGTTCGTATGATTGCTTACATATATAAAAAACATGCTTTTGATATCTTTCTATTACATTATAATAGACCTATAATAAAATAATAAAAATGCATGAGAGTCACATCCTACAAGAGTAATAAAATCTGACTTAAAATCTTTTGTTCGCTTTAATTGCATTTAGAAGGCAATCTGTGTGCAGTGCTGCAGTATCGCTGCCGTTGACAATACGTTGCCTTAATATGGAATGTGAAATTATTTTTACAAGCTCTAGGGCACATTTTTATCACTTGGTTAAATTGTAATAGACTTATCTTATTCGAAAAATTACGTTCCCTGCATGTGAACTTAAACATTGTCAAGTACATAAGTACATAATGTACGAAAAATAAAAATTATTGTATCAATTAAGTTAAAGCGGAACTTATTGTCCTACCAAAGTTGTTCACCGAGCTCAAGTAAACACTTAAACCTGTTTCCGGTAGCATTTCTTATGCAGATAACAAAACCTTCAATAGGGTCGACCTTTTTAACACTCAAATACATACATATGTCGAGTGGAAAATTTACTGATTTTTTTAAAGCGAACACAATAGAACTTTCAGAAACGATTAAATCTTCAGCAATAACGAAATATAATCAAACATTTAAAATGTAGAAATTGAAGATTTTAAACGTTTTGTAAAATTTAATGAAAAATAAAGATTTAATTCTAAATAAGAATTAAAACAGCAATAACATTTTAAAACGTTTAGAAGCATTTAGAAATACAACAAAAGGCACGAGCTCTTGAGAGATCTTGAGAATTTAATACGAAATGCAATTGCTCTTGGGCGAGTTCCAACTGCGGGGAATTCCTACTTCGACTTATATCGACGTGTTTTCTTTGATCCCCCTCCCCTCCTTAGTCTCCCCCTACATTAGTCATTTAACATTAACTCATTACATCATCATGATTATTTAATTTCTACAGGCGCTGCCATCATTTTTAACTTACTTGAAGATAATGAAGGCAATAATATCATTTTTCGTTTTGACACAATAACGCATTTTTTTATCAGGCGTCCATAGCAAGTCGAAAATAAAGCAATTTTCAAAAAACCTTCAAAACACATGGCCTGGTGATCCATAACAAAGGGTACCTGTGGTAGCCTAGTGTGGACACCAGTCCCCTGCCCAAAGGGGAAATTATTAAAGTTATTTCATTAATAAAAATACGTAGAGTGTGAACTTTCTGTCCCTTAATAAGGAAATAATTTGTACTTATAAAGGTTATTTAAGTGTAACTGATGATCAGGAAGGTGCCGGCGATTATAAATTACTAACTGTTCCCGCGCGACTTCATCCGCGTGGAATTATAAAAACTTTGTTTCATTGTTCACAGTTGTCAAATTATCAATTGCAAATGTCAAAATGACATGACGTGATGACAAACCATGGCAATCTTGCTTCCTTGATGTTGGCAGCAACTTATGGTCTCTTTCCCACATTAGGGTTTTTATCCAAAATATGTACCCCTAAGTTTAATGGCGTGAAAATATATAGCCTAAAGTGTGACGTAAGTGTAGGGCTTTTTATTAAAAAATAATTATTCAAAAATATGTTGTAATTGCTGACATCTTAGGCAACAAAGAAGTGTGTGTTTACGCTTTATTATATTAGTATAGATAAGTAAAAGTCTAGATACGTGATTATAAGATAAAGCGATTAAACCAGAAATAAAAGAAGTGTGATTAGTAATCAACTAGCACTGCCTTAGCAACTTAGATTTTGATAACAATTATATCAGCGTGTCCATGGTGTTATCAAAAAAATATGACAGGTACAATTATTCGTTGTCAGATCAGCAACTATTCCGATGTGCATATGACGTATTAACCGATGGTGCTAGGCAGACGAGGGAAGTACCCGGTCAATGTTAGTACAGGTGGACCCATCGCCAAACTTGGTAATATCTATTTTTCTATAAGTAATAAATGTAAGCTATTGTGAATCAGCTAAGTTTCCTCGTTTCGTCTGACACTTGTGTGTTTCGGATGCTTACGCTAATAAATAGTGGACGAAGAGAGTTTGCCAGAGAAAACGACGTAAAGAATAGAGAAAATATCCTCTTTCTAGTTCCCTCCTCAATGCATCATAACTTTTAGATGTCTATGAGCAGCGGTTATTTCGTTATCAATCGAAGTCAAGGCCATTCACTCCTTTTATGCTATAAAAAAATGAAAATCCCTACTTTCTTTTATTTCTTACTAACAAAAGCCCGCGACTCCGTCCGCGCGGGTTTATTTAAACAGCCTATATTCTACATCAAAGCCAAATTTCATCGAGATCCATCCATTTAGGAGATAGTTTCTAACAAATATACCATCCATTTAAACTTTCGCATTTATAATATTAGCAAGATAAGTAAGATCAGATGTAAATAAACGAATGACCTTCTGGTCAGTCGGTCAAGATTTTTTTCATATATGTATGTATGTACAGTTAGCTGTATAAATATGCGTGCATTTACAAAACTTTAGAATCTTGTATATCCCTTCGGTATTCAAAAAATTAATGCACGTAACCATCGACAATGTGATCGGAAGCATAGAAACGAAAGCATATTTTTAAAACCGACGTAGCCAAGTTTCAAAAGTTATGTAAATGTGATCGTATTTATGCAGCTGACTGTACATTCTATATGTAGTCAATAACTATTTCTATCTAACAACAAAAAATAAAAATATTATTATATAAAAAAACTATCAACATGAGCGTCACGGAGCAGATAACAAATAAATGACTATTGTATTCACGTTTACAGATTCGACAATGACCTTTATAACGAGACAACAACGCGTTTTGAAGAACGTTATTACGAAATAATCATAAACCCTAATAGATTTAAGATGCATAGTCGCATATCTCACTGGAGGTTTGTCTCCGTACGCCCAGCTTGATCTTCCTGTTCGACTTCACTGTACTTCGACAGATATTGTAAAACCTTCGGCAACACTAGCCACTTGATATGCTGACTGTACATAAAGTCGAGATGATTCCACATGGGGTCCTCGACCTCCGCACGCTCCAGCACATTGGGCAAACTGGCCGCCAACCACCTTACATCCTCAGCGTCCACCAGGAAGTCGTTGATGCCGTGGATAATGTATGTAGGGACATGAACAGCGCTAAGGTTGTGGAACGGCGCAGTCGGCGTGCCGTACAGTTGCATGTTATTCGTAGCACCGTGGTCGTACTTCCTGTAGCCCTCGCTGTAGAACGACTGGCCGTACCGCGCGAACGTCCGCACCGACGTGCCCGCGGGAAAGTGGCCGTACAATACTCTCAGCGTTTTCGCTTTTATAGATCCTGCGTGATCAGAGTCTAAAATCGTTACACCTCTCTTGCAAATAACGTCAGTGAAAATATTAAATTTACAGAGAAACGACAGAAGCTCTTGCCCGAAGCCGCCTTGAGGAAACACTTCCTTGATACCTATCGCGCTTAATACGCTTTCATAAATTCTGAGTTGACTGGCGACCACTTTTATCAAAAAAGATTTGGTGTGCTTCAGTCTGGTGGCCGGGGCGAGGGCGATGAGCGACCGCGCCTTGCCGCAGTGGCCCGGCCGCTCCGAGCACATTATCAAGAAGGTGCCGGCGCCTTGGGAAAATCCAATATAATTTACTTCACTTTCACCCGTTTGATTCAGCACATAGTCTATCGTAGCCGGTATATCGTACAGGCCCATTTCGTCAGCGGAAAAGTCCCAAAAGTCGAGATCTGTCTGGGGATCTAGAGTCGTGTGTCTCTTGCCGTAGTGGTTTCCTCGCACATTGCCCAGCCAGAGGTCGAAACAGGCGTCGGCGAGGAGGTAGGCGAGCGCGGCGTCAGGCCCCGCATCCAGCCATGTGTCGGAGCTCATGAGGAGGCCGTGCATCATCACGACAGGCGGCCGCCGCACCGCTCCGAGGCACCTCTTGCCGCTGCGCATGTGGAACATGGTGAGGAGGTACCCGTCTTCTGTGGTCACCGTGTGCTCCTCGGTGATGTACCCATTGTTGGTGCTTCGAGTTGTAAAGTTTAAATAGGAATCTTCAGGATATCCTAAAAAGGACTTAGTGTCGGAGCTGATCCCTAAGGGCAACAGGTATAACGTGACCATCAGCAACAGCATCGAGTTGATCCAAATGAACTTGCTGACGACCTGCACACGCCGCGCCATCGCAACGACTAAAAACAAAGTTGATGATTGCGGTAAAAATATGTACAAAATATTTTTTTTATTTCGATAATGTTTTGTGTTGGTTTTATTATCTTCATCAAATTAATATTATCAATAATTAACTACGGTACTATTAAAATCAAAATTACAGGAAAAATGTGGATATGTCAGTTTGTCTAATGTACGGAGGAACGTTATAGGCTGTTCTTTTTTAATTCGGAGCTAAAGTCGCGCGCGAACGCTAATAAAATAATAAGAAAAAACTGACAGAACTAAACAGTAGTTAATCAAAGTGAAACCAGTTTTAATGTATTCTTTTATTGATATTTTTTATTAGTATAAAAATAACTTACAGTTTTTGTTTAAATATGCGAACAGCGAAAAATATACTTGCGATAATATTGTGAAGACTTTTTGCGCGCCGTTGTCTTCACGTGGTGAGAAATCACACTTTACCTGTTACAAAAAACATTGTGCTTATATTTTTTTGTCTTACAAAATTGTAATCCTGCAAACTTTGTTTTTTCCCTCTACATTTTTTCTTAAGCCCGTTCCAAAAATAATTCATTTATAATTATTTTCATTCTCATTTCATTACGAACTAATCCTCGTACACGTGGAAATAAAAAAATTAACTACTTAAGTCCTATGGTTTTTGGATATGGTTCACAAGAGCGTCGGTGGCTTAAAGGTTACGCTACTTGACTTGTAATCTGCAAATTCTGGGCTCGAATCCCACAATACCAATGTGTTTTTCGATCTTCGAATTTGATAACATAATATAACGGGCGCTTTTACTGTGAGGGAAAACATCGTGATACAATCTGCCTATATCGGCGATGAGATTCAAAAATATATGTGAAGTTGACTCGCTGTGCGTTAGCATGGTTGACTAAGAATTAGATACCCCAAACTCCGAGGCCCTCAGTGACGTTTATGCCGATGAATGGCGGGATTCGAACCTTGGAATCTTAAATCGGTAATCCATACTGCCTATTGTCGTTTTATTCTCTTTCTCAATTAATACGTGAAATCTAAATATAGACTACAAGCAAGAAATAGTCGATAAACGCACAATGCAATTGCTAAAGCTTTCATGAAATCAAAGAAGAAGCCTTACTGCCGATAATTGAAACGACAAAGAATCTAAAACATTCGCTTCGTAAGCCGCTCACAATCTGATAGTCGTCAAAATTTTAATAGAATTGCCAGAGACCTCATTTAAAAAGGTGTTACATATTTAAATGTCTTATCGAACTCCATCGGGTTAAGAATTTTGAGGAGACGAGGAAGACGGAAGGAGAGGAATTAAAATTTATTCGTTATAAGCAAACTCATGAATAAAGAAGGTTAAAAATCATCAATAACATGAAGCTATTGTTTGCTATAAAAGAAACAAGACATTAATGTAGATAACAATGGAGGTGTACAAATGGGCGTCGTATCTAGCAGTGAATAGTGCTTCCTGATTCATTAGCGAAGATATTATGCGATGTGAAGACCGTTTGACCCACTTGCTGAGGGATCGATGCGGGGTCAATGACCGCGCTGCTGTCATGGCGCACGATACAAGACTGATACGAAAAATTTAGTACAACATGTGTAAGATTTGAGTTGATTTAAATACACACTGATATTTGTAAACCCTTCAATAAAAAGAGATTTTGATTTCTTACTTCAGCATTCTGCGGGACGTTTCGTCTTTTTTTCATCTTCTAGCCATCAAAGAGGTTTATCTTAGCCTTCTAATTAGTTTAATCAGAAAGAATAAGAAAGATATCAGGAAAATTGACTAGCGGCCGATTCTTAAACACTCGTAAGCTGACAGACGTCTAAATTTTAATGAAATTTGGAGTTTACGCGTGGTAAACATTTTGATAGAAATTGGAGTTTAAGTCAAGTTGTTTAAGGCGCTCTTCCATATTTAAAATCGTCTCAGTATTCGGCCTTAAATCTATCGTAACTTTTATATCCGTCTTTTTCACATCCGCACTTAGCAATTCCTTTAATTCCTAATAAACTCTGATAGTGGTTAATCTTAATTAATGTGAGCAAACCGAATTGGAAAGCGTGGTCCATAATTTCCTGTTTGATTACACGTTGGCTTCGAAACGCTTGTGACGTCATAATGTGAATTATGGGTCGAATGTCCGGCGGCGGGGTGCTCGATAGATCCATTACACTAATCAACGAACCCATCAATGGATTTAATAGCCAGCTATGTATGACACTTCACGACCAATCGGATATTTCGTGAGAAATAAAATTTCAATCATGGATTAGGAATAGTTTATTGCAAAATATTTTAAGAGCGGACGCACGTTTGACTAAACTGTCGCACAACTATTGTGCGGTTGTCGATAGTTTCGCAGCCAATTCAACTGTTTAGTTGCACAACTAAAAATCAAGTAATGTGCGCATCTCCACATAACCTCATTGGAATCATAGCGAGACTAAACAGTTGTGCAATAGTTTAGTCAGAGATGTGCGCACGCTCCTAATCTGCTTTAAGTAGTAATACAATAAAATCTCATCTCATTGTATCTTTAAGTTATAATTAAAATTTTATTCTCCAAAAACATACATGACAAAGGAAAACAAATTGATTCCAAACTTAGAGAATAAGTAATTTAACTTAACTCAAGTTGCCGGCGGTAACCTTGCAACTTAAGTAATACCCGAGCCTCAATAGCCCCACAGGATGTGTGTACAAAGCCTTACAATCCATTAGGGGTTACATTCGGGACATGGGGGCACGGGGGCACTGGGGTCACTGGGGGCATTGGGGTCACGGAGTTGATAAAGTTTAAATGGACTGCGATTCAAACGGGCTCTAAGACATTTCAAGCTTCCATTCAGCGAGTTCGGGTCAATTTTTTTATTACTGGTTCTAAAGAGCCATGAACTAAACTTACTGGGTAATTATTTTTCTTTGAAGAAGTCTTTATAATAACTTTTAAAACATTTTTATTAATACAAAATTAGCGTAATTTTTATTCCCTTGATAAATTAATATTCACGTTTGAAAAATGTATAATCTTCACATTGCATTAAGAACAATAAAAAATACCTGTTTATATTGTTAATGCATTTTCAACGTTAAATTTTATTTTCATCAAAAT
>LD688946.1:5332802-5351067 GCA_003118335.3 Papilio memnon
TGCAATTGAGAATGTCACAAATGTAAATAATAAAATAAAGTTTTTATAATTCCATGCGGATGAAGCCGCACGAACAGCTAGTATATACTTATATAAAGTGTGAGGTGCAGATTTTGCTTCTGATCACAATTTAATAGTCAGATTACAAACTGACGATATTAATAACAAGTAACTTGACGGGTGTTGGCTTCAATATATTTTTGTAGCATAAAGTGAAAAGGGTGAAATTTTTTCTAATAAAAATAACCGTATGGAAGTGAACCCTTCAATTTCAATAAAGTGCTAGCGAATTTCCATCGACAATATACTGTATGTTATTATTATTATGATTCGGTACAAAAACACGGCGACGGGAAAACATTCTTGTAACAATACGAAGCCCATTTCCCGTATTATTTGTACCTTATATTATTTTTACAAGCAAATTGTTTTGTTTTTCGTATAGAAAAGAAATTGCTTACAAATTGCCTTTATATATCTTAAATAACCAATTTACATCTTGTTTTTATTTAAGAAACAGCTTTTGCTCGCGACTCTGCGTGGAAATAAAATAAAAAGTAAGTAGCTATGTGTTCTTCCAGGCTACGCTCTCCATCTCTGCCAAGTCTCATCGAGATCTGTTCAGCAGTTTAGGCGGGAAACTATAACAAACATCCATCTAAGCTTGCATTTTATTTTTTCTAATATTAGTAAGATAACATAGACTTTAAGTAACGTTCTAATTAAATATCTTGTTTTAAATACGACCACAATAATAGGCAGTGCGTACTTTAACAGTCCGTTGATGAAATCATTAATTTTGACAATAATGTACAGCATAAAATTGCAAAAAAATATTTCATAGACAGCAGAAAGGCACTCCCTTGTCACATGTATGGATGAAGTCATCACAATTTTATAACCTACATCAAAATCAACTAAAGTTACATACAAAATCTACACAGTATGTTTTATTCGATGTGAAAACTGCCATCCCTACAGAAATCGGATAATCTAGATATCAAAGCAAACATGTAAAAGGTGAACTCCAGTTTGAGCTCGACATCGGGTCCCAATCGACACTGAGCCGACGTAAATCCGACTGAGTACATACTTAAATACGCCCTGAGTACACACTTAAATACGGGCCTGAGTATACACGGTCGCTGACTAATTGAGGGATAGTAAATCAAATATTTGATGAGATTTTATTTAACAACATCGTACAGCGATTCCACACTATCAAATTTTATTTATGTTATTTTTCGTCTGCGACTCCATCCGCATGGAATTGAACAAAACAAAAGTAAGTAGCCTATGTGTTCTTTCAGACTATCCTCTACATCTATGACAAATTTCATCGAGATCCATTCAACAAGACTACAAACTCTAACAAACATCCATCCATCTTAACTTTCGCATTTATAATATTAGTAACATTTATACAGAACTAGCTATTGCCGCGACTTCGTCCACGCAATATTAAGATAAAAAGTAGCCTATAATATGCGCGTCTATGTCAGCTACCCTTCGGTGAAAGTCCGGTCGAAATCTGCCCAGCCGTTAGGAGATTACCCGGAACAAACGTGGCTTACGGACAGATAGATAAACAAAATTTTTTAAAATGTGATTTTTGTTATCAGCAACGCAAATACATCATCTTCCCGAAATCTGGAATTTTTCATTTGATATTGCAAACAAACACTCCAATCTATACTAATATAATAAAGCGTAAACACACACTTCTTTGTTGCCTAAGATGTCAGCAATTACAGCATGTTTTTGAATATTTCTTTTTTTAATAAAAAGGCCTACACTTACGTCACGCATAGGCTATATATTTTCACGCCATTAAACTTAGGGGGTAAATATTTTGGATAAAAACCCTAATGTGGGAAAGAGATCATAAGTTGCTGCCAACATCAAGGAAGCAAGATTGCCATGGTTTGTCATCATGTCATGTCATTTGGACATTTGCAATTGACAAATGTAAATAAAATAAAATTTCAAGCGGATGAAGCCGCACGGGAACAGCTAGTTTTATTATATGTATAGATTAGAAAGTTATAACTTTGATTTATCACACCCACCGTTGTACATTTTATTTACTTTTTCTACGTATTCATAAATGAACAATTAAAAAGTCTACAAAAGTTTCATCGGGATGCAGTGGCTGCGTGAACACGGCTTACCATATAAAACTGTATCTCTTTAACTATAAGCTAAAACGAGCTAAGTTTAATAAATGCGAGATCAGATCCACTTAAGCTCTTGTACGCTAGCTTCAAGTTATTTAAACTTAACTTGTACCGTACTTACAACTTTAACAACTTACTCTTAATAAAGTTTTCATAAAGTTCATCTTAAAAACTGCAGATGACTTGTTTAGTTTTTGATGCTAACTCATTCCTTTGTGTTTTATTATTTAAAAAGGTTCATCGGTTCATTTTAGAACAATATAATGACGTAATCTAAGCACGAAATCTTAAGAAAAATAACTTGTTTCCTGACAAAAGAATAAGCTTTCTTCAGTAGTTCTTTTTACAGCTTTTCCTTTACATGCCCAGTACTTATATTAAAAGCTGCCTTACATATATCATCAGAAAGCTTAGTGATCTTAAGTAACATACATTGAGCTTTTATTACAGGATTAACTTAAGACGAAATTTTCCTTATACTTTGTTGGGTTTGATATTATCTTGGATACCGTGGGCACAATTAAAGTAACTGATTGAACCCCTTTTGATAACTCATATATTTTTTTCTATTATTGAAATACACAAGTAATATTAAGAAATAGCGTATCTTCAAATAGCTTTGAGTTTTGGAATCTAATTACAGTTTCTAACAGGAGCTTTGATCAGGTCTGATTAGCTCGCGACGGCAGAGGACGCGGCGATAGAGCACGGGCCAATTAGCTCCTGCGCCGGCACTAGAGGACGCTCCACTTTCAAATCTCTAACCATAATTTGAAACCTTACTATAAATACTTATTACGGGTGTTTGATTGCTTTTAATTTAACTAAATCCAGATTTTATTCTACAGACTACTTCTACAGATTCAAAATTAATAGCCTTGTTATATCTTACTAATATTATACATGCAAAAGTTTGTATGGATGTTTGTCAGAGTTTGTAGCCTAAACTGAATGGATCTCGATGAAATTCGGCATAGATGTACTTTTGTTCTTTTATATTCCACACTAACGGAGTCGCAGGTGAAACTTGTGTGAGTTGAACTTACCCCCATTTTACGACGGCAGTACCGTGAATGGTGAAACGAGCTACCTCCACAGGATAGCCTCGGTTGTATCATGTTATATCCACAAATATCCGCGTACACACTTGAACTCCAGTACAAGCAGAACATCTGCCGATCATTTGCCATTAAAACTTCAAGACTGGAGACAATGTTACCACAGAATAGTACGTTGTTTCCAGTATGAAACGCATTGGTATACTGACTTCTGACATCTGAGATCTGCCATCGATTGAGACCGCACGGGAAATGCAATGCAAAGTTATTGCTGAGCACGTTGCCGTACCGGAGATAGCCTGGCGAGGCAGCCGGCTATTGTCTCCGAGAGAGAATGATTTTTTACTTTTTTTTTAGTTTCTGACTAATAAGAAAAGAAGCAATTATTTCATACAATATAGGATTTTAATTCATTAGTTAGTCATTCAAGAGTTCCTACACGTAATTTTTTGTAAAGCTTGCTATATACAGTCAGTTTTAACTGAATGGTGGTATTGTTCAGTTACGTGTGTAGCCAAATTTTAACTGTACAGTTAAATTTAGCGTCTGTAGCCGTCTTCAAATTAATCTTGATTTTAAATAAATTTCTGTCAAATATATGTAATCCTAAGATCTCAGTAACAATCGAAAAACATGATTTATCGTTTACAGAGCGGTTGAATAATTTTCCAACAATACTCATATTGTGATTTCAAAAATAACATTCTGATATAAGTGGATAGAACTCGACTGAACTGCACAACTTGAAGCTCTAGTAATTCTATTCCCGTCTCTCTCTAATCGTTCTTTGTCATGTGAAACGAAAACTTTCAGTCGGAATTGAACAAGTTGAATCGGTTTAAATGTTACTTGAGTAGTTTTAGTTCCGTTATTTGATACTGTAAATTAAACTTCGAACTTATTAATTGCTTTCATTTTCTAGTCAATTTTTAATTATTGAATTCTTCTCTTCTCATCCTAGTAAAAAAACATCATTTTATAATGGCGCAGACTTGTGATTTTGACTTTGTAGCTAATCTGTTGAGGTGACATCCAGGCATCAGCTGTCATCGCCGAACCTTTCAACGCTGGTTTCTTTCGATTATTTTACCCGTACTATGACGCGTGTTCTCGAACGTTCGATTCGTAAACTCGATGTTGTCATAGGAAATTGAATTTTCACTATAAGTTTTTTTATATTAACAGGCAGTTGTATATTTCATTACAAATAGATTCGGTAAGAAAAAAATGTTTCACTGTAATAAAAAAAGACGAATTGATAACTTCCTTCTTTTGAGAAATCGGTTAAAAATGGTGTTAATCACAGAATACGTGTAGTTGAAACAGTAATTCCTGAAGTGGTCTGGGAGGACACTTTAGCCACAGGGACCCCGACGGGAATCCATGAATGCTGGAAATGAAATTGGAGTTCCGCAAAATTGTCTAGTTTCGAAAACTGAGGGCTCACTGTTAGATACTCTTGTGTATGTGAACCACCATATAAGAAAACTAGCTGTTGCTCGCGACATCGCCCGCGTGAAATTATAAAATATAGCCTCTGTTACTCACGGATAAATTACCTTTCTGACGATGAAAGAATTTTTAAAATCGGCTCAATAGTTTTTGAGTTATTTCAATACATGCAAATATACAAATCTTTCCACTTTATAATATTAAGTAGAGATTAAAAAACAATACACTAATAATTTTAAAACCCACGAGAAAAAAGTTTGGAAACCTTCGAGAGATGATTCAATTTATCTGACAAAGTGCGCAGCTTCCTCACTTATATTAACTCCGAGTAATTCCGCGCTCCGTCACTCTGTGTGATACATATTTTACACGTGTCAGTTATTCATTAAAACTTCCTATCCTCATTAAGTTATAAGATTTTATAAATGCACGTTACTTACGCGTTTATTTTTAATCGAATTGCTCTTTTTGCTGTCACTTATAATAAAATTGCTAAGTTAAATTGAGTTGTGTTTTTATATTGATTAACAGCGACAAGTTTCTTCTAGAATACAGAAAACGGACAAGGTATTCCATTGTCTTGCCTCTGAAAATCATCAATATTAAACGTAAAAAATATATGTGAAAGCAATATATAGACAACTAGCTGTTGCTCGCAACTTCGTCAGCGTGAATTTAAAAAATAATTATAAACATGGCTTATGTTACTCACCGGTAACGTAGCTTTTTAATGTTGAAAAACAAACTTATACGTAAATAGAAAAGTATCTCACATTCTTTATTTAGAACCAAGGACATAATTCTTTAACCAATGGTAGGGGCAATCAGTCCGATCAGTTGTAAGCGATAGAGCATGAAGCGTGCCACTTCTAATGATTGATGTGAGCCGCTATTTATGTTCTACACCCCCCCCACCCCCCCACCGCTCCACCACCCTCACCCCCCCTACCTAGACACACCCTCGGCACTGGTAACCAAAAATACTATTGATTTCTAATTGAAGAATTTAGTTTTGATACGTCAACGCACAACTGTAGTGTGATTGTCGTATGTCGATTGTTTCGCAGCCAGTTTAACAATACATATAAGTGAAATTTAAAAAAAAAATACATATATAAACATGTTAGAAATAGTAGCGAGTAACGGAGAAAGTATTACAAAAAAGTAAATTAAAAAATCAATGAAAAAAACACCATAAAAGAGCAATTGACACGAACTATAATTATGGTCCTTCGTGCCGGATTTCTCTGTCAACGGTTTTTACGCGATAATATCGAAGCAAATATAGGTTTCGCTTACAACCTGTATTTATACGAAAAATATAGAAATTAAAGCCTTTTACATTGAACTTTTACTACCCTTAAGTGCCAACCACAAATCCTAACAACAGAAAAACAAAACAACCTGAACAGGAAACAAAGTATTGAATACTTTTATGATAAATGTAACATATTATTCATTCTAAGAAAGCTTAATTTGCATATCAGTATGGAAACTTCCAGAAAGGGTGGAAAATTCCGCGAAGTATTTAAATAAACTTAGTGTAACACGCGGGTGCCTGATTGCGTGTAACCAGGCGAGATGTTACACTTTAACGGTACTAGTTCAAAACAGTAGATAAAAAAATTTATTAACAAAAACAAAAAAAACGAAATTACATTAATTAAATAGCTTGTCACTGAAAACCGCGTTGGTGTTCAGCCTCCCCTTAACTATTACATGGTTCAGTTTATTACACAGCGGGCAGTTGAGATATAAGCCATCATTGCATTATTTGTGCATGTGAATCTATAATCTCAGCGAATCTAAGATCTAATCTAAGAAAATATCTCACCTTCTGTTCTAGGAACAGCTTTGGTACACTTGGTGGTACACTTGGTACACTTGGATAGGTCATTGTACGTACATGGCATTAATCAGTTAATGATTCCTTGTTTAATTAACCAGCTGTTTGCTCACTTCATAGAATGTTGAAAGACATCTATAAAGTCATGTAACTCAATATTTAGAGAGGTGCTCGGTGCTGGGAATGTAATTTTAAATGGCGTACGGCAGGCAGCAGTGTACAAGTGGCAATGTCGGTGTTACAGCGGAGCGAAGTGCCGGCTGTACCCTCTCTGTGCCCTCTCTGTACCCTCTCTGTACCCTCTCCACTCTTACAATATAACGGGAAGCACTCGACCTATATTGAAGCATGTTACGAAATTCGGATACCATTTTTTCAAGTTTTAAATATCGAGTCCAAGCACGCTGAATACAGCCAATCTTTAAAAAGAATAAAATTAAAAATTAAAATTAAAATGTTTATAAACATAAAGTAGAGTTACCTCTCGTATATCCATTTTAGAAAATTACCTGTATTAATCAATAACATCTACTGAAAATCGTAAGCATACGAACAGACAGGAATGCATGTTTTCTAACCGAAAACGTATCCAAGTTACTGTAATTCGGTAAATTATGATTTTTGCAGCTGTAAATAATATAGAAAACTTACTAACTAAACGGCAATTTTAAAAACGTTTTCTATAATATTGACTCATGATATAGCTAAAGGCAACCATAGACGGATTAACGGCCATTTTAAATTGACTAATTAATAAAATAATACTAAAAATATGAACTTTTATATTCTTTGTTTTAAGACAAAGAACATTTCCAAAGTTTGTTACAAGACTTTTAATTAACACATATAACTGAACGATATTTTTATGTAAAATAATGGTCTCGCTTTCTGTTACTATATTTGCATTTTCACGAGGAAGAAATATTTCATGTCACACAATGTGGATAGGAGTTTTTGTTATTTATTGTAAAATGGAACACGATACAGAGTGCGACTACAGTATCAGGAGGAGCGAAAACTAACGTTGTTTAACTATAGATAAAAAACTGTGCCAGATTTTACTTCGTAACATAAGTAAGGAAATACTGAACGAATTTCCTTAATACAATAATCCTCTAATCGTCAAAGAATTAGATGTTTATACTAAAATAAATCATAAAACAAAGGTGATTAGAGTGCAAATAGCGTGTCGATAGCCCGGAATCCAGTACTAAACGTCGTATTATCCAATTAGTTTGGTGTCGGCTTTCGTATTGTTTGTTTTATATTTGTAAATCGGGTCTTAGATTTACGATAAGAAAATGTATTCGTAAAATATAATGCTGTGAGAATGTAAAACATTGTATGAAAGCCGTGTTAGTGTTATACGTGGCCCGCTTTTAATGAGCTGTTTAAACATTTTTACCTGTATAAGGGTGGGGTTACACTGATCGCGTTTTTTATATTGACTCTTAGTTATGGGAGAATTCCCTTAACACTAGAGAATAATGTAACCACTAAATACATTTATTGAATTAGCAGAGCTACATGTGAATTTTGAAGGTAAGAACATTTTACTATAATATTTATCTAGCATTTTGGTCATAAAGAGCATCCAAAAGGATAGAATAATTTGTCAGTGACATTCGCTGCCAAATTGATGTCAGCGACAACTGGAGTGCGTGGTAAAGCAATTAACGTAATTCAGAACAAGCACTCATTTGAGCGGAGTGTTTTTGATGGCTTAAGTTTGAGTGCCTCTGCCATGTATGACTTTACATTCGGGAAATTAAAAACAAACATACAACATAATGGGTTTCGTTTAAAGTCATAAAACGAACAAGAAAATTGTTATCTTTTTAAACTGTGTAACCGAACCTTATTCAGGATCACATGCGCATGATGACTTAGTTTTTTCTTTGTTCAAAGACGCAATTCATATGTTTTATGTTAATATTTCAGCGTAGCAAAGTCGTAAGTTGTTCATCAGTAGCTGACAGCACATACCTTTGTCGGCGTGGCGTTGCTGTGGTGACGCGCTGCGGCAGAGTGCGCTCGCCGCGTGGCCCGGTAGTGCAGCCTGCGGAGCGCGCCGCCCAGCCGCTCCGGAGAGCCCTCGCCGCGGGACACCGTCATGCTGCCCTCCGCACCTACACACAAACACACACATAAGATATTCTCCACTACCACAGAACTCTTAAAAATTATATTACAGATTATTTAAACATGAAACTTTCGAAATATGTACCATTATCACCAGCTCACTATACGTCCCCACTAAGGGGCTCGGAGCCTATCCTAAGTTAACGTGACTAGGCCTTAGTCAACTACGCTGGCCCACTGCGGGTTGATTCAATTTCTTCACCGATATGTGCAGGTTGCATCACGATGATTTCCTTCACCGTAAAGCGTCGGGTAAATTATGTACATATGAACCCAGGACCTGTAGTTTACAAGTCAAGTGCTTAAAACCCTAAGCCTCGGTCGCTCTATATACGATGTGTACAAAATAATTAGAATGCAAAATAAATCCATGCAATAATCAACGCTAACCGCTAGTTGGTTGATTTTAATAAATTAACATATAACTGGTGCGTTAACTGAATACAATGAGCGAGGGAGTCTCACCTGCGGCGGAGTCGGGGGAGGGACGCGGAGATTGGATTTTGGGAGCCTGGTGTCGCCCATCCGACTGCAACAATGTACACACGTTATACATAAAACAATATGTAATTATCATAATAACTATGTTAAAGAATCACAATGCTTTAGCAATTTAAATGTGCTTTAGTTTGCCGTTAACATAAATTACCGGTCTGCAAAAGTAAAGACAGATAAATAATTAAAATGGCAATAATCCATTCCTTTATTAGTGAAGAGATAATAAAGATATTCATAGTTGACTTTCTAAATACGATTGAAGTGTAAGAAAAGCAATATTAAAACCGGTAACTGTTCAAAGTAGAATATTTTTAATTATACATTGTTATTGATTGTTCCTCTCTTAGACTTTCGCTTCGTTGAATATATATGTCTTAAAGAGATATTGGTAAGAATAATACAAAACAAGCGTTTAATTAAATCTATCTATAACTAGCTTTAGCCCGCGACTCCGTCCGCGTGGAATTAAAAAAACAAAAGTGAGTAGCCTATGTGTACTTCCAGACTATACTCTATATCTATACCTAATTTTATCTAAATCCGTTCAGCCGTTTAGGCTACAAACTCTAACAAACATCCATCTAAACTTTCGCATTTATAATATTAGTATGATTGCCTACTGTGGTAAAACAACTGAACATCATTATTGACCACTATCACACAGTAACAAAGCTCGTGTTGCAAAGACTTAATTAAATTGACATTTTTAATTCACTCTGTAAGCTGTAGTATTTGTATGTTATGAACAACCCGGTATTGTTAAATTGTTCCGCGTCAAATGTTTGCACTAAATGTTAACATGACAGTTTGCTCAGCTGATTGCACAAACAGTTCGAACCACTGTGTGTACGCTAAGTATCTGCTACGGGATTGCTACGGTACTAACCTAATATGCCGGTAAAAAAGATAGGTAACGCATGTAGTTCCTCTCTTATATAATAAGAAAGTTCGAGCTAAATTCTTTATATTTTACAAAAAATAGATTAATTATTTCCGTGTTTTACAACTTATAAAAAGTATAAACAAGACGTAAGGTAAGAGAACTAAACGCTAGTGATCCAGTAATTGATAGTTCATAGAATAAGATGTTCGATAACTTAAATCGTGCTATTTTACTTGAAACATTCTTATATTAGCTTTCGTCCGCGACTCCGTCCGCGTGGAATTAAATAAAACAAAAATGATTAGCCTGTGTGTTCTTCCAAACTATCCTCTACATCTGTACAAAATTTCATCGAAATCCGTTCAGTAGTTTAGGCTACAAACTCTAACAACCATCCATCTAAACTTTCACATTTATAATATTAGTATGATGTGAAATTGTAAAATACAAATAATTCCAATAGTAAACAAGTCAGAGGTCCATAATTCTATAAAATTCATATTAATCCAATAATTAAGGAAACATCAATACAGATAAATAAAATACATGTTAAAATTAAGTTAGTTGGAAACCTTATTCGATCAGTGAAATGTGTCCAACTAGAAGCGGCAGTTATAAGTTTGCTTTGATTCAGTGTAATTAAGATTTAGGTTAAGTTGATTGTAAATTGGGTTAATTGGGTTACCAGCTGAGAAATTAAATGAAAATTAAAAATTTAAAGTTGACTCTCTCTTCAAAGACTTTTTAAAGCACTTATTTTTTATTGAATTATATAAAATTCAATTAAAACTAAACTCTTTTGAAGTTAAGTAAACTTTTGATATTTTCATTATTTATTTATTATGTTCGTCTCTGAGAGGCATTAAGTACTTTTTTTGATACTTATCTAAAATTTTATTTAACGTCAAGTTTAATTAACAAAGAGTACGAAGTAATATCTTTTAATGAATAAATTGTAATGTTTGCAATCAAAGTCATTAATTAAGTTCCATTGTTGGTGTTTGTAGGTGACCTTCTGTCCCCGGCACATGACACGAGCCACAAAGGACCTGCTGAATATTAACGATCATCAATCGGAGGTGTCGTGGCCCACGTTTACCCTTTATGTTCCTTTGTGTGTGCATGTTGGGCCATGAAGTAGGCGAGTTTGTCAATATTACATTAATTATGCAGGTGGTTTAAAGTATAAGTCGTAGTTAAGTCGCTTCCCTTTGTCTGTCTGTTCCTGCGATTTTGTTGCAGTTTTTTATAAAGAGTGATCCAAGAGGAAGGTTTACACAAATTGTTTTTTATCACATTTATATACTCTTACACAAGCCTGTTATTTATCTGACGACGAACGTGTGTGTAATTGCAGACACGTTTATTAATTCGTTAATTAACGCTCCTCGTTCACTTTGACGGTGTGTCATTTTATTTGTAAACATTTTATTCGATATTCAAAAACGAATGGAAACAACGACCAGTTATAATTCAACGTTAATTATTCTGTGTGAACTTTTATGTTTAATATCTCTGTAATGTACTTATTTCTAATTTATAATTAAAATAAATCTAAACAAACTACAAACGAATCCTTTAAAATGCGCGCACACTTTGACTATACTATCGCACAACTGTTTAGTCTCGCTTTGATTCCTATGAGCTTATATACCGGTATACCGGTATGAAGTTTTGCGATAGTTTTGTCAAAGTTGTGCGCCCGCTCTTAGAAGTCACCTTCCAACGATGTCGAGTTTACTTTCTCGTAGACAACTGGTAGAGACGTCGTAGCCTTTGCTACGGTGCTAAGAAATCAATTCCTGTTGCTGACATCTTGTTTGTGTCGTAATTTTTTGGATAAAAGAATATTGTGTTAATTTAAATACCGTAATTGTTAGTGAATTCGTCGTAATAAAATTCGCGATGTAAGTATTAAAGTAGCTATAAGCAACTATAAGCAGAATAATATTATATAATATATTATTTTGTAATAAATAGCTGTGAGCCGGCACAGGTGTCACCGTGTCGCTATAAAATGTCTGACAAAGGCACCTTTGTAGCTTTTATATGTCTTAAAGGCTTCAGGTTTCACCGGCTACGCTAAGCCCGAGCAGCCGACATGCCTGCGCCTCTCAGCCGGCCACCACTCTCAATACAACCCACGCAGGCATTATTTGGGTCATCGGCCGCTCCCTGGGGGTATCAATTTTTTCCAGAACCTCTTTGTCTCGCTGTAATGTCATTATGGAAGAGCTTTTATCGTCCCTTGTCTCTTTTAAATGTAATTTTATTTCACAATATTCTTACTTTAGCCACTTTAAATGGTGTTAGATAAGATTCTAGCTCACTTTGATCGTATAAATTAGGGTCAGTTGCTACGAGAAATTGATATCGAAGATTTTTTTATTAACCAAATTTTGCGTTTTAATAACAGCAATACGACTATAGGTTATTTTTATTCTTTTGTTTTCTATGCGGTTTAACAGCGCAGTTGTTTGATAAAAGTTCTTCAAAGTGGCTGCAGCGCGAGTTATACACAAGTTATGTACGTGTTGACAAGTAACTTTGACAATGACTTGTAATGTTTGTGTACGTTACAATGGTTAGAAGTGGGATCTCGTTCTCGCTACGTCCTCACTGCATTCGTATAGTAAACAAAACCATATAGCAAGTTGGTTTGTATGTTGTTCGGCGTTATATGTTGACTTGGAAAATAAACATAATTAACCTTACAATTCAATGAAAACACATTATTACAACTAATGCCAATATTGTTTTTGGTAATACATTTCAATATCACAAAGAAATTATTTCTATTCAAAGAATTCTGCTTCTGAATTTGTTAGGGTAAATAAAGTCCAATTTAGATGGATGGATGAATTGATGTTTGTTAGAGTTTGTAGCCTAACCTGCTGTACGGATTTCAATGAGGTTTGGCTTATGTAGAGAAAAGTCTGGAAGAACACATAGGCTATTTTTTTTAATACCACGCGGACGGAGTCGCGGGCGAAAGCTCGTAGTTAAATAATTAAAACAATATTAGTCATAGTAAAAGTCACTTTAAAAAATGATTTATACAAATATTTGACAGTGTAATAACTATACTAAAACGTTAAACAGTTAAATGATTAGCTTATCATGTCCGCATGCAATGTTAATGTGTGTGAAGCACGCGACACGGACATTTGTAACGTTCGATACACGATCTATTTGTCCACTTTCCGCTTGTTTAGTCTATTTAAACTTTAAGAATAAACTAATGTCAATATCTCATTTACTTAGGTACTTTTTAAACTATGTCCGAAATGGGTCTATTTTTATGTATTTTTCTAACGACTTGATCCTGGTATTAAATAAGTAATGTAAAACTTTATTATGTACTTTAGATTTACAGGGTTACTTTTTTGACCGACTTCCCAAAAGAAGGAGGTACTCAATACCCCTTTTTTTTATATGTATAATATATTACGGAATAACTCCGGCCCTGGTGGACCGATTTTGAAAATTCTATTTTTATTCGAAAGGTAGTGCCTGCAGGTGGGTCCCGTATTTTTCTTTATTTTTGCAGTCAATAACTACGGCGTAGTTAAATAGTTTTTAATAGGTACGTACATATGATTAATGACAGTCTTGTTTCCTTCATGCAAAGTGGTACGTTCTAATATTCCGCCTTTTAATCTCACTTAAGTACTACACATACATATTAAAAAAATATTTCACATTCCCGTGAACATATATTAATGACTAGGTTTCGCCCGTGACTTTTTCCGTGTGAAGATATTATACAAAAAGAAAAGTAAGTAACCTATGTTCTTCGAGGCTATCCTCTACATATATTTCATTTATCGAGATCAGTTCAACAGTTCAGGCTACAAACTCCAACAAACATCCATCCATCCATTCGCATTTATAATATTAGTAAGATTATCAAAATTAACAGCGGAAAATTAAGCTTAAGTTTAGCATATTTCTTAAGAAATATGTTCGTTTTACAACATAGAGATACCTTCTAGGATGTTGTAATAGTTTGTATAAATTTTCTATACATTCTGTTCGTGTAATATGGCAGAAAGCGAGCAGCTTAGTAATTGAAACACTTTAATACCACTTTCGCGGCAGTTTAATACTCTGTCGAGATGCAGCGCTACACCATTGTGAAGCTAAAACTACTTACATTTTAGCAGAGTTTTCTCAAAAATTTCACGGCAAAATTACGTAATTTCCTTCTTAAAATTAATAAAAAATGCCTTTCCAAATTCAATAACATGTAAATGCACATAATTGCTATTATTTTTTGTAGGCGTTTTTTTCTTTAATAGACAAGGAATCGCGTATTAGGAAATGTTTTCCAAACAGAACTCTGTACAAAGCTTCCGAGGAGTATAAATGTTAATTGAATCGAATAAAGAACTTCTATAACAACAGAATAAAATTATTGATGAAGGAAAATTCTATTGATTTGATTAAAATGTAAAATGTAAACGGGCGCACACCTTTGACTAAACAATCGCAAAACTGTTGCGCGATTGTCGATTGTTTCGCAGCCTCAACTGTTTAGTTGCACAACTAAAAATCGAGTATTGCGCGCACCTACAAATAGGCTCATAGGAATCAAAGCGAGACCAAACAGTCGTGCGATAGTTTAGTATTCCGCTGTAAGAAAGCATTTTTAGAACGCTTGTGAACTAGTCATAACGAAAATAAATGTTATTGAACATCTCTCGACATCTGTCAAAGACTTAAACAAATCTGTAAGCATTTTGTTTTTCCATGACATTGCTAAAAATAGTGGAAATATTGTGTATTGTACAAACACATATTAAACTGGACGAAACTTTACAGCGACGGAGTAATAGGTTTTTTTATCAGACGTCAGGTATTCGGCAAAGCTGTCGGTTATTTTCCGTCAGGCGGAGGTGCGCGCCGCTTTTGTGTTCAACTTACAAAATAACATACAACTTTATAAAGATTTGTCTCTTATAGAATATTTTATTTTTAATCTATTCCATGCAAATATAACTAAAGATAACATCATTTGTTTGCATAGAAATCACTAAGCCGATTGCAGAATGTTCGCTAGTTATAAATATAAGAGCCAGTCAACTAAACAACTAACTACTAAGTCTCCTTACATTAAATATATATTTTCTAGTATCAAAACTATTTTTATTAGTTTATCTAAGTTCAGTTAATATCTTAAATTGTTGGTTATCCTCATTAAATTCTGAACGAGAACCCACTTTACCGCTAAATTATTATGAAGCAATAAAACTTTCCGCAAAATGATTAAAATTGTCTGAGAGAATTTAGGCTGTTGGGGAAATTAATTTCATTTTACTGCTCGAGTTTCCCGAGTATTATGAATTCGCAGCTTTTAAGTCATTTGCCGTTTATTTATTAATTACAACGTGATACTATTGTTAAAATCGAATCTATGAAAAAGATGGGGCATTTATAAATTCAAAGTTAAGTGAAAGGTTGGCATGAGGGATGAATCATGTAACAAGGAGAACGTTAGTTATGAGTGTACACCGGTAGAGGTAGACCTAGAAAGAGATGGATTGCGTGAAAGGCGACATCAAGAAGGGAGTGATGACTGCGATGACGCCACTACGGGAGTAGGATAAGGAGGAAGATGATTTGCAATTCAAAGTTGTAGGTTGGAATCGGTAGTTTTTCTGTATAGAAGCAAGATTAACTTGTACTGACGATTATTAAGTTAATCTATAATACATGCCGTTAATAAGAAAATAAATAGTATGTTTCATTGTCCTCAAAGTTGGACAAAAACAGCAAATAGCAGTTGTTGATTTAGAACAGAGAAACCTATATTTCGTTTGCATACAACTATAAAATGAAATAGCACAATTGGGATACATAGTAAAATTGTGGAACAGTAAATAACAAAAAAACTGAACAAGGTACAGCGCGGCATGGACAGAAGAGCGGAGTAAATAAGAAAATAAGGTGCGAAAATTCCCCGCGCGGGCATTGAGGGCAACAGTAACCGCGTGTTCGTACTGACATACTTGCACCCTGCATCCCTGCACCACCAGGTTATAGCACTCGGCTTGTTTATAACAATTATAAATACAATGTTAACTTTACAAAAGCGCGATAAAAACATTCGACACAGTCTAACAAACTTGGTTTTTTTTTTTAATTCGATCATTTATTTATGCGGGTAACTAAAAGCAATCCACATGTATTTAATCGTAAACTGTCTGTTTTGGTAGTTTTTGAATTTTTTACTGAATTCATGTGATAAATTTCATGTTAACTAAAAAATATCTAAAATTTTTTTCACACAATATTTAGTGAACGCAGGAGACCGTAGCGTGGCCATTATATCAGAATGTTTACGTGTCAGCGACAGTACAGAGTTGTTGAGTTATAGTTATGTTGTTACTTTGCGTATACCATATTATATTAACACAGTTGTACTGCATGTTATTGAGATGAATTGCGAACGAACCAGATAAATGTATTAACATGTCGACATGAAAAATGTTAATAAAAATCGAATCGAAAATTGTGTAGTCTGTATATTGTAGAAGAGTTTCAGCCGAATGAAATGTAAAGTTAATTTGATTGAGCTTCACATTGAGTCGAGATAAATCAATGATCCCAACATCTCAGCGCGTATTCAATCGTTTGTGAATTTACTCATCTAGCGATTGAGAAAAGGGGGGTCGAGTGGCGCCGCACCCCCGCACATCGGGTGGAGGTCTGAATGGAACATGATTACAGCAATTTTAAACTAAACAATTTTGTTGAAAACATCGAACAAAATATAAATACTTTTTCCAATTAGAGTATCCATTCATGAAATAAAGAAATTTGCATTTATATTGAAGTAATCGCCGTCAAAGACCTGTAAGGGCCTGACCTTATTAAAATATTGTTGTCTAACATTGAAATGTCTGAACGATGCAGAGGATTGATTCGACTACGGATTCCCAGTGAGACATTGTCCAATAAACTCTACATGCTCTTCTTTCCTTTCTAATTAGTCATCTCCGGACAAACACCCTCCACTATGACCATAAGGTGGCAAACGAGCAAGCGGCCACCTGAATCCGCCAAAACGGCGAAGCGACCGCTGCCTATAGATATTCGCAATAGCGGATGCGTTGCCTTCCCTATAACGACGGAGAAAACGCACATAAAGAGGATATTTCCCGATCCAATGCGTCTCCTCCAACGTCAAATCCACGTCTCCTTCCCATCCTTTAAGAAAGAGGATAGGGAGGAACATGGACTAAAGCCGGGCCTCCGGCACCATTCATATAACATACATTATGTCGAATAACTGTTTGCTAATAATAGGGGGGGGGAGTAAGGGGGGATGTCGGCTGGCATTGGAGCCCGCCGCTCCTGGCACCACAATTCAAGGCCTGTGCCAAATTGCATTTCAAACTTGCACGCTCTCTAAACCGACCTAAGTTAAACTTCACGAAATCGATTCGCAACATAATCAGCAAAAACTCTCGATGTTGACCAAGCAATAGAGAGTCAGGATCATAGACTTGACGCATTTCAATCAACAATAAAAGACATATTGACAGACAATTGCTTGTGATCCTACGTATATTCGACTAGTCTTTGCCCGCGGTTACGTCCGAGCGAAAGTAAATAAAAAACTTAACAATTGGCCGTGAGTTCGTCAAAAGTATTTTTCACATCTATGATTACGAGGTTAGTTCTCGTGAAGTTGGACTTCTCCATATATAAAATAGTGTACACTGCTGCATGTCTTGTTGCGTGTGTGTGTGTGCGTGTGCGTACTAACGGGGCGGGTACGTGCGGGGGTGGGTGCGGGGTGCGGGGGGCGGCGCAGGCGGGCCAGCGCGCTCAGCAGCCCGTCCGTCGTCACGCGCCTGCGCCCCGCATCTGTAAACAAAACAAACCCTTTAATATTTACTTTTACTGTATTGTGTAGAATCATCTTATCACTTGGAACCCATAATTTTTTTATATTATGACACCTATTGCATCCCTGTATATATTTGATTTGCATTATGCCTTTCATCGTATAGGTTTGTATTCAAGATTAAGGGCGCTGGTAAATCTAAAATTGGCCCTGTCTCTACTGGTATATTTGGTTGAGGGAAAACAATACACAGAAGACATTCGTGAAGTGGAAGCAATTCTTCGTTTCGTCTGATGAGTGTGGTGCCGGAGGCCCAATTTTAGTCCCTTTTCCGTTCCACCCTTTTCTCATAAG
>LD688946.1:5367274-5382461 GCA_003118335.3 Papilio memnon
AGTGTACGGTACCTTCTGTATTTCATCCTTGGAGACGTAGGAGCCGCCGTTCTTGACGCGGATGGCGGTCTTGACGTAGTTAAACTTCCTGCCGTAGAGCTCGAAGAACTCTATTAGCAGCACGCCGAGGTTGTGAGACTGGCGCAAGCGCTCGGGCCGCGGGTGCAGCTGCAGGAAGCTGATGCACATCAGGATAAGGGAGTACGAGGAGATGCCGCCTGTGAACACCTCGTTCAGGTCCCGCTGCAGCAGGAACTGCTTCAAGACCATCACCAGGCGGGACAGGACCGGGTACTTCTCCTGTAACACCAAATCGCTTATGTAAAAAAGTTAACCATGTTTATTGTGAAACCTAGAGGCAGCAAGTGATAACAAACCGACCTTAAACTGTTTGATGAGTTCGGCGCTCTTGACTCCGCTGCTCATGTTGAACGAGATGTCCACCTGCAACACACGGTAGAGTAACATTGCTGACTATGACCACTGTTGTAACCATTGCAGTTGTGGCAAAGACTCACCTTGACGTCGGAGTACTTGTCAGTCATCTTGACGATGGGCACGGTGGCCTTCTCCAGCACCTTGATGGTCTCCTTCTCCGCGATGTCCTGCGCCACCAGCTCGCGCTCCAGCGTCCACAGCGGCAGCTTCTCCCACTGGCCTGCTCAAACAACATTCGTCATCTGACGCACTACAGCTGCAGCTTGGCTTTGGATTGTTGGGCTAATATTCAGATATTGACACCGACATTTCAAAGTCGTTATTACAAAACCAGCTACATTTGTTTATTTATTGAAATACAGTTAAATTAACAACAAAAACATGAACAAATTTCCTTGACAAGATAACATTATCGTATGTAGGGCGGAGAGCTTATCTTATTACATATCGTTTATCAGCGAATTAGATAAATGTAACAAATCTGAATGCTTCCTCAACAACACAACACAAGGTGACACGAGGCACGGCGAGGGACCGGCGCTGGCTACATGAAACGTCGACTTCCTCATTCTTACGCGCTTAGTTCCGTCGCCGCTAAATACGAAAAATAAATACATAAACCTAACAAACACCTAACCTTGAAGTACTTTCCGATCGAGAAAAAAATCGCCTATGTCTAGTTCATCTTATTTAAATGCATTTTCACCTTCTTCCTTTATCAGGTCTTAGAAGTGACTGCCTAGCTGAAAGTATTTTTTGTTATCCCAAAAGGTTTTAAAGACATTTTTAAATTATTGGGTAATTAACAGAATTGTTGGAACGCATTCCGCGCGTATTTTCCAATAAATTGTGCAGATGAAATCAATTAAACAGGGAAACTTTGAAGCGACCGATCTTATAATTAGATAATTACAATAATACAAACACAATTATAAAATAACTACTATGCAGGTAAATAGAGACAGTCGCGGACGAGAATACGACATGTAATATTTTAATTGCTTGGGTATTCCCCGGCGCCAGAATCATAAGGCCAATTTGCCATATCGCTATTGCATTCATTTGTAGAAATCGCAATCGGATTTAAGAAAGCCCCAGAGCTGGCATTTGTACTCCCTGTCGTCATCACCTGACTCATCAGAACCATATTGGTACACAGTAGCGTGAGTACAGACATGACGTGAGCAATGTGAATGGGCCGCGCGTGTGCGCTTGCGCAATCACTGACATGAACGATGACGTACTCTACTCCGTACACGCCATTGTATAAATATAGCGTACTGACTACCCGTTCAAATAACAACCAAAAAGGTAAACGCATATTGACATTGAATTCGACCCGGACAAACTTAAATTGTGAATTTCAAATACTTTTCTGTAAGCTAAAATTGGTATATTAATTGAGCTTTCTATGATATAATGCACAATACGATGGCAGAGTAAGGTATCGGTTGCTGGCGTGCGATTAGATAGGTGCAGCACATTCGGCTGCCGACTCTGCTGCGATAAGATACCGCAATTATGTCAGCGGAGCGGGAGGTCACGGCTCGCAGCTCACTCATTATTACTAATTGTCATTCATTTGATAGCATTTTTAATTCAATTTCTTTCATATTTCCAACATATAGTACCATATAAGCAAACATACTAATACAAATTCAAGTATTTTTTGCTCAAGTGTTGTGTTTAGCTGGAGGGGAGAGGTATTACAGCTTATAGTGAAAAAAAAATGAAAATCAATTAATTTTTTAAAACTAATGTCTAATTAATCTAGAAGATCTCTTTCACATAATCATATCTCCTTGGTTGCCAGGCCGATAAGTTGACACACCGTCTTCGGATTTAAGACAAACGTGCTGCGAGATAAGCTATCACTACTATGTTCTTACAACAAATACTTTATTTTTTGATAAACAAATGTTTAAGAATAAATTCGTTATCAACAAAACAATTTTATGTTCTTTAGAGCTATTGACTTAGTGATACAATAACATAAACTAGTAATAATTTGAAGTAAAACATGGGTGTTGTGAGGTACTGACCGATGACCACGAGGTCTATGTCACTAGTGGGCAGATAGAGTCCGGTGCGGAACGAGCCGAACACCTCAACGCGCGCTTGCGGCCACAACGCGAGGATGGCGCTGCGGATCCGCGTCACCACCGTACTGCGCACCAGGTGCTCCGTCTCCGAGGGCGACATGTACATGTAGAAGTGCTCGATCTCCTCGTGCAGCCTGCAACACACCGCACACCACTATAATAGCGTAACATCCTTACCATTGCTCAGTGGACTCGTGGACAGTGGCTCGCAACCTTGGGAGAATTCAAACTCAATTCTTTGGAAATCAAAAATACTTCTTTATTACAATCTGTTATAGTTATTTGCTGTCATAAAGCTATTTTTACTTTGTCTAAAAATGTTATATCGTAAGATGTACTAAATGTGAAGCACAAGTCAGCAAATTTTATTGTCGAATCTCGAGGGCGATGAGAGTGCGAGGGTGAGAGGGGAAGTGATATTGGGTCGCGGGGAGGTGGGGCGAGGTCAAAGCCCTGCGGCACGTGGCTGAGCCGCTGACCCGGTATGATGACCCAATGTCTGGCCCATGTCTCGCCTCGCCCTACACCTACAGTGTGCATTTTGTAGCCTCCTTGCAACAATACCACGAAACGGTCGAAATACGAAAGTCGTAATAAATATTATTTACATACAAACGGACGTGTTTAAAGCCACTTTCATAAATTGCCTGATAATTGTGGAAAACAGTTAAAATACTTAGAAAGACTGAGTTATCTATTTTATTGCGATATTTGTGCAATATTCACTGCACATATGAGACGGTATGTACGAGTTTTTATAATTTGCGAAAGTAGTATAGGAACCAGTTCACGTCCGATGTCGTTTAAACCACGCCTAGTCTCGACGGTTTTTGCCGGTGGCCTGCTCCGACAAAACTGTCCATTCACAAAAGAGCCCTATCAGCTGAGGCCACTCGAATCTGTCACTTTCTCCGGCGCGCCGCCAGAGGCCGCCCGAGGCCGCCCGAGGCCGCCGCCGCTCGCGGGCCTTGCCACCACGAGGTCGACTTGAAAGGAATTCCTGCGCACCTTTCCATATCACTACACTACACTGTTACAAAAAATATCTCATCTATACTAATATAATAAAGCGTAAACACACACTTCTTTGTTGCCTAAGATGTCAGCAATTACAGCATATTTTTGAATAATTCGTTTTTTAATAAAAATCCCTACACTTACGTCACGCTTTAGGCTATATATTTTCACGCCTTTAAACTTAGGTTGGTAAATATTTTGGATAAAAACCCTAATGTGGGAAAGAGACCGTAAGTTGCTGCCAACATCAAGGAAGCAAGATTGCCATGGTTTGTCATAATGTTATGTTTGACATTTGCAATTGATAATTTGACAAATGTAAAAATTAAAATAAAGTCTATGATATCATGCGGATGAAGCCGCGCGGAAAGAGCTAGTATTTTTATAAGACACATTTGCAAGTTTACGCATTCTCACACGTTCATATTTACACTCGTTGATCTTTGATATAGAATTTTAAATTTACCATTAATCAGTTTTTAATTGAATAATTTTAAGCTCAATTTATATATAGTACGTGATGTTACCGGTTTATCGTATCGGAAGTGGGATGTGCCCGAACTAGTAACGTTAACGAACCCACAGAATGATATACAGCAAGGGATGTGCCTCAGTTGCAGCGCAGCGTGCGACTCTGGCTGGAGACTCTCTCACATGACATTGACATTGTGTCATTAAAGTTATGGTTACTGCATCATATGGAAGGACCACAAAAGACTTGTCAACAATAAAAAGAGTTACTAATTGCTATCGCAATAGAAAGATAGTACCACAAAACAATTAAACTTAGATAAATCGGTGGTTAGTTGCTGATGATACCGGTTCTTAACCGGATGATAAGGATGGTGGTGGTGAATTTTACATAATTTCTTCGTCAGAAATTGTCACCACAATATTTTTGTATGTATGGCAGTAGTAACGCACTGTAAGACGCGGAACTGTAACGTGCGTGTAATACTAGACATCGTCTCGACAGATAATCGGGATGTAATCACGACGTCCGCATTCCGCCCTTAGGTTCCTGCGGGATGTACTCCACAGCTGTAACAGAGCTCAATTTATCTGACGTACGTTTAGTCTATTCCTATCCGGACGCAACGACTGCGCCCATTTTTGTGTCTGTTTTAAAAATACTAGTGCAGCAGCGCGCCGGCCTGGATTTGGGTCATACGCCTGTACACAGACGAGCCCACGCCTACCTCCACGCACCAGTGCACCGCAAACCAGCTGTATTCTCATAATTTAAACCCATAATCAAATATTATAACTAACAAGTTCAGTGCCTCATCCTTTCCTTAATCAAAGACCAAGGGTGCTGACAGATGTGATCTTATTCATCATATTTAAGAGACAAGAACATGTTAGGATGAATGCGTGTCCCCTCACACGAGTACCCGGGACACGCCCGTGCTTAAATGAAAACGTTCATTTTTTAAATGGTACTGGGCGTTCGGAATCGGAACCGGTCAGAGAATAGGTCAAGTTCAGCGCTGGCGAACGCGTGCGCCAATGTCCGGCACGTTACGGAGCACACGCGAGCTTGCTCTGCTGGACCGGTTTCTTGTGGACTGGAATATAAATCAGAGGATATACATAAACATATCCGTCCAAACGTTTATATCAATGATTAAAACGAGTGTATGACTGCAGCGGGGTAGTGCTTTGAAAACACACAATGCCTAATGCAAGTCGCACGTGGTAATATCCAACCAACGGTCACCACAAACATAATAAATAATGTACCTATGCAACCGTCAAAGTGTAAATACAGTCAATCAGTAAACTACGAGCCTGAATACATGATTTTATTTTATAATAGGTTAGAAAAAGTATGGTGTGCCAAATGACAATTTTTATTGCAGTTTATTGCATGTACACACATGACCAGACTACAGCTGCGGACTAGCAACTATCGTTTGTTTACGCCTCCTCTGCCAAACGCCGCATTCCTTATTTTTTATAGGGAATAAACGACAACGAGGCAGAGATGTAAACATCATCGAGCAGTTTTAGCGCGACGTCGATACACGCGGGAGTGTTGGAGTAGCCTGAATCTCGAGAGAAAAGGAAAGAGATTAGATAATGATTCTTTTATAGCAATTGCTACGTGTGCAAGAAATCTTGCCAGACTGTTAAGCTCCGATACCTGTCATACAAAAGTTTGTGTGACCTTGTGGCTACCTCCTACATTGTCACATCGTTGTGTGAGGACTACGTGGTATACTGCGACCACGTCACACGTCTCTCGCTGTGTCAACACGGACACGGACGCGGTCCTGTGAGCTATAACATCATGTGTGGACGTTTGATTGGCGTGCCTCAGGCCTCAGGCCTCAGCTAACACGTAACCTCGTCCTAATATTCATAACTTATAGTACAGTTTTATTACTTTAAGAAATCAAAGCAGATTAATTACATAAAACATCACTATACATATAGTTTTTAATTTACAAACAAGACGACCTTTAAGCAACACGTCCATCCTTAAAACATTGTATACAAATGATTTTGTTATATGTTATTGACGACACCCTGCAGTCCTATTTCAGAATCTTACGTATGACCTTAAACACCGTTGACAAGTCAGCGACTCGGTTCACGTAACTACAACATGCTACAACATACACATTATTTACCTGATAAACAATATAAATAGCTTGTTTTACATTATTACTAGCTTCAGCGCGCGACTCCGTCCGCGTGGAATTAAAAAAAACAAATTTTAGTAGCCTATGTGTTCTTCCAGACTATCCTCTACATTTATACCAAATTTCATCCGTCCGAAATCCGTTCAGCCGTTTAGGCTACGAACGCTAACAAACATCCATTCATCCATCCAAACTTTCGCATTTAGAATATTAGTATGAAGTATGATTGTGAACACTAAGAACAGTTCAGTACGAGGTGAGACTGCGACGAGTACCGCCATATCAAGTATAAACAATAAGGGTATCAGTGCAACATCCTTGGCCGACCTTCCCCGTGGAAGTCAATACCCGGGCGGTTGCAGCAGCTCTGTTGCGACACAGCACCGCCTGCGACTGCTGCCTCGAGCCGCTTACGTAACGAGGTCGTTGCTCTGACGACCACTTACACAGACACTTCGCCCATACATTATGTCACCTGTGACGGAGATCTACTCGCGCTGGTCACCGACGTGTTTACATCCACAAAGTATTTGCATTATATTACGTCTTTGTATTAATATTTCTTTCACCAGAGCGAACATTGTATCCGTGTTTCTGAACTTACATTAACGAAATTTAATCCTTTGAAGTAACATAAAAAATTATAAGAGTTACTTATTAAGCTTTTTTAAAAATAATATGTACTGAAGGGAATCAAGACTAAATGCTAGACACGTAAATTATTACATGAAAAAACTATGAATATGTCCTACGGACAAACAAACCAAAATTTGTATTTTCAACTTATACCTAAGCAAATGATTAGCGTTGTATGGCGATAATCACATAAAAGAAAGTATTCAGACTGTAGCAACAAAGGTAAGGTAAGGTAAAGGAAGACAGAAGGTATGAATGAAGAAAGCTGTTGCTTAGTATGGAAGAATAGTACATACTGAGTCAAGGGCTGGTTAATGATGGTACCCAAAAAATGGCAGTAAATTGGTGGAAATACTATTGTGGGAAATTATCAAGTTATGATATGAACAAACATACAAAATAATAAAGCACAGGTGTGCATAAGTATATGTACACCTGTGCACTGACTCAGTTATTTGCAATGTAGGCATTAGGTTAGTGGGACATATTTTTTAGAAATCAGAGTATTCGAAATTTATTAACTGTATAGATTACCTGTATTTACAACATTTTTTAATATTATTATAATCAAATACAACATCTGCTAAATATATCTACTATTGGTTGCCTAGTTTGTGTGTCGTATCCACTTAGCTCTTATTAACATAGAAAATTAGCTAGCTGGCCTCATCTTTACTGACAGTTACATTTTAAAAATTATCTTGATTACAGCCAATGCCATAAACATATTGAAATGCTTTAAGTTTAAGAATTAAGTGTAACCCTAAGATCGGGCATACATCTTTGACTAATCTATCACACAACTGTTGTGCAATTGTCAATTATTTTGCTGTCAATTCAACTGTTTAGTTGTACAACTTAAAATCGAGTAGTGCGCACCTCCATATAAGCTGATAAGAATCAAAGTGTGACTAAACAGTTGTGCGATATTTTAGTCAAAGGTGTGCGCACTCTAAATGTTCAATATTGCTCAAGAATCAGGTGTTCAACAAATCCTATGTACATAATGAGAATCACATGCTTACTGCTTGTAGAACAAATAGCCAATGTCTCATTACCATTGTTCTAAAATTACAATATTGAATGGTTGGCAAGTTAATTATTATTTAATTGTTACAATGCCATTTAATTGGCAAACTGCCACAAACATGTCCCAACTGCTTGTACAATATTTGTCAGTTATCTCATAAGAGGTGATTTTCTGTTATGTACTAATTAGTAACAAAAACAAGTCTTCCGATGGTGTAAATAGTAAGATCATATACAAAATTATTGAGTATTCAGTTTATTATTTAGTCTGAGCTATCACACAGTTCAAATGTTACAGCTGCTTACTAAATACCAGTATCGTTACACACATTTTTCTTAACCAAACAAACAGATACGGCAGATAAGAGACTCTTTAGTTGAATAAAATAACAAGAAAAAAAAACTATATCCTACCCTCAATGTATAGTAAACATACAGTATTTCAAATGCTTAATTTACTTTTATATTAACAGTCTTTCCTAGATAAGACTGTTAATGTACAAATGTGATTTTCTAAAGACATTTAGATTATTTTTTATTTGACATTACAAATTTTAAGATACAATGAAATCAAAATTTTATAAATCAAGTAAGATTATCAATGAAATGTAGTTACCATGAAAAAGTGTGTGAATGAAGTAAATTAGTGAATAACTTGAATCAAAGGGTTGGGTAATATTCAATTATAGTAAATATTGTTTAAAACTAATTATACTGTTTGTAAGGCATGTCTGTATAGAGTAATGATCACTTAGTTTCCGCTGGTTGTTTTCATCTTCTGTGCAGAAATAAAAAAGGTCTAGTAATAAATAATTTAGCCAGTCACTCAGTAACAATGTAACTTTCTAACGGCAAACAAAATATTTAAATTAGTCCAATTGTTTTTGAGATTACTCATTTCATACAGAAACATAAATCTTAACATTTTAGTCACTATAACTAGTACATTACACATTTTATATCAAAAAGTCTCCCCTTTATTTACAAATTTTAGTTATAATTTGGAATAAAGCATGTTTATCCAATAAATGTTACTCTATGGGTAGTGTAAAAATAAACAGCTGTCATTGTTTATTTTAGCTTTCATCTATCAGTCAGATCAGTTAACATAAAACTTGTCCTGGAATCAAATTAACAAATCACGACATCAAAATACTATTTGTTACACTGAAAAACTAATCCTGGTATTTTATCATAGAAGAAATATTTATGAAACATTGTACAAAAATTAAGGGATTTATAATTTAATTATTTTAATGGCAATTACCTTAGAAGGAACAGAGCACACTATTTATTTACCAACTATTACTAAGACCATATTTTTTATATATTTTTATAAAACGACAAAACGGGTTTTCATATTGTTAGTTTGGTAATTTTCCATTAAGCACATAGAAGTTCAAGAATTTCTGACATATTTGAATTAATTAGTTTTGTATGTGAATATAAGTGATGGTATACGAGCGAGTGCGGCAGTGGCAGCGAGCAGTGACAAGCGGCCGGCCCGCGCTGTCACCTGCTGCACTGATCGCCTACCACATCTCCAGTCTTACTCATGCCTCACCACACTGCAACATCATTTGTAAACCACTATTTATCGTCACTTACCCTAATATGCCAGGCTTATAATTGTAGTTGGGCAGCCTCCAAGGGCAGCCGCCGTATTCACCTATGAGCGCATCGTGGTTTTTGTTCAGGTTAAACGTAGATGCGCGGTTATCGTTCGCTTTCCTCCGCGCGGGGTTGAAGTAATTATTATTCCTATTTTCACCATTAACGTCATTAATTGGTATAAAGTCTGGGGCTTTATTCACATTGGGGTTAGAATTTTCTAAATTTTTTAAGTTCATTTTGTCTATGTCACTTTGAGTCTCCCAAATACGAAGCCAGAGTCGCTTCGCGGGTCCTTCCTGCTCGGGCTGATACCACGCTACGGCGGGATCCATTCAGCCTGAACAAGGTTCAACTATATGGGATAACACATGTTGGAGCATTTCACATTTATAACTATTACATTGAAAATTAACACAAAACAAAAATAAGTCACACCACATTCGGAACATGGACGACACGCGTTTGGTTGACACTTCATCAACTAGAGGGCGCCATCGTGACAAAAATAAAGTTCTAGATTTCTATTCAATGAGGCCATATTTCAAATTAAAATTACTACTAAACAAAGTGTAATCTAAACGTTTACTTGTTCAATTCAACATATTTAAATACTTTTGATAGCAAAATTAATCTATCTATCAAATAATTTCACACTTTGGCTCAAAAATTATCTTTTAAATCTTGAATAGTTTTTGAAAATCAATGTTTCTGAATGATTTGAATTTCTGGTTTTAAAAAGAATATGATAGGAGAAGCCATTGGAGAGTATTATACAGATTTAAGTACACTTTTGATCGAGCCTAGGATTACATATATTTTCTTAATACAAGACATGTATTCTTTTGCTATTTCCTACCATTTTCGACTCCTATTGGATTCTTATTTATCTATATCCATTTTTCTTGACAGTTGATTGACAGTCCGAAAAAGTTATTCATTTCATTGTTCGCGCCAAATATTAACATAACAAATGTATTTCAAGATTTTTTATATAATTGTGCAATTTAATGATATATTACTAAGACTGATTTTATGTACATAATGATAATAAACGTGTAATATATGAACGTTTCTAAGTTATTTCGATTAAGTGGAATAGCCAATTGCGTCGTGAACGTGCACCGGCACCATCGGGCAGTACACACTGTAGTGACTGTAGTTGTTAAATATTGGCATGTCGATACTCGAAGAATGTCGCAGAAAAGTATAACTTCTTTTTTTAAAATAACGCCCAAAAAGGAGTCCGTTGGTACTGTGAACAATGAGAAAGAGGTATGAGGTTATAGAATTTTGTGTACACTGAAAGTTATAGAGGCGTTTTATTTCAACTTAGACATTTGTGACAAACAATAATGATTTCCACTATAGCCTGAGGTTATCTATTATCCCTGGAAATTGTTATCAGATATGCTGATTAAATAATGCAACAATTTTCTTTATCTTGACTTGTATTTATCTTCAGGAAAAATCAAGTGTTGATAAAAGCTTTTCTGAAGAAACATCACTGCCTGCAACAGCTACAAAGAGATCATCAAAAAGATTGAGATCAGACAGTGAGAATGAGTCGCCGGCTGCGTCCAGGTCTGCCTCCCCCGTCAGCTCAGCAAAGGTGAGGACGTTTTATTGATATACTTATTTAATAGTTATTGGTAACTCAACTAAAATTGATCAGCCCTCGGTTAACATGTGTGAATTAAATGCTTGCTTAGTGTCGTTAAATCTACTTTCCCATACCCTCCTTTACTCATAAGAAAAGGTGGAAAGTGTCTAGTAATGAAAAAATAATTTCAGAAAAAGAAAGTGAAAAGACAGAGAATAGAAAGTTCAGGAAGTGAAGCCGAGCCACATAAAAGTTCAGACGAGGAAACAATTCCTGTTAAAATTGAAAGAAATGATTCACCTAAAACTTATTCCTCGCCAAAAACTAAACGCAACAAATCAAAACTATTTAAAAGCCAGGTAAAAGTGGAAAGTACTGAAGAAAATGAGAGTGGAAGTGAGAGTGCAGGGAGTAATGGCCCTGAAGAAAACAAAAGTCATAATCAAAGTGGAAGTCCAAAATCAGTTAAAACTCCTAAAAAACAGAAAAGCCCAAAGGAAAAATCAGAAAGTCCAGAAGAGACACCAAAAGTCAAAAAAGAAAAGAAAACACCAACAAAAGTTACAAAAACCAAGGGTCCAATGGAAAAGTTTATGGCAACTAATAATATGATGAAGTCTTTTATAAAAAAAGAAAAGGTTGATGGACAAGAAGATATGAAAGATTTAAAAGGTGTAAATGAAGCAGATGACACAAACCAACATACTTTAGTTGCTGGTATGTCATTATTTTAAATGTTTATTGTCTTATTACACAGATATGCTGTGCACTGTACAAACTCATTGACAAACAAAAGGGTTGAATAACTGTTTTTTATGCACATATTTATGAACATGAAAGCATGCAATAGCATTTTAAATCATAAGCTGGCAATTAAGCAAGTGGTCACCAGAACTCACCAAGATAGCAACCACTCTCCTCAGACATTCACAGATGCAAATTATTTGTCTTCCTTTAATCAACAGAGGAGGGGATGAGTAGAAAGAGGATATTTACCCTACCCATCTGTCCCTTATATTAAAAGGGTGGAAGTAGGTTATCAAAAAATGATGTGTTATGTTTAGAAGAGGAGTATGACCCGAGCAAGGTGAAGTACCACCCGGTGCGGGACGCGTGCTGGGCGGCGGGCCAACCCGTACCGTACCTGGCGCTCGCCCGCACGCTGGAGGCCATCGAGGAGACCTCGGCGCGTCTCAAGATGGTGGACATCCTCAGCAATTACCTGCGCTCCGTCATCGCGCTTAGCCCGCAGGACCTGCTGCCCAGCATCTACCTCTGCCTCAACCAGCTCGGTCCCGCTTACAACGGCCTCGAGCTAGGTACACAACAACTATTGCCATCTCCTTGCACTGTGCATCTCCAACACGGATTAACTGATCTCAGTGAAATTTAGCACAGATTTATAACAAAGTGCAAAATACGTTTGTATTTAGGAGAGAGAGTGTAGTGTATAGAATGACGTGTGTCAGGCATAGCGGAGACGTACCTGATGAAGGCAGTCGGGGGCTGCACGGGGCGGTCGCTGGCGCAGGTGCGCGCGGCGGCTCAGCGGCTCGGCGAGCTGGGCGCGGCGGCGCAGCAGGCACGCGCGTCGCAGCGCATGCTGTGTGCGCCGCTGCCGCTGCAGGTGCGCAAGCTGCATCTCGCGCTCAAGGACCTCGCCGCAATCACAGGTCCCCGCACGGCCACGACAACGATATTTGTGAAATATGTAGCCGCTGTTCGAGTACAGTCGCAAGGGATCTCTAGTGATGTAAATTCGTTCGTTACATGTGATCAGGGCAGGCGTCCGTCAACAAGAAGATCAGTAAGATCCAGGCGCTGTTCGTGGCCTGTCGACACTCCGAGGCCAAGTATTTGATAAGGTATGTCTATGAGAGTGGTGAGGCGTGATGCGCTTTGTGCGGCAAAGTACGGCACAGTGGTTTCGTGTCAGGTCGCTGGAGGGCAAGCTGCGCGTGGGCCTGGCGGAGCAGTCTCTGCTGCAGGCGCTGGCGCTGGCGGCCGCGCGCACGCCGCCCGCCGGCCCGCGCGCTGGCTGCCTCGACCTCGCACACGACATGTCGCCCGACGACTTCAAGGTACACTCTCCGCCCGCACTACACGACTGCATGTCGGTCCTCGGCACGGAGCGTTACTGTACGTGTTGCTGCAGGCGCTGGTGGAGGAGCACGCGCTGCTGATAAAGACGACGTACTGCGAGTGCCCCAACTACGACCTCGTTGTACCGGCGCTGCTGCAGCACGGCGTGCGCGAGCTGCCCAAGCACTGCCGCCTCACGCCCGGCATACCGCTCAAGCCCATGCTGGCGCACCCCGCGCGCGGCGTGCACGAGATATTCTCACGGTCAGCTACTACACGCGCTGCCCTCTCTCCCTCTTTCCTGCTGCAGCACCGCTTACATCGAGCGACTCCCCGCAGGTTCGAGAACGAGAAGTTCACGTGCGAGTGGAAGTACGATGGCGAGCGCGCGCAGATACACGTGCCCGGCGGGGAGGACGGCCCGCGCCTCGCGGACGCTCGGATCTTCAGCCGCAACCAGGAGGACAACACCTCGTGAGACCAGCCTCCTCGCCTCCTCGCCTCCTCGCCCCTCCCTCATGCTGCACGAGCCGTCAGTGATGTGTTGTTGCAGCAAGTACCCGGACGTGCTGGCGCGGCTGCCGGCGCTGCTCAAGCCCTCCGTCACCAGCTGCGTGCTGGACTGCGAGGCCGTCGCCTACGACCCTGTCAACGACCAGATCCTGCCCTTCCAGGTGACGCAGCGCTGCGGAGCGCGGAGGGGAGAGGAGCGGAGCTGCAGGTGTACAATGTGGTGTGTGGTGTGCAGGTGCTGTCGACGCGCAAGCGCAAGGATGCGAAGGCGAGTGAGGTGCGCGTGCAGGTGTGCGTGTTCGTGTTCGACGTGCTGCAGCTGAACGCGCGCGCGCTGTGCCGCGAGCCGCTGGCGGAGCGGCGGCGGCTGCTGCGCGAGCACTTCGCGGAGCGCGCCGGCGAGTGGCAGTTCGCGCGCGCGCAGGACTGCGCCGGCGAGGAGGAGGTGCAGCTGTTCCTGGAAGAGTCGGTGCGCGGCTCCTGCGAGGGGCTGATGGTGAAGGCGCTGCACGGCCCGCGCGCGCACTACGACATCGCGCGCCGCTCGCGCAACTGGCTCAAGGTGCGGCTGCCTGCGACACCTGCCTGCTACATTCCACCTGCTACACTTCACACTTCACCCTTTGGCCAATACAATTAGTCAGTAGCGTTGAAAACTGGACTGTCATTAAACTGGCGTGGTGTGAACGCTAGCGAGCTCCTAGCACTAGTGAGAATTGGCCAAGTGTGAACCGGACATAAAGCGCGGTTACTTTGCCGAAACTGAGTCCTCGCGGACTTGAAGGTGCTCTGTGTTGGTTTAGTCAACGCGCCGCGTGTCTTGCTGACAACTTTAAATCGAGCAAGCACAAAAAGTATTTTGGGATGTGGATTTGAAAGTGGCAGAAAAAATTGGACTAACTATACTAGATAGCTAGAATTGCATCGTAGAGGTGCATGTAGAAACATGAGCTTTATTCGAACAGACCTTAAGTAGGGAGTTCAGTGTGCGGCGTGTTGCAGCTGAAGAAGGACTACCTGGAGGGCGGCGGCGACAGCGTGGACGCAGTGGTGGTGGGCGCGTTCCGCGGGCGCGGGCGGCGCGCCGGCCGCTTCGGCGGCTTCCTGCTGGCCTGCTACGACCCCGCCGCGGAGCAGTACCAGACCCTCTGCAAGATCGGCACCGGCTTCTCCGACCACGACCTCGACACCCTCACCGCGCAGCTGCAGCAGCACGTCATCGACGCGCCCAGGAACTACTACAGGTGCGGCCTCTTGCAACGTTCTCACTTTATCACAGGTGGATTTATTTATTTTTAAGGAAGACCAGCAACTATTTATTACAAAGTAGGTATAGTGGTAATAATAATACTTTTAGATATTTCGATTCCAAATGATTTTAAAAATATAGATGGTCGACCATAATAACATTAGGTACTTGTCAATTACTTTAAAACCAAATACAAAGGCTACTACATAAAGATATCGAACGTTCCGTGGTGACGACTAGAAATGTACTGAGCGACTGA
>LD688946.1:5435948-5456730 GCA_003118335.3 Papilio memnon
TCCATCTAAACTTTCGCATTTATGATATTAGTAAGAAGTAAGATTATATTGGATGACTTTTGACACTTCATTTTTTTGTGATCTTTCATTAGGACCCAAGAAAGTTGTTTAGTTTGCATTAAATAGTTTAATAGAGATTGTAGAACAGACTCAGTTAGACTATTGTAAAATTAAGGTGGAAAAGGAAAGATAATTAAATGAGAATGTCATAGATCAAAGAGTTGTTTACCTGCACACACTGATTGGCCGCTAGGTCCCAGCACTTTACACTTTTGTCTGTCGAGGCCATGAACACCTTGCTGCCATCCTACAAAATTATGTTACAAAAACCAACTGTTACAATATTGTTTATGATATTTCATCATAATTATGAAACTATACCAACATCATGCCATGCTACATCTAAAATGGGCCCTTCCATAGATTGTGCAGCTTTCGGGACAGTTTTGCCAGAAATTTCTACTTCCCAGCATCTTACCTGAAAACAAAGAAAAAACATTACAAAGTTTGTTATTAAGTTTAAGGTACAAAAACGCGGCCGGTTGCTCGTTTTAATAATTGACATTGATTCTTACTCGACAATCCCAGCTGCCCGCTACGAGAAATGTTTGTTGTACGGACGGCGGTGAGAACTCCATCGAGGACACGGTGTCCTCGGGTGGGGAAGTCACCTCAACATCCTTGTTGGGATTGTTTGTGCCGCCACCGAGCTGATTAAACATTTTAGCGCACTTACAGTCTAGTCAAATAAACTACTTCGCAGAATGCTCGTTGCTCGTAGCTAAATGTTTAAACTTTACTGTACGCTTACGCTTGAATTATATTATCAATAAATTACTAGTAAAATTTAAATTTACAGGCGGTAAACATCAATTTCAAACAGGTTAAATTCGAATGACAATCTGTCAATTTGTAAAGAGAAGACATTGACAACAAAACCTCAATTCAAAGTCTATATAGACTATATAAACCAGCTTGTCAGGGGCGCTGCTATTGCGGTTACTTCTGGTTAGTTCTGCCATAAATTGTATAAACCTCATTGAAGTGCTGCAGGATTGAGCTCTTGTCGAAAAATTGAAGCCGAGCGAGACTCAATAACTGTACCTTTTATCCCTCTCTGGCGATGGTGACCATGTTGAAATATGATTTGAGGACAACAATTTTTAAAAAAATCTTGTTTTTGTTGTTTGACGTCAACAGATTACTGCTTTAGATGGATTTTAATATTTATTTTTCATTAATGTATCACCAAAAACAATACAATAATGTCGATCCCTAATCAAAGGCTAATGATAAACTTGCCCTTTGAGGCACTATACATTTCCTGTTGTTGCTTGCCGTTCAGAACAGCTTCGTATGGGTAGGTACTTATTACAATAAGTTAACTATTGTTGTATATTTAATTAATTAGGCAAGAAAACAACAGTACAGTACATTTAAGTTTAATTCTAAATCAGACATTGCTAAATAAAACAGTTTTTATACCGCTAACCTAGCTTATTCCTTATACCTTAGATCTGAAATTAAAAAAAAAGTTATATCAATAGAGAAAGGAATAAATGAATGAATAATTATTTATTTGTTCTTGAACTAGGATTGAATAGTCATTCATGGTCACCGTAATTCTACACCGACAAATTATGTTTAAAACTATTACATATGAAAATATAACCCACAATCAACATAACACTCGCTTCCGCAAGCCTCCACGACACAAAGTCTTCCTATTTTAACTAAGATTCTTCAAAAATATTACGAAATTAAAAAATACTCCGCCATTAGCGTACGAGTCGGGATGTCATGTGGGGTTGTCTGTTCAAGTGTCTGAATTTCAAATAAACAAGCGAAAACCTGTACGCCAATCGCAATTTTTTTGCATTCTAGATGTAGCAATAAATAATATTGTTTTAACATGTCGGTAATAAGTTATAATTGATAATTAGAAACATTTTAGAAATTAATGCTTTTACTTGATTACATTACACCAATCGCCTATTTTTCTACAAACGATGAAAGGATTGATACCTGGCACCTCTATGGTCCTGTCAGAAAGGGGCACAGCGAACACGTGTAGCCCTCTCACTCGGCTTAAATTATATTTTGCGTGCAACAAGACTCTTACGCCCTTAGAGTAAGGTTTTATTTTCTTTATTTTAACTGCAAGAGGTACAGATAGAACACACTCCTGTTGTTCCTAGTACTTATTACTTATTACCACCATGCCTATTTCATATTAACAGGGGAGCGTTCAAATATGATGATATGATGGCATTCAAGAAAAGAGTCAATGAGTATATTTAATAGGCTAGTCCGTATCATCTTTCGACCACATAATCTCTTAACATTACGGGGGATCGTGGTAAAGGGCTAGCTTAACAAACATATAAAAAAATGCATATTCCCTATTGAAGTTACCGGCGCGTCGGCTGATTCTAACTAAATTATTAGTTCAAGTTTCGAACACCGCTTGAATGAATGAAAAGGCAACATAAAATCATAGCTTATAGCCTGTCTAGAGGGGGTATTATGGCATTTGCAATCCATTTTCCAGATGTCGGTGTCAGCTGTCAGTTACCATTGGCATCTTCCTGTTTGCCAGTCATCAGTTTATCAAGTTAATTCGGCGTAAACATTTTTCCAAGAAAAAAATTCTCCATATCTTTTGATTAAAGCACTTAAAATATAAAAGAAATATGAGTACTACAGAATTCGTTCAAATAAAGGACCTAAAACCTGGCATGAAGAATATAAACGCTGTATTTATAGTGTTGGAGGTGGGTCCTCCTACTTTAACAAAGGAGGCTCGTGAAGTGCGCACCTTGAGAGTTGCGGATGCTTCTGCCATGGTCAACTTTTCAGTATGGGACGAACCAGGGGCACTGTTGCAACCGGGAGACATTGTTCGACTCACGCGGGGCTATGCTTCGCTGTGGAGGTCGGCTCTTACGCTCTATTCGGGAAAATCTGGCGACATACAAAAAGTAGGTGAGTTCTGTATGATTTTCAACGAACAATTGAACATGAGCGAGCCTCAGCCGGCCGCTCCTGTGGCCGCCTCCTCCGCACAGACCACGAACGAGCGCAACGGCAACGGCAATGGGTCTCATTCGGGGCCTCGCTCACTTATGCCAAACGCAGCGGCAAGTGGTCAGGGCGCTCAGCACAGCAGTCAGAAGCAAGAAAGATATTCAGGTGCTCAACAAGAACATTCTGGTAAACATACACACAAGACCTATGTGAGGGGCAGAGGGCATCAGCGGGGCAACAATCGGAGATAGCAACCATATTAATGAGCTATGTTATATATATCTCCCTATCTCAGTATCGCTACGTTACAACTTGGAATGACAATTGTAAACAAATAAAAAATATCTGTGTACAATATTTCTTTTAATCAATTGTAGCTTACTGAAACTATGTCCTGCTTCCTTCTCTACTGGAGTCTGAAGTACTACACTGTTTGACGAACATGTTTGATATGTCTATTGTACACGATATGACAAACAGCAGAGATAATGTTCTCATGCATGTGAATCTTCTGTCAAACATACTCGTACATCAGTTCATGGATGTTGATGGTTTTCAATAATGTATAGTTTCACCTAACCAATGTCAATGAAATGTGTGACACTGTAATTAGTTCAAACATATATACCTGCTAAATTATCATAGCTCTATGGTAACTTGTAGAACTTGATTTATTTATTACAAATCAAATGTAATTCTTTATTGTACATATTAAGTTATTCCTTATATTGTAGTCTACAAGTAGTTAAGGACAATGTATTTGGTGAAATTTTCAGTGATTAATATTGCTAAATATAATTATTAACTATTTTTACTTTTGTTTTCTATTCTTATCCTCAAAAACAACTTTTTGACAGTGTCTTGCTCTTTATCCATTTTTGGCTGTCTACATTTTATAGTTTAAGGTGGCAAACAAGCTAATGGCTTTTAAATTCACCAAAATTGTTAAGTGATCACTGTCCACAAACATTCACATTTCAAGATTTGCTGCCTATACTTGATCTACAGAGAAGGGGATGCACAGAGTTTCAACTTTAGTAGACACTAGACACCAGCAATAACATTTGTTGCATGAAGATGCTGACTCGCCCGGTGTAATACCATACACAGGTGTGATCGTGGTCAAGTGTTAGCTTAAACAATATAAAAAAACAGGTGTGTAAGTAATTCTGCATTTTGTACTATTTCTTTTGAAGGATGGGAAGGGGAAGTAGATTTGACAGATGTGGGGACACAGGAAGGGAAAATATCCTTCTGTACATCCCCTTCTCTTTTGATTAAAGGTAAGCAATCTGTGAATGCAGTTGCTTCTGGGAGCAGTCAGTAAGATTATGTTATAGTACTAGTGCTTGAAGTATCGCGGTGTAAGTGTAGGTGATTGAGGTGTCCTCTTGTAGGTTATGAGGCGGCGGCGGACGGCAAGAGTCTGCAGCGGCCCTTGTCGCCGATCGCACCTTCCAGCGCCTGATACTTTTTACTTAGCATTTAAAAAGCTGACAGCGAATATATGCTCTCATCTTTTATCCGTTAGTAGGTTCTCTTACAAAGAGATTCAATTATATATAGAGAGGACTGCTTCAAACAAATTTTGCATAATCACTATTTACTTATCAACATTATTTGTTAATATGTAGTCCAAAGCACGTAAATTAGAAGTAATTACTCCTTTTGTGGATAGATGGTCCGGACTGATGAAGATGCAATGATCAGTGGTGTATTTAAAATTCAGTATTCGGATATAATTATGTCGGCGCCGTTTCCGCTTCTCCTCAACAGATGGCGCTGTGTGTTTGTTACATCACGATTTGTATATGTTTGTATTGCTTGTTATATAGTTCGCATGTGTTTTAGTTTATTCGGTTTATTGTCCAGTGGCATGGCATAGCATTCTTTGCGTTCTGGTTCTGTCGTTATTATTGAGGTTGTTTGTGTTCTGTAGTTTTTGTTCGTTTTGTGGAGTCGTTTATTGTGGACAAAGTTTCGTAGGAGTAAATTAAAAATAAGTCATAATAAACATGGATAATAAATCTGTGGTCCAATAATATAGATCAATTAAAAATTATAAAAGAAACACAACTTAAATGTCATTTGCGGGACGTAATAACTAAATTGACATATGACGGTAGCTTACAATGGTGGCTTTTTTCCTTTTTTTATCATTTTGACAAACTTGTACCTCTAGCCGACTATTTCGCAATTGATGTTGGTAATCGAGTAGTTCCTTATAAAATAGCAGAAGTTACAGCTTTAATAATGTTATTCGACTGTTTGTGTAACAGTTGACCTCGCGAGTGAGCGGCGAGTGTTTTGCGTTCGAGTTCGAGTTCGAGTAGCTTGACCATGTGTGGTGACACATCGTGACCCTTCTTGTGAACGACCGGAGAGGACTTGAACACAGAACTTGAAACAGAGTATCGCGGAATGTCATAGTGACGCTGGTTTAGCAGACAAATAGTCTGCTGCAAGTAGTTGGCATAACTCAGGGAAGTTCAGGGACAAAATAACTAGTGCCAAAACACTGGTGCATCCTCCGATGTAAGGATTTGGGGATTATGTAAAAAATATGACCTTTTTCGATAGTGTTTACCTACAGTCATATTTAGTTACGAGCTGTCGCCCGCAAACTTCGTTAGCGTGGAATTAAAGTTCCGTACAAATCGGTCCACCCGTTCCAGAGATAGCGTCCGAGCGCCATTTTGACAGCGCGGAATTAAAAAAAAAGTAGCCGTTATGTCAGCTACCCTTCGGTGAAAGTCCGGTTGAAATCGGCCCAGCCGTTGCGGTGATTACCCGGAACAAACGCAGCTTGCGGACAGACAGACAAAATTTTTTTTAATGCGATTTTCGTTATCAGCAACGCAAATACATCATCTTCCCGAAATCTGGAATTTTTCTTTTGATATTACAAACAGACACTTCAATTTTATTATTTGATTTCTGAGGTTACGCAAAAAAACAGTGGAGAAAATGAACCCTAATCGGTTTGGACCGCTTACGGAATAGCTTGCGGTGGCTTAGATGGCTTAGAGCAGCAGCACTCGCAAATACTTTACATACTTCAGCTTCTTTGACCTTCGCTATTGCATAATGCTTTCAATATCTCACCAAGATGATAAATGCCAATTATGAATATATGTTATTTTTATTCGGAACTACGATTCACTTCGATACATAATTACATGTGCTGGCATTTAATATTATATATAAGCTTTCCCGTTGTACAACTTAAAAACTTCGATAATATTAGCACGTTTAATTAGTCGATGTGCTTAAAGGCCCTTTACATTATGTAATAAATTTAAATGATTTAGATAATGGAAAAAGTTGTTTATTACATAAACGACCACATTTCTAACCGACGAGCAGACAGCGGTGATTTAATGCCCACGCGAACACATCGACGGACCGGTAATCAGGGCAGAGATGGCGCATTGCATCTGGTCCGGTCTACATTGACCTGCCACAATTCTGGTACTATTTTTCCTTTTGTGTTTTTCAAAACCTGACCTGCGCTCTTTTGTCAAGCCTTGAACTATGGATGTACCGTGTAACACGTGCATTAAAGAAATATTAAGCGTAAGTCAAAATTATGCGCAATGTGATTATTGCGTTTTGCTTCATCATAAGTAGTCGTGTTGTGTAAATTTTCATCTTCATGTTAATTTTATTGATTGTACGATTCAATTAATAAAATAGGCAAAACAGGTCAGCAATCATCTGTTGTTTTGTAGCTTAGTTATTCTACAGCTAAAATGCCGTGTCGGCCTCGCCGTCGACTATTTCAATAGATTACCCTTTGCTTTAGTGTTAGGTGTTTGTATTGAACCAAACGAAGCTGTAAACAGTTATGTAAATTTGTGTCAAACATCAGCAATCACTTCTTCCAAACTGGTGTTTGTCTAATTTATTTAACATTTGTGTTTGATATTAATTTTCATTGCAACGCATCGCAACAGTCCCTAGACATTATTTTATACATCCAATACTTATATCCTTTTCATAGGTTCCGATACCTAACTACTACCAGCTAATAGATTTACCTAGATACTTATTTGAAGGCGCAGTAAGATGAACTTATCATAGATACCGTTTTAAGAATATTAAATGAATGTCGACAACTGGACGACTTACAAAAGTTATGTTGATGCTTACAACGTAATGTGATACTCAAAGGTCGCATAAAACTTTCGGCCGTCCACATAAAGTTATGTAAGCTTCGAGTTTTCTAATGAGAAGAAAGGTAACAGATCTGTTTATAGGCGGAGCGTGGTCCCCTTGCCGAGCCACCACGCCTCGTTGAGACCGGACCCGCACTCGCCAACACGAGCGAGCACACTCGAACCATCCTTTGCTAAACGCGAGAGATAGCACTTTAAATTTAGGATTTTTGTAAGAGGTTTAGGAATTCGTGGAATAAGTGTCGAAATGAAGTGTTGTGTCTACCTAAAGAGCATTCAATATCGTTTAGCGGTCAGGTCGGTACCGACGGCGCACGAGCCGCAGCACGACACGCGACCACACTTACCTTTCTAATGGTCGTCTGATGCTTTACATCTTAGCTTCACACTTACGACACCCGTAAGAAGCAAGTGATCAGAGCTTTACCTGGTGCAGTCGCGGTCGTCAGAAAGTAATGACTCAGCTGCGGCTTTCTGTATAAAATTATATTTCAGCCTTAGAAAACTTCTTACACGAGGAAAATATCTACTAAACTCGGTTTCTCGAAGCAGTAGTTTGTTATTGTCGACAATACTAAAAGCGGGCGTACAACTTTGACTAAACTATCTCACAACTGTTGTGCAATTGTCGATTGTTTCGCAGCCAATTCAACTGTTTAGTTGCACAACTAAAAATCGGGTAGTGCACCTCCATATAAGCTCATAGAACTTTGGTTTGGCGCGACCAAACATTTGTGCTATAGTTTAGATTGAGCTGAATACTATTGGGACTGGTAGATACGTTACTACTGCATTAGAACTGCAGCTATAGAACTGTTTTTTGTTTTTACTGTAAAATGTTTCTAGCAAAGCGAATCATCTTTAAGGATAATCCATTTTAATATACTGGCCAAGTCGTCTGTCCGAATAACACAGTAAAAATGAAATTGTTTTCATTAATTGACAGCCAAATTAAACCTTATTATTGTTGTTACCTCTTAGATCGAACTTGTTTGTCTAAAATGTTTGTAAAGTCCGGCTTTTCTAAAGGTTATCAAGTTTATGGACGCGTTGGTCGGGAGTGTGACCGGCGGGGTCTTGACAAACAAAAAATAAAAGTGCGATGCACTCTTTCTAATGTCAAGGTCAACGTCGCCATCGGTGGTTGTCGACAGTCGTCGGGCGACGGGCGTTGGATGACTTTAGTTTTTGCAATTGATTAAAGAAAGCAAACACTGTGCTACACTGTATTGCGTGGTGATGACACGAAAGTTTAGATGGATGGATGGATGTTTGTTAGAGTTTGTAACCTAAACGGATGAACGGATCTCGATGAAATTTGGCATAGATGTAGAGGAGAGTCTATAAGTACACATAGGCACTTTTGTTTTTTTTAATCCCACGCGGGCGGAGTCGCGGACGAAAGCTAGTTCATTATATTTTAATGTATATTCTATTTTTATAATTTCAGCTATTATTTGGTTCTTACTGCCCTATTAAAATGTTACTAAAATCAAGGTCGCTAGTTGCATACTTGTCAAATCTCCATCTAATACAAAGCTGGTAAATTACATCAACTCTTGTGTTGAGTTTTTGTTCGTGTCGATGTGGAGTGACGACGCGACGTCGGTCGCCCACGCTGACCGCACCTTGACATTTCGTCAATAATATCATCTTCAAAATATCCTTATCTTTGTTATTTCACAAAAGCTTCTTCCTCCTAATACATTTAGTACACACCACTGTTGGTGTTCAAAAGTTACACAATAGTATAGTCCTCTAAAGCTCTGTAGCTTTAGGAGAGAACTATTCGCAATAACAAGTCTCTCACCAGACCAGATACGTTTGTTGCACTATACATGTAAAATTGTAAAAATGATGCAATTAAAGTTTTTTTTGTACTGTAAATATTAATTAGTGGATGTCGGATCGCTCAGCCACCGGCCAGTGTCAGTGTCAGGGTCGCGCGGTGACGTCACGCGCGCTAATATCTAATGTCAAGGACTCTCTTCTGTAACTAATCTGGTTTTATTTTATTGGAAATATAATTTAATTTAAATTTTGTCAATGTTTCGCGCATATTTCTTACACTTCCCCTTCCCCGCCGTGACCAATTTCTCTTCTCATCTTTTCCTCACAAGATAAGGTAGGGAAGGGGAAGAGGATTAGAATTTTACGTCCCGCAAGCAAAGTCGTCAGATGAATGTCGAATGAGTTCCACTTGATGCCTGTTTTCTGTGTGGTCGTGGTATTGCACCGCGAGTGTCGAACACTCGTGCAGCGGCGGCTGCTACTGCAGGCTCTACCACTAAAGTCACCGTAATCGTGTATTGAAATATTTTCATTCCCTTTACTTGTCTTCATTTTGTCTGTACTTGGTTTGATGTTTACCGGTGACGATATCATGAAGTAAGCAGGATGGTGAGTTTTGGGTAGGTCTACGTTCGGAGCGACAGAGTATGACTGTGTGGCCGCAATAAGAACACAGTTAAAAAATATTTAATTACGCACAGAAAAAATCGCGGGCCAAAGCCAGTCCTATATAGTGTGTTCCTGTGCCTTAAACAGGGTTATATTACGTCATACTGAGGAACCTTAAATCAGTTTCGTATACCAATGCCACTCGGCGCGTGGCGGTCGCGGCCGGCGTTGTGAACACCGTTATTGACAGATTTCTCATTAACATATTTTTATTAATTTAATCTCTTATTAGGATCTCAATATTAATAAAGTGGCTGCAGGTTGCAGGTGTGGTGCGGCGCGGAGCAATCAGCTTCAGGCGACAAGTTGTCAGTACTTCTAGTTGAACTTGAAACATTGAGCGAGTTGCGAAAGTTACATATTATATGCAAATTCATTCATATTCAGTCTCGTTTAGATCTTATGACGTGGGGGCCTTCAAAAGAAGAGTCAACAGCTACCTCTTAAGCTAGCACGTACCATCTTTCGACTGCATCCTCACTCCCTTCAGGTGGGATCTTGGTCAAGCGCTAGCTTAACAAATAATAAAAAAAATCTTAATTTTTCGATGAATGTTTTTTCCATTAAATCGAAGAAGAGAACAGCAGTTAAGGTTTGTATACAGATCGATTGTGTATAAGTTCAGGAGAAAATACAAGTCGTACAGTACCGTGTGCATCCTCGCTACAAAGACGAGAATAAAAGAGTTCTTCAAAGTCAATGTTCGTCGTCAACGGCTGCATTTCGCAGTAGAAAGGCAAGTGGACCAGCTGTTTTTGCTTATAATTGTTATCTGTTGTACCTGTGAGTATGTCAACGCTGAAGTCACTCAGCAACAGGTGACAGCAGCGACGCCGCTGCGGCTGGGCGGCGGGGCGGGGCGGCGGGGAGAGTCGGCCGGCTGGTGGTAGGTATACGGCGAGCGGGCGCGCGCGCCGGCAGTGCTCGTGCTCGACACTGTCCGAGATGCCGCGCCGTAACCGACACGCGCCCTGCCGGCCGGCGCCCTGCCTGACCCTCGCCCTGGCCCTCGCCCTCGCCCTGGCACTCGTCGGCGCCGGTGAGTCGCCCCCGCAGCCAACCAATCACAACCACCACCAGTCGCCTCTCACATCCTTTATTCTATGGATTATGTTATTTCTATCGTGGTATATTCAAACGTGAATCTTGAATTTAAACTACTTTCTATATAATAGTTAGATTCAGAGTGCAGCAGACGTCTATACGTAAATCTATCGTATATGTGTTATTCATTTGATTTTTTGTGTCTGCGGTTGCAATACAAATGTCTGCATTAATTGCGGACTTGCGAAAGTTTTGACAATCTGCGGTCCTCACTATACATGTATCGAGAACGAGCATGCGACGAGCCTGACGGACTGCTAATACGATACTCCATGTGTCGTCAGCTCGCCGATCGATATTACTATATTGATTTTAAATAATATAAATTTAAATCTGAACTATTAAATTTCGACCAATTTAACTAAAGAAATTACTCGCGGTAAACCCACTGATGCTACATTGTTGTTCAAGTTGTGAACATATTGCCCTGCCATCGCCCGCCCCCGCCCGCCCCGCGGCTCAATGGATCCACGCTGACCTCTTTGGGAATTGCTGATTCAAATCGAAACATACCCCGGCGCTGCGTCCGCGCAGACACGCTGCCTTAGGACAGAGCTTCATAAGAGCTTTGACTAGCGCCCGGCATTGTGACTTAACGATAAAACAGTAGCTACATATGTTAGATGTTATTGAAGATGTTCACCTCGGCACATTGTACGAACTTATGTAATAACATTTTCTATAGTCCTTAATAGTATAAATTAATGTGTTGATGATGTCCTGTCGCTGGTTCTGAACTTACTGAGTCAAAGAAAAATGATTTAGACTCAATTATCTGGAAGTATAATGTTTGTTGACGTTTACTTACTGAATACTAACTTAATGACTTAATTGGAACATTATAAAAGTCTGTGCGGCCGCGGCCTTGGTACTGCTGCGCCTGTCTTGCTTCCCCGAACTGTCCTTTCAAATTTATTATCGCATCGATCATCGTCGCCTTTGTAAACTTGTTCAGGAAATACAATACAAGTAGTGTACATGTCACTTTTACTAAAGCACGTACGAGCACTCATGTCGCCACTTGCTACGTCTGAATACACGATGGGACACAAATGTTCGCCGCTGAACTACAGCACGAAGTCCTTCCTCGTCAATGAGTAGTACACACATGTTATGCATCAGCATCACGACTCCAAAGTGACAACTTCATGTACTATTCCTGCATTTTTGATTCAATCGATCTCCTATATTTGATGGTCTTTATTCAGTAGTCGCATGTTACATGTAAGGTGTATTTCAATATTTTACTTATAATATTAACGGCCACTGCTATTCAAGGATAGTGTAGCCTTCTTATTTGTAGTGGAGATTTTTTTATCGATTCGATCAACAATTATTGTCCGTATTCATACAAACATACAACATTCCGAAACTCTCCGTTTTCCCCAAAGCTTTACATTCATCCACTTAGGGTCTAATACCTACATACATACATACCAACATATGACAGCAACGTTAATTACTTTGTCTATCTAAAATAAAACGTAGATTAGTACGAACACAAAAATAACCTGAGATATTGTCAAATAAAAGAATAATCAATTCATATGTAATATTATGTATAAAACTTTCGTAAAGGCGGGCGTAGGCCGCTTCGGTCGCGGCCGGTTTGTTATGTCCCTCTTATGTTAATATGTTTATTATCTACTAGCTATACAATATTGTTGTGGACAACAGCCGCCTGCGCACATGTGACGGCTGGCCCCTTGCCTTGGCGACTGTCCGCGAGGCCGCCGCGGTTTCACCTTGAAAATACACAATTATAAACAAAACCATAAATTTTAATAGGTATATCATTTTGAGACTGAAGTATGTTAACGGACATCACCGCATTGTATTTATGCGAGCAATGCCGACCCGGCCACTGACTTCGGGCCTCCGTCCCCGGCTCCGAGCGGCTTCATCTAAAAGTGAGATACGTAACACATCTTTATGTTGACTATGTTCACATGTAGCAGCGGCGAGCCCCGCGAACCCCGCACGCCCCGCGCCCCCGCCGAGCACCGCGCGCCTCCCCCGCTCCACTTCCAGCAGCTGGCTGCAGCTCGTCGCAGGTCATATCAATTTTATCCACCACTAAGAACACAAGGAACAGTCGATAACTAAGCCTTACGATGAAGGTCACAAGTAACGCGAATTGTTTGACATACATGTGTTCGAGCTTTGTCTGCAGTCGGCGTGTAGCCGCGCGCCTTGCATCTCTGTGTCCTTCAAGAAGCGAGCGTACCGTTTCCTTAAAGGCCAGCGATGCATTTGTAGTTCCTTATTTGTTGCGGATGTCCATGGCGTCATTGATCCCGCGACTAACGCAAGCTTCTTCTGTGCAGACTACGCCCGCAATAACATGGAGTTCGGCGCGGATGGGCCGCAGTGGTCGCTGCCCGGTGCCTCCGGCGTCCGGACCGCACACAAAGGTAGCACCTCTTCACACCTGCACATGTCACCTACGATCTCGACATACAAAATAAGTTCTGTTCTTTTCTTATACACTCAAGAGCATTGAATGAAAAAAAATAATTTGGGTTTAATAGACATCTAAATACTGCTAAAATTAAGGTATTAAAACTTATTTAATTATGCATTCTTATAATAGTTTTCGAGATTTCTTGGTTTTTGAAGTGCCCCGGTTTCAATGCTTATGAGTGTACGTTTAGAATAACAAAACAATTTTAAACTCATATTACACGCTAACCTAAACAAAAATTGTTAATTCGCAACACGAACCGCGTCGAATTTAATATATTATAACATCTTGAAATTAACATAACCCAGCAATTGGTTGCATTTCCGACAGCGCATGCGTCGCCGCAGCCCGCCATCTTGCCCTTGCTCGTGCTGCCCATGGAGGTGCCCGCCGAGCCCCCGGCGCCCACAGGTAATCCACCGTACCGCCTGGCGCCTCTCACTCCGATACTCTATATTTAGGTTTTTACCTTTTTTTTGTAGTTCCAGAATGCCGGGTCGTAGTCAAGGAAACACAAAAGGAGGATGTGAAGGTTAATTCAAACAGGAAAAGAGTTTCGAATAACGGATTCAATGATTTGGACGACGAATATTCTGTCAGCCGACCGCGAGGTGCGCAGAAACCGGAACTTGAGGAACAGCCTCCCGCGGAGCCCTCATCATACGACTTTATTCCGGAAGCTAACTCCGGCCCGCCGCCAACGTTCAACAACGTGGGTGGGTGGCCCTTTTATGTACTTTTATAATATTTACTTACACGTCGTACGGCCCCATATAGAACGAAAGGTTTGCGTTTGCGAGGCGTTTAACGTCATCTGTTAGACCACTGACTTCGACTACAGAAATACTTATTAGCAACATTATTACTTGTTATTAAACTTAATGTTTATTTCCATATTCGATCGACAGAATGAACGCAATAGTTTCATCCTCAGTTAGCTCGCAGCAGCTGGTGGAAATGTTCCGGTCGCAGACACCGAGCGCGCCTTACGAGCCGCCCATTAAGCTGTCCGCGCACGATGCCAGCGAGCGCGGGCCCGCGCCGCACGCTCCTGAGCCGCAGCGCTACCGACGCCAATACGCGGCGCCCGCGCCCGCGCCCGCGTCCCCTCCCGGCCCCGCTCTCGGCCCCGCACAGCTCGCGGCCCGCCAGCGCGCGCCCCCGCGCCCGCGCTTCGACCGCTCCCTGCTACTGCGTGGACAGCTGACTGTACCTCGCGCCGACTATTCCGAGCCATACACCGTGTGGTGAGCTCGTCTTATATTCTTACCGGCTTGAATGGTTATGTAAGAGCAAGTAAAGCACCCAGTTAAATAGATAGACCAAGTCCTGGGTTACGCCAACCGCAGGACACGCTTGAAATGTGATCTGAGGGACGAAGTGTGTGCAGTGTCCGTGTTCATGTTGTTGTGAGTGCGCGCCGTGCGCAGGTGGGACGCAGCGAGCGGCGACGCGCGCGTGGACCACCATGCCGGTGCCGCCTCCACCTTGCGCACCTTCGCCGACGGCAGCGTCTACCGCGTCGAGGTAACCTTCTTATATAAATGCATCAAACATTGTGTTACATGTATACTACTAAATTACGCCGATCAGGTCGAATAAGTAAGTAAATAAGGAGTCAATCTAACGGCTCGGATACCACATAGTGACATAACATTGAAATTCTGGAGAAAATCTACCGATGCATCTATTAAGTCTAGAAAACGCCTGCAATTGAAATATATACGTTATGATCATAAAGGATTGCGCCATCGCGTGTTTGACCTCTAGTCGCACGTGGACCGTAGCGGGGAGCGGCCGCTGCGCCGCTGCGCCGTGGGCTCGCCCGAGCGCGCCGTGCCCGAGGATCGCGCTCTGCCCGTGCTGCCGTCCGAGCTGGATCAGTTCGCATTCGCAGGTCGGTACTTGGTCGGTTGGTTTCGACGCCCTAGGACCTTCGAGTATATGTAAGTCCATTGAGCAAATTGGATGCCCTTCTATGTCGTTTATGGCGTACAAGATCAGGAAGAGTAGTACCGCTTCACTCTTAATTATTTCTGCGTCACATGAATTCGTTTGACTGTTGTGCTTTTACCCTTCACTGAGTTGTCGTCGGCGAATTGTGCGTCTGTCAATGACATCGACTGCAGGCTACGTGGAGAGCGGCGCCGGCGCGGCGGAACTGTGGCAGCGCGTAGTGTCGGGCCGTGCGGGCGAAGTGGGCGGCGCGCGCGGCGAGGCGCTCACGACGAGACACGACCTGCTGCTGGCGCGCGACGGGGACCGCTCCGTGCCGCTGTCGTATGTACTCTCCACTCTCTCGTCCGCGCACGCAGCGCTCGCCGCGCACCCCGCGCACTCCGCGCACCCCACGCACCCCGCGCCAACACTCCTCGTCTGCTGCTAGAGAGAGCTTAACAAATTATCATCGAGATTAAAAGAAATGGGATCTTCACCGTTGCACGGAAGTGGCTAGAAAAGAAATAGACTAAGGGATAGTATCATTGCCGTTGATTTGAATACATCTGTACGCTGGGTAGTCGTAGTTACTTTAGAACGTCCCTGCGGGTGCGGAGTGTCGGCTAATAATAATGTTTGGTGCCGATGGCGGCTTTGCTTGTGGCAGGTACACCGTGTCGGTGAACAGCTCTGTCCTGGGGCCCGACTGCGACGGCTACCACCACCAGTACTACGAGGTCACCGAGCAGGAGCACATGCCCAATATATTCAATCTAGATTTAGGCAAGTATAATTTCTCCCGAAAGTTGAAGTAATGACCTGTAGAGCAGTAGTGTGTAACAAGCGAGGCATATTTGTGTGCAGACGAGGCGTGCGACCAGGTGGAGTACGTGAACGGCAGCGCGCCGGAGCCGCGCGCGCGCCTCGAGCCGCTGCGAGAGTTCACGCTCCCGCGCCGCGACCCGCGCTACGACCGCAAGTTCACTGAGTTAGCTCATTTCGTTGTCCACATTTTTTTTATTAACTAACTATATATTTATTGGCAATTCGACACTCGGTTGCGGGTTTTCGAAAGGTTATCCTTTACGGTTGCACTACAAAGTGTGCGTATTTTAACTTCACACTGATAAAGTTTTGATCGTGATGAAGTTAGCGATGAGCGGTGTTCGCTTGCGGTAGGTTCATGAGCGAGTACGAGAGGAGATACGCGGAGGGCGCGGAGGAGGCGGTGCGTAAGAACCTCCTCGTGCAGAGCCACCGGTTCGTGTCGTCGGGCAACCGGCAGGGCGCCACCGCGCAGCTCGGCGTCAACTTCTTGTGCGACCGGCTGGACGCGGAGCTGGCGGAGCTGCGGGGCGTGCAGCCGGCGGCCGAGCTGCGCCGCGCCGAGCGCTTCCCGCACCCGCGCCGCCAGCTCGCCGCCGCCGAGGACACGCTGCCGCGCAACTTCGACTGGCGGCCGCGCGGTGCCGTCTCGCCCGTCCGGTGTAAAAACAGAATGAATTCTAACATCTGGAGAAACCTATGACTCTAGGAGTAGTTCAATATTTGTGTGACGGTGTCGACAGACCAGGGATCGTGCATGTCGTGCTGGGCGTTCGCGGTGGCGGGCGCGGTGGAGGGCGCGCTGTTCCTGCGCACGCGCCGCCTCGTGCCGCTCAGCGAGAAGTGCCTCGTTGACTGCGCTCACACGTCGGTCTCCCAATGCCATTTACTAACTACTACTCACTGTAGGGTTCTCCCGCCGACAAGAGCACTCCTCACTACCTTGTTCTTTAGTATTGTTAAACCAAAACTAGTATTGCACAACGATGCAAACCAAGCCTTTGCTTTCTACAATATTCTTGGCATAAGTATGCACGTAGAGAATTTCTATTCGAGGCGGGACATATTTTTATTGGCCTTTTTGTTCGGTCGTTAATTGTGTTCCAATTATTATAGGCACGGAGCCAACGGCTGCAAGGGCACGTGGCCCAGCCGCGCCTACGACTATATCCGCGACCGCGGTTTGCCTGCTCTCGATGAGTTCACGGCGTACGAGCCTAAGGTGAGAGTGGCGGCCCGCGGGCGGCAACTGCGACCAGCAGCCCAGGCGGGCCGGAGCAGAGCTGACACGTGCTGTTGTTACAGGTGGACGACTGCGCGCGCTCGGCACCCGTCACGCGCATCAGCGGCCACGTCAATGTCACCGTCAACAGCGTTCCCGCTCTCAAGGTTCATTTTTCAACACAACGTTCATTTTTTTCTCATTATTATACTTCTATCTATGGATTGTCTCATATTTAACTTCTAGACGAACCCCTGATTCTACCATATATAGCTATATAATAAAACAATGTTAGCGATGCGATTCTTTTGATCCTCTGAACGCTTCCGACTGGAGCGACAGAAATAGAGACCTCAGGGGTTCTAGAGTAACATCGAAACTCATATATCCGCACCCAACGGACGTGTGTACATACGTTGACAAGTGGCGATGTTTAATTGACAGCTGGCGATCCGGCGACACGCGCCCACCGTGGTGATCGTCGACGCGACGGCCAAAAGTTTCACCACTTACTCGAAGGGAGTGCTGTACGACGAACGCTGGTATGAACACATTTTGTTAGAAACCTCATCTATTGCACAAACTTAATATTTATATGATGGGCAACGATAACACCGCTACAAGGTCACCCAACGGAACTAAGCATTATTATTTACTTATTGTAATAATAAATTCATTTAATCCATTCAGAGGGCAAACATCATACATTTAATTACACAGTTGACAAAATATTTACGGAGGAGAAAAAAATACATACATACACAATAGTAAGCATAAAAGTTAGTAATATTTTTTACTAAGTTTGCTGAATGGATAAGGCCTTTACTCAGCTACGAGTATGTGCTTATTACAGTACTCCTATAGCAATAAGCGCTAATATTCTGTAAAAGCATTTTGCTCCACATATATATTTATTTACGAGTTGTCGCCCGAAAACTTCGTTACCTATGAAAAGATAAACCACAATCAGGATAATACTCACTTCCGCAAGCCTCACCGACACAAGTTCTCACCATTTTAACAAGGAAATTTTAAAAATATTACGGATTTCAAAAACGCCGCCATTGAAGTCCGATTCGGCGATGTCATGCTGTGTTGTCAGTTCAGGTGTTCGAATTTCAAACAAATAAAAGAAAACCTGTCGCTTGTCGCCAATCGCAATATTTTTGCGTTAATCAAGTTTTACATGTAGCAAGAAATAATATTGCTTTAACATGTAGGTAATAAAATATTATTAATATTTAGAAACATTTTGAAAGTAAATATTTTTACTGCATTACATTACATCAATTGCCTATTTTTCTACAAACAACGAAAGGATTGATATCTGGCAACTCTAAGTTACTGTTAGAAAGGGAAGTCTCGTACACTTGTAGCCCTCTCACTCGCCTTCAATTTTATTTTACGTGCAACAAGACTCTTACGTCCTCAGCATATTTAACTGCAAGAGGTACAGATAGAGCAGACTCCTGTTGTACGTAGTACTTATTACCTCCATGGTAACGTCAAATTAATAGAAACAAAAGAATCAGTTAATAGCTTTGATAGTTTGTCTAAATAAGATAGATTAGTTTGATAAATGACGCATATAAAGTATCGAATTAAATTTGAATGAAGGTAAATGCCGTACTTAATAGACATGTATCGTAGAGACGAAACAAACACGCACAGTGAACTATTATGAACTATCGATATTAGGTTTAAATAAAATTTATCGAACTTAACTACAAGACAATTTTAGTAATAAATATAGTATAATAGAGAATACAGCGATGTCAACAATACTACCAAAATACAAATCAATTATGTAATTATGTAAAACTGTAGTAGTAATAAACATTTATTAACTTGCATTTTTTCTTGTTGTTCTGTAGCTCATTATTCATTTGAGAAACAGTCTTTTTTATTTTAATCCGAAAGTTATAACTAATAATCTATTGATTCCAACTTCTATGAGAGTAAGAATCGAAAATCGAAAAGATTTATACCTGATTTTCCACAACCCATCCCTACTAAATTGTCAAATGAATTGTCAAACTAATCTATCTTATTTAGACAAACTATAACGTTGTTTTTCTTACAGTACAACAACATAAAAGTGATTAATGATGATAACCTACTGTAGACGTCGTTTCCGCTCCGCCTCAATAGATGGCGCTGTGACGTGATCGTCTGATATTGAAGCGCGATATTATTAACGTCTCGCCACAGGCATAGTGTCCCGCTGGTTGCGGGCTCTTTGGTGTTTTGGTGGCTGTTCTTTGCGTTCTCATTGTGGTTGTTGATTTGTAGTTTTCGGTTGTTCTTTCGTTGCGTTGGTCGAGTCGTCCAAATTTCGGACACCGTTACGTAGGAAACAAATCACCTACATTTATATATAAAGATAACGGGGCGAAATTATTGTTAATTTTCGAACGTAACTGGCAAGTAATAATTTTGAGTACTGGCTGAATGTACATCGTGCATATAGATGTAGAGCGGCGATGGAATGACAGATGACAGTTGTCATTGAACGGTGGAAAGATGCGTTTTGTTATTATAAAATTAAATTGGTTAATCTCTGTAAATGTTTGGTTGTGAAGTTATCAATTAAGATGGTGGTCAACTAAGGATAGTGTTTCTAATGTTACGCGATTGTTATTTCATTATCTCCGACATACGCACGCCCACAATTGAGTATAGTTACCGTGTATATGGTCTACATTCGGAATGTAATTCTACAAACCGCTCGTTACTCCGACATAGATATTAGATAGATATGTAGATAGAAGATATAATAGATTTGATAAGTCGTAACAGCTATGTAAATACTAACAGAATGCTGTAACTTTCTACGCAAAACATTTGGAAGTTAAACGTGAATAGAAATGTATGATACATGTTAAGTTGTGCGCAGCGGCAAGTCGCGGCGACCGCTGAACCACGCCGTGCTGGCGGTGGGCTGGGGCGAGCGGCGCGGCGAGCCGCACTTCATCCTCAAGAACTCGTGGTCGAGCGCGTGGGGCGAGCGCGGCTACGTGCGCGTGCAGGCGCGCGGCAACACGTGCGGTGTGCTCAGCCGGCCCTCCTACCCGCGCCTCGAGCGCGAGGACGTGCTGCGCGCGCCGCCGCCCGCGCCCGCCACATCATCACTCCTATAAATATGTGCCATTTTTGCAATAGTAAACATTCCTTATAAAATTTTGTTTTTTTTTTTCATTTAAAACGAAAATCTGTAAATGTTTTTAAGGGTTTCTATAATATAAAAAGCATTAGCATCGGTTTGCATTATTTTTTTTACATATTATTAACGTATAGCACATGTTGTATATCGAAAACTAGATTCGAGTTATGCGCTATGCGTTATGCGCTATGTGCATAACGCGATATGCGATTTTCGAGCTCCGATTTTCGATTTTTTGATATGTGTTATGCGCTATGCACAATGTGCATAACGCGATATGCTATTTTCGAGTTTCGAGTTACGAGTTTCGAGTTTCGAGTTTTCGATTTTTCCCGTTTTGGATATGCGATATGCGCTATGTGCTATGCGCTATGCGCTATGCACTATGCGCTATGCGCTAT
>LD688947.1:29605-46766 GCA_003118335.3 Papilio memnon
TTTAAAAATGTATTAATTTAGATACCACTGGATGTTCAATGCGACGGCGTACAACCACGCGTACGGCGACTCGGGCGTGTTCTGCGTGCACGCCGCCGCGCCGCCCGCGCGCCTGCGCGACACCGCGCTGCTCATCGCGCGCGAGCTCTCCGCCATGGCGGGCAGCGTCGCCGCCGCGGAGCTGCGGGTACGCCTAGCCCTGCCGCTTACACTTAGTCCTAGCACTTACAATCCTACTCCTCATTTCATTTCATTTCATATTTCCTCGTTTTTCATTTCATATTAATTATTAAAGGGCTTTCAGGAATTTTCGATGTTTAAATCAAATTTAAAAATACGCTTGGCTTTTAATTTGAAATAAATAGAGGTATTATATATATGTTTTGGTTTAGAGAGCGAAAACTCAGCTGCAGTCGATGCTGCTGATGAACCTGGAGGCGCGGCCGGTGGTGTTCGAGGACGTGGGCCGGCAGGTGCTCGCCACCGGCAGCAGGCGACCGCCCTCCTACTTCATCAACGAGATCGGTAACACATTTTTATATATACCTATCTAAATGCGAAAACTTAGACGGATGGATGTTTGTTAGAGTAGCCTAAACGACTGAACGGATCTCGATGAAAGTAGGATAGTCTGGAAGAACATATAGGCTTACTTTTTTTAATTCCACGCGGAAAGAGTCGAAAGCTAGTTATAAACTAGAAATGTAATTAATAAATTAGTTGACTAATATGTAGCTTTTATACCACTCAAATGTTGTTAATATATTTTTTCAGAGAAGATAACAGCGGATGATATAGTCCGTATCGCGAGCTCCATGTTGAGCAAGCGCGTGTCGGTGGCGGCGCGCGGCAAGCTCACACACCTGCCCACGCTGGAGGACATCCAGGCGAACATGTCCTTGAACAATACTGATACATCCCCGCAGGGACGACGCGTCAACTTATTCCGCGCTTAACTATATTAAATTTTAATTAATTTCGGCTGATTGTTTAGAAATAAAATAATTTTATTCGCTTCATTTGGTTTTATTTTTTCTATCTATCTAGTATACAAACATTGTTAGGTAGGATGTCATCAATCACAGCATGTTTTTGAATTTCTTTTTTTATAAAATGCCCTATACTTATGACACGCTATAGGCTATGTATTTTCACTGATGAAAGGGGTTAATAAGAAGGAAAAAGTGACATCCAAAAAAGGGACAAAAACTGCAAGCCAATACCAGCAGATTGCCATGGTAATGGTAATTGTGAGCAATGCCAAAGGTCTTCGTTATCATTTGTGCATTTAAGTTTTGTCATTTTCAAAGAAATTTAAAAATGTATAGACTAGGCATAGTAAACAAAATTTTGTTCACCGCTAATTTCACTGACAGATTCAGTTCTCAAGTTTAGCACGCCACCTTCTGTCCTTGCATTGACATTTAACAAAATTATAATTAACTCCATCTAGCGTTACAAAATGAATATAATTAAATATTGACGTGTCATTTCGAGGAACTAGCAATAGATGGCGCTAGTGATTTTGCAGAAATTTAAAAACAGAAGACAATGTCTTTCTCTGGAACCATTAACGCCATCTATTGATAAATCCTGAATACCATAAATTGCATTTAAATTAATTGCTACCAATAGATGTCACTAAACTCTATATTTAAATGTTTCCTTTATCTTTACAAACATTTAGTTTATTCAATAACGAAAAGATGGAGCTAATTATAATTTTTATATGTGCATACCATGACACGAGTGGCGTACTAAAACTTGGGTTACGGGCGGGATGATTTTTGTGTACTCTGTAGGACTTACTCTAAAGATCTATTGAAATTAAAACATCGAAGTAACGATAAGTATTTTTATTGTTATATACAATGTCTTATTACTAATAAAAATGTCTATGGCAAGTAAATATGTTGACAAAAGAATTTTTATTATGATGAATTATTAGTAACAATAAACTCAGTCTCATCAGATAACTATTGAGTATAAAGTTGGAATCACTGTTATATACAAAAAATATTAAAAAATTAACAATACATAAGAAATTACAATTTTTTTTAATTAATTAAAACCGTCCCATTAAGAAGCCGTCAATTGTGCTTAATATTGAATTATTTAATTTTTAATAGAATTATTGTGCCAATTTAACGACAGCTTTAGCTGCTTCGTCCGCGTCATTTATTATCTTGAAGGGTAGTCCGGACTCTTCGAGTATTGTTTTAGCAGCCGTTGCATTTGTCCCTTCCAATCTAATAACTAGCGGGTACTTTGGGTGGCTCTGTTTGCACGCCGCCACTATACCATTTGCAACTGTTGCGCAATTAACAATACCTGAAATTAAATTAAATAATTTAGTTTTGAACAGTTTTGGCAGATTTTTATTCTTTGAATGGTTAAATTAGCAGTCGTCAGTACTTGTAACTGTTAAAATAGGCCATTACGGAAATTATCCTGAACAAACCCGGCCTTGTACACAAAAACAAAAAAATGTTTTTTTTTAATTAACTACTTTACAATCATATAACAATCATACTTACCCGCAAACACATTAACAAAAATCGCCTTTACTTTTGGATCAGACTCCAAAATTCTCAATGCTGCCGACACCTGGGCTTGTCCTACACCTCCACCGAGATCTAGAAAGTTTGCTGGCCTTCCTCCACTCAACATGATCAGGTCCATCGTCGCCATTGCAAGCCCAGCACCATTTACCATACACCCAATGCTACCATCCATGTCTATGTATGTCAAATTCAATGATGCCGCTTCTCTCTGAACAAACCAAAATAAACAGATTTGTTATGTTAACAATTGATTTAAATTATTAGTCAATTATTTGTAGACAATATTTATTTGATAATTTTATTAGACACTAGCTCCGACCTCCAGCTGCGCGATTTAAAAAAAAGTTTAATTAGTACTCTATGCATTGTCCAGACTCTCTTCTACATCTATATGTAATCACATCCATCCATCATCATATCTTTCGCATTTATAATAAGTAGTAAGATATTTTTAAATAGCTGTTTTCTGTAACTTCACCCTCATGTAATTTGAAAAGCCCTAATTTAAAACTTTACTGGATAAACTTGTAAATTCCTGAAACTCCTAGGCAATTGTTTTTATTCAAAAGCATTTGTCAATTTTCAATTAATTCCGCTGATGGTTTAACATTGCCAAAAGACAATTCGAGATAAAATAAAAATTAATAATATATGATGTGAAAACATTCATTGCAACATTTATAACCTTGAATTACATATTCCAGTAATAATCGTTTTACTGATAACAGATATATCTTGTTGTGAATAACCCTCACATCTTGTAGAAAAACATGACAGTATGATGTAATTTATATTGTCAATAAAACAGATAAATAAAGCCCTCTATACACCTTAAATTTTAACCACTGAGTCAAACTGTACAGTTCTCAGTTTTGCCTTGTACAATTCACTTAAACTAAAACTGTTAGTGTGTAGAACTTTGGCTGTACAGTTTAATGGACAGTTCAAATTTCACTGACAGTTTTAACTGTACATTGATTTTGGTACTTATTCTGTTAATCATGAACTTCTCAATACCTCTACTCCTATTATCTAATTGATATTTTCAAGTTTTTAATAATATAAAAAACTAGTATAACCTAGTTTACAATCTGTAGTAGTTAGTGTCTCTAGATAAAATCCGTTCTTAATAAAAATAATAATTTAAAATGAATTTAACTTACTTCTCTAGGATCCACACCTGAGACATCGTCCAAAGCAAATATCTCCTTTTGTCTGAACTCCGCATTGTCATCAAAATTAATTTTTGCATCAACTGCCACAACACGACCATCGTCTGTTTCTACCAAAGGATTAATTTCAAGTTGTGTAGCATCAACCTGTGAATAGAAGTTTCTGAGAAAGTTAATTTATTTTGTAATTTAAGTCTAAGACACTCTTTCAGTTTTAACTGAATAATCAAAATAATCGAATGAAACTGCAGTAATTAAACCTGCATGTTGTTATTTTTCCTTGTTTAGTGATATGGATATCAACATGATTACAAGACCATTTTTTACAATTGAATTTAAATAATACTAATTACTATTGTTTTTGAAATGAAGATGGACCCCCGAAGGGTCCGAAACTAGTCGGTGCCGTCACCGGAGAATAAAACATGAGTTCAGCCGTTTTTAATTTTCGATTAAGATAATGTCTCACGATAGTTTAAATAATTTAACTATTGTTTTTTATTTACTTTTCCATTTCAATTCTTCTCTATTAAAGAAATTTCCAATTTTTAAAATAATTTTCATTAATAAAGATTTATTTAGATGAACAAGTCATTGCTAAAACAATAGTAAATATTGAACTCACCTTAATAAACAGATTCCACAATTTTTTTATTTCATCTGCACACTTTTGTACCATACCACCTTTGAATTCTAAAAATTCTGCAATTTCAATGGCTACTTTATCAGTAACTCCTTCATAAATGTCTATAGGGACAGTCTTTAATAAGTGAGGAGTTTTTTCTGCTACCGCTTCGATGTCCATGCCTCCAGCTGGTGAAGCTACCAATGCAGCACCATTATATGTTCTCTCCATAATAATACTAAGATATGTCTCTCTTATAATATTAACACTTTCAGCTACCATTACCTTATCAACTAATATACCCTCTTTTGGAGTTTGTTTGGTGATTAATTTGTGGCCAATCATATTTTTTGCTAAGGGTAATATTTCCGATGGATTCTTAGTCAAATGGACTCCTCCCTTAAAACCATTGTCAAAATGACCTTTTCCTCTACCACCAGCTAAAATTTGTGCTTTCACCACATACTCTTGGGCATTAAAGTCCGATAAGATCTTGGAATCCAATTTGGAGTCGAGAAGACGAAAATTTTGAATAGACACCTCATGTTTTCTCAATAAATCTTTACTGTGATATTCTTGAAGATTTAAATTTCTTTTAATATTCACTCGCGGACAATAATTGACTTTATAAGACAAAACATTTAAGATTGATAAATATCTACTTTTATTTAGAGCAGCCATTATATTGAACTTTGTTCAGTTTTTTAAACACCAAATTTAACCTAAATACATCGATAAAATAAAACTTATGTAAGTGCCTTTAGATCGGTAAGTATTTGTATGAGATAAGTGAAATTACAACTGCTCGATAAAAATAATATCGCTAGCTAGCTAAGTTTAAAACTTTAATGTTAACACTTGTTATACCTAAAAGTCCGATAAGCGCAAGAGCAAGATGACTTTATGTTGATAAATTGATAACAAGACAACAATCTCCTTGGGTCATGTCGAGTTTACATTTGCCCATTACAGCTAGCCAGTACCATGGAGGGGAGTTTTTGTTGGCATTTATTTTGAAAGTATAAGTAGACGTGTTGCGTACCTTTAGTCAAGAGAGGGTACATACAGAAAGTGGAAATTCCCCTGCACCTGTGCGTTTCATTATATTCCCCAAATTTACTTCCCCTTCCCATCCTCCCCATATACGATAAGGGTGGGAAGGGAAACAGGCTAGACCAATCTAACAATGTTAAAAAACGATGATGGTTGCCAGTGCTGTTTGACAGCGCCACTGGCTTATTTCTATTCTACTGGAATAAGCGTATTGTACACCAAGCATTAAGGAAAGCAAGTCAAGTTCCCGAAGAGCACAATGATATTTTTAGTGTTGCTATTTGAAAATATTTAACCAAAGAGCTTAATAAAAAAGCTGAATTCAGTGGCACCCATGAGGAAAGGCAACAAAATTATACGACAAGTTTTGAAAGCAGTGAAAATATAATGGACAAGCATGGACTAGTTTTAATTTCGTATCGAAAAATGACAATGTAAACTTACTTTGTGACTTGGTCGTGTAATAAAACTACTGACAAAGCCAGAAAAAGCGATGTGAGAAATAAAAAAATAATCACATCTGTTTTTTTAGCAACTTGAGCATTGTATTATATCAATTGAAAACAAGTTTCTGCTTTTGTTTTGTTTATCCTACATATACATATCTAGAAATTGTCTTTGTTAGATACACTTAATTTACGCCTATGTAACATTTTTATTTATTTCTATTTTATATTTTGTAATTTCCTGTTATTCGTTTAATGTTTTGTTTTGTTTAGACATTTTTTAAATTCAAGATTCAAGATCTCATGGTTTTCCTTTAGTTTCAAATATGGTAACATTATTAGGTGTTGCCACCGAAAATTTTCCTATGTCTTCGTAACGCGAACGACTTCCTTTTTCCCGTGTACTTTTGACAACACGAGGTTATAATTTCAGTTTAGCCAAAAAGTATGATTAATTTCACTTAAATTTGTTTTGTTTATGACTAAAAATTTGTAAACATTGTATAAAAAGTAATTGTAATTGTTTTAGGTGCTAAATATGACCGAAGAAAACTGGAACGACGATAGCATGGATGTTGGCAGCATGGCTGTGGAAAGCATGCCATTGCCCCAGCCGGCTGACATACCTGAAATCAAACTTTTCGGAAGATGGAGCTGCTACGATGTTCAGGTGTCCGATATGTCTCTTCAAGATTACATATCTGTCAAAGAAAAGTACGCCAAATTTTTGCCTCACTCGGCTGGCAGGTACGCGCACAAGAGATTCCGTAAAGCTCAATGCCCGATTGTAGAGCGTCTTACAAACTCTCTGATGATGCACGGCCGTAACAATGGCAAGAAATTAATGGCAGTTCGTATCGTAAAGCACGCTTTTGAAATTATCCACCTTTTGACTGGAGAGAATCCCCTGCAGGTACTGGTTACCGCTATTATTAACTCGGGACCTCGTGAAGATTCCACTAGGATTGGTCGCGCTGGTACCGTCCGACGTCAAGCTGTCGACGTTTCGCCCCTCCGTCGTGTAAACCAGGCTATCTGGTTGCTGTGCACGGGAGCGCGTGAAGCCGCATTCAGAAATATTAAAACCATCGCGGAATGTGTTGCTGATGAACTTATCAATGCTGCAAAGGGTTCATCAAACTCTTATGCCATCAAGAAGAAGGATGAGTTGGAGCGTGTTGCTAAATCCAACCGTTAAGTTTCATAAGGATTGGTCAATAAAATTTTAAAATATATTTGGCTTTTAATTCTTTTTTCCTATCATTATTAAGAAAAATCTTTATAATGAATAAATGAGTTAATTCATACTGAAATTATAATTTTCAACTAATATATAAATATTCATTGAAAACATTTATAGTGTTCATATTTAATGGTCGGCAAATATAGATTTCCTATGTGACTTACATTATGTTTTACTTGTAAAAACTTGGCAAATCAATTATGATATAAAATGTTTAATAAATCATGCTTAAGGAGATGATGCCCTAGTAAAAGATTAAGTTACATCTAATTTAAAATGATTCAACAAAATTGCTACATAATGTTATTACTAATGAAATAAATGATTTTTTGATATCAAAATAGCAGATTTCAATAAATATTGTTACAATCCCAGATTGGTAAATGGATTTAAATGAAAAGAGCACTTTAACATTGTATGGAATACTATATTAGCTAAACAGTTTATGTTAATTCCATGTGAATATAGTCACAGCAACTGGTATATAGTCAAACAATAGATTCAAATTAGTCTAGGTTTGAATCTATTGTAATCTGAGAATGTATTTAATCTGAAATTCTACTCAGCTCATTTAGCCTTTGGTGTTTAAACTATTTGAAATACTGCTATAAGTATGCCACTTGGAATTCAGGAAAGCTATAGACTGTAATGGAATGAACATCATATTCATATACACAGGTAACATTCTTGAGATGGGTAAAACATAATACATCTATATGTTGCTGTAAAACTACGAACTTTGGTAAAACATTTACCAACTACAGTTTTGGAAGTCATAAAAGTTGTGTTCTTGTACAGTTTATTTTCTCATGTCCTGAAGCTGTACTAACTTGTGTGGATGTATGAATTTTGACAATAAGCAAATTCTACTGGCATCTGGCACTAAGTTTACAACTTACAAATATTTTTACTCATGTTCACAAACATTTGCTTTAAAATGGAATTTCGATAGTAATTTTTGCTTGCTGGTAACCTGTAAATTCGGAGATGTCCGTCGCCTATTTGTCATCTTGTCAATGTCAAAAAACTTAATTGATATCCTTTTGGAACTGTACGATTTTAAGCATATTATTCTGTATAATATGTTTTTAGATATTTTCAGTACACAATATTTAAGAGAAAATTAAATTGTTTAAAATAAAGTATCGGCAAAATGATACACAGCTTGTTTATTATAAATCCATCTGGGTAAATGATTGTACACGTCGTCTTATTTATTTACATATTTAGATTGTAGATGAGACTAAAAATGTTATACAAAAATGTCATATTTAAAAGAACAATTTTATTCCAGGGATGTGTTTCTTGAAAAACATTGGCGAAGTGTTATACCGAGATCAGTCTGTGACTATTATTTAGAAGCTCAGCGAGCGTCTCCTAATGTATGTTACAATTTCAAACTTTTATCTTGTCAAAGAAATTTTAAATCCACATTTACAATTTCTTATGTCATTGGGTTTGCATAATTACAGATTGCTGAATTTAAGTACTATTGGAATAATATAAACTAGATGATAGGAGTTGAAATATCTGTCTCTTTTAGGATGTTCCACCAGTTTTAGCAGCGCCTCATCACTATTTAATATCCATACAAAGAGGTGGCGTAGCACTTGTTGCAGTCAGCAAGCAGGAAGTGGCCCCTCTATTTGTTATAGAGTTTCTACATAGAGTTGTGGATACATTTCAGGTATTTCGGCATTAAAACAAGTCTTGTTATAAATTTTCCTCCACACATTTTGCCTTAGAAACATACTAAATATCAAAAAATTAGATAACAATTAGATTATTATATCTTCAGATTTTTACCCAAAATATATAATAGACATGGAGTTATGGAACCTAGCTTCTAGGGTTAAACTCACATATTTTAGACTAAGATTTCCCTAAACTCTCAACAATTTGTGAAATGGTAGACACTACTAGACAACTAAATAAAGACTTGTTAGTGATACCCCAATTACTGGTTGCTCATTATCTTTTCCTTATTATTATAAAAAAACTTTCTCCTTTAATAAAAATATCATATATAAAAGATAAATGTTTTTTGTCTTTTTTCAGGACTACTTTTCAGATTGTACAGAGACAATAATAAAAGAAAATTATGTTGTAGTTTATGAGGTAAATGTAGAAAGTTTGTATTTACATTTTAAGAATTACAAGATAATTGTTTTAAATGTATTTTTTAGTTGTTGGATGAAATGTTGGATAATGGTTTTCCATTGGCAACAGAGAGCAATATTCTCAAAGAATTGATTAAACCACCAAATATTTTAAGAACTATAGCCAACACGGTTACAGGAAAATCAAAGTAAGTCTCTATTTGCATTACAGAGATTCTTTACTTTATTAGCAAAGTCATTTGAAGCCAACATAAATCTAACCTCACATTTGGATAGATACAATTTCTTTTATGGTACTTAGTTGATTTTAAATGAACTAAATCTCGGAACATAGTGGCGTACTATCAGATAATTTAGCAGTATTTCACTTTAAAAGGTGATCATGTCTTAATATGAATAAAAGTTGGTCACAACTGACAGCTTTAAACTATTGTCCCACTATTTGTGCAACTTAATTCTACTTGTTTATTTGCAATAAAGAGTGAAGTTTGTTTAATTGTTATGAAACAAGGCTGGGTTTCTATAAGTGTAATACTGCTAAAAGGCAGACTGTACATTTTATACATCTGTGTATAGTAAGAGTAGCTTAAATATTTATAATATTGCAGTGTGTCATCAATATTACCATCCGGTCAGTTATCAAATGTGCCTTGGCGTCGGTCAGGTGTGAAATATGCAAATAACGAAGCATACTTTGATGTTGTTGAAGAAGTAGATGCAATTATAGATAAAAGTGGTGTTACAGTGTCAGCAGAAATACAAGGATATGTGAGTATTAAATATTAAATAAAAAACTTGAATTAAGTGAAATGGCAACACTAATAATTACGACACACCTTTAATTTCTTATTAGTATTTAATAATACACAAAACATGTTCAATATAGCTATAGTTCGATTAACATTTTACTTTCTTTCCATGATTTCTTAAAAATGATTTACAACTGCATTGTCTTTAGCATAAGTTTAATAACGTAAATTGTATTTGTTTGATTTCAAGATTGACTGCTGCATAAAATTAAGTGGTATGCCAGATTTGACCTTGACATTTGTTAATCCAAGGTTATTTGATGATGTATCATTCCATCCATGTGTGAGGTTTAAACGATGGGAGGTAAGTTATATTAAATATCTTTCAGTAAATCTGCTTGTGACAAGATTCCTACAAGGGATGCTTAGTACAGACTTAATACATTGAATAGTGCTTATAAAAATTAAGGCATAACAATATCATAATCAAATTAAATACCTCTTAAAGTATTTATTGTTGAAAGTTTCGTATGAAAATATGTACTGATTATTTTATTTTTATTCTACCTTACATTGTATTATTAAAGCAAAAAAAAACGACCCTAGTATAACGATTAATGTATTGTTTTTCCAGTCTGAGAGAATATTATCTTTTATTCCACCCGATGGCAACTTTAGATTGATGTCCTACCATATTGGTTCACAAAGTGTCGTTGCTATACCTATTTATGTACGACACAATCTTACTTTACGTTCAAATGGCGACCAAGGCAGGTTGGAAATGACTGTTGGACCTAAACAGACAATGGGACGCACGTTAGAAAGTAAGTATACACAGAACTAACTCGGGAGAAGTACAGTCGGGGAAACTGGCGGTGTTCCACCTTGAAAGCTACAATCGCTTGTACCTTTAACGAGATGCGGAACTAAAACCAATACAACGCAGCTTTTAAATGTATCTGTACGAATAAAGTCGGTAAGTGATACACGGCTAGTTTCTTTTTATTATAATTATTTCGTTCACAACACTCACTGCTGTCTAATTAGTTATATATATAGAACACCGCGGATTTCTGCGACTGTACAATTAGGGAATCTGGTGGTTTACAACTTAAAAGATATGGTCGTTTCAACGTATTGTGCATTAAGACTTTGAGTGCAACAATATTTAACAAGACGTTACTTTTAATCTGACTGTACGATACAAGATCGGTCAGTACGTGGCTAATTTTTATTGTACCATCGTTTTTACAACTAATTGGTTATTTGTATAAGACAATTTGAACCTTGACACCGCGATTTTCCACAACTGTACATATTCTTTCCAGTCAGTTTCATGAGGGTCAACTCCGACCAATATTGCAATATATTTTGATAGTATTTGGTATACTACTAACCTAATTTCATCAAAATGCGAAATGTGCCCTCCTCCCCTATGGCAACACCAATGAGTTACAATACAGTTATAATTCACATATGTTGCTAACACTTATTTTTGTTTATTTCCAGATGTAGCTTTAGAGATTTGTATGCCGAAATGTGTGTTGAACTGCTCGTTGACAGCCAATCAAGGAAAATATTCATATGATCCAGTTAGCAAAGTTCTGCTATGGGATATAGGAAAAATTGAACTTCCAAAACTACCGAATATCAGGGGATCTGTAAGTATGCGTGGGATATGATTTTTTTTAACATACTAGCTTTTGTCCTGACTGCGTCGACGGGGAATATAAAAGTTAGTATCAATAGCCTAGCCTATGTTGTAATTATGTAGCATTCTAAACGGGATTTTTTTTAAATCTGCCAAGTAGTTTTTGGGTTTATACTTACCAAATGTGAATAATTATTCTTTATATTATCAGTATAGACAAGCTTACTCTATAACTTTGACAATTTCACTTCTTACTAATATTATAAATTAGAATGGATGGATGGATATTTGTTACTACCTATTCCCAGACCGGATCGAAACGGATCTTGGCAAAATTTTGCACATATGTAGAACACAGTCTGGAAGAACACATAGGCACATAAAAAATAAAAGTGAGTAGCCTATGTGTTTCTCCAGACTATCCTCTACATCTAAGCCAAATTTTATCGAAATCAGTTCAGCCGTTTAGGCTACAAACTCTAACAAACATCCATCCATCCATCCATCTATCTAAACTTTCACATTTATAATATTAGTAAGATCAATAAGATCAATAAGAGGTACGGGAACAGTTAGTGATAGTAAAGCGAATAATTTGCAGGTGTCAGTAGCAGCAGGCGCGGACACTTCAGGTGCAAATCCTAGTATAAACGTTCACTTCACGATACCGCAGCTCGCCGTCAGCGCGCTCAGAGTCAGCCGGCTCGATATGTATGGTGCTAAATATAAACCCTTCAAAGGCGTCAAATACGTCACGAAGGCGGGAAACTTTCATGTCAGAATGTGAATGTCTATGGTCCGCGAATGTTAAGAAGAAATTATATGATAAATCCGTTTTTTTCATGCCATCATTACCCCTCTTAAAAGTCAAAAATATTGAATTAAATATTCTTTGAGACTCACTTAAAAACTTGTCAGTTTTTCGTTAAAATTGGGCCACATTTTGATAAGCATTTTCTTTTGAATAAAAAAAAAACTATTTATCCCCATCCCTCCTACATCATCGTTCGTTCCGATTTAAAAGCGCAAGTTGATACTTATTCTATGTCTATTGTTAGTTTGAAATTCTAACAGAGTAAGCGGCAAAATTACGATAATCAAATAGGAAAAAAATGTAGCTTCCAGTGCAATGTATCTGTAATGTTTTTTTTTTCGGTTTAAGTTGTAACAGATTATAAAACATGATTATTCTAAATATTGTCACGTGACATGAAATATATTATGTGGTATATTTGTACTAGCGTATTGTATAAACACTTGTTATATCATGTAATTTTTTCGTAAGTCTAGACTTTAATTCTATTTAAGAGTTTTCGAAATGTCATTTTGCATTGTAAATGACAACACTAAATTTAACCACAAACAAAACTCTCCGGGGGACTTTTTTCTCATCTTTACGTTTTAAATCTATAGTTTAGTGTAATTATTGGATTTATAAACGACAATTGTAGTCATAAGTTTTAAATTCCACTTAAAAAGTATAATTTTATATGTTATCTCAAATAAAATACATTTTACAGTACGATTGTTTTCTTTTTTACTAAACATTTTTATACCATCAACCAGTAAGAGGCACTGAAATGACGCTGAGTCTCCTAAGGACGGTAAAAATCAATGTGTGTAAGGTTCGACTCCCAATAACAATATATTTTTTCGAAGCTTGAGGTAAATATTTAACCAGAAATAATAAAACGCTCATATTGTGGAACGACATGGGTTAAATTCCATTGCGTATATTAGGCGGTTTACCCTTGGTCATTACAGTAGCACAGGCTAAGCATGGAGTGTATAGACTCGCTGGCGCCAGTTAGATTTCATATTATGCCAGTTATAGATCGCTACTGTCCAACTGTATTAGCTAAGTGTAAACCAGGCATAATGTAAAATAGAATGCGATTGAAGGGCCACAGTCCAGGGTTTTTATATACTTAGATAATCATCGTACCGGGTTAAACGTATACAATAACTATTAGCAAATCTGGATCTTATACATAGCCTAGACTAGACAACATTTATCGATGACATTGGCTAGCGGCTGGACAGGGTCTGTTATCTTACCACTTCCTTGCTAAGATAATTTAGAAAACTCGTTTACATTAATCATAATAGTCACTTGTTATCACGGTTAATGTTATATGTAATCGATACTACTGAGTATAGGTTTTTATTTTTGCTTCATGTTTCCATGAAAACAGTTAAAAGTTAAAACAGTTTAAAACTCTGTTCGTGTTTAAAGTTGTTGTTACATATTTTGTCCTATTAGATGGCCCCTTCGACTCCGTCTGCGGGGAATTATGAAAAAAAAGTAAGTAGGTAACCTATGCGCTATCTTAAATTTCATCCTGAATCTCATCCTGACCATTTTAGCGGCTCTGACCAATTATGAGCGCGGCAGTAAGTATTAAAAAACATTTCTCGGAATATATCTTGCGTTTACCATTTTCCTAGTATTTTACGATTCTGACCAAGTATCACCGGGCCGAGAGTTATTGCGATCATCGTGATGACCTTTTGTCGTAGTAAATGTAAAAGCACGTCCTTCGTCTGACTTTTGACTTGTGGCTTTGTCCGCTTTTATCTTGATTATACAATTATAGCTGGCCCGGTAAGCCACCCGGAGGAATATGTAATCATATACTAGATTCATTAGATTATATATAAAATAAATCTATATTTAACCTAAAAATATAACTGTCAATAAATATTTTAACTTAAAATGTGTTTGAAACACGGTCTATGTTTTTAATGGCCCACAATTCTTATTACAGTATTGATGAAGATTTTTTTAAAACTTAATGGAAGAAATGATGGAACCTCTATGTTTAATTCGGTAGACGGAACTCCCGGTGTATATTGGTCATAGATGAAGGTATAATTGATTTCTTTTTATGCAAGTTGTAATCAAGTGCACAGTTCACACGATGTTAATACATCTATCCTCAATTACGAACCGAAGTTACGTTTCACTATCATGACTTGGCCTCTTTTTTAAAGTGTGTCTACGCTTTCTGTACAGAAAATAAGATGATATTTATTTTGTTGATTACATAGGGAATGTTTTAATCAATATGCACGTAACAGTATTACTACATTAGATAAAAACAATTACATTCATCGCATGTATATTTCGTTTATCGGCTAGGGCCGCTGTCTACTCATCTAGCTACTAGATTTTCTCTGTAAATACAACCTACATTATTATTGTAGATTTTAGAAAATGCTTTGTAAACAAGACTCTTGAGCAGTGCGTACCTTTCTCATGTTTATCTGCAGCGATGTTCGTTCCGCTACTTTGGTGAACGCTATGCGACTATAACTGCATATGAGAATTAATATTAAGTACACTGCACTGAGTGTGTTGGAAGATGCAAATAAGAAGTATACATTTTGATGTCAAAACTTTAGTACCTAAATGTTAATATAAATTTTTACTTAGCTTCTTATAAAAACGGCGACTCTATTAAATCACTGAACGGATCTCAATGAAATTTGACGTTGATGTCGAAAATAGTCTGGAAGAACACATAGGCTGCAAACTTTTGTTATTTATAATTCCACGCGGACGGAGTCGCAGGCAAAAGCTAGTACATAATAATCTCATGTAAGTAGTATATTTGTGTTTTTTTAGGAATACAGTTTCTAACCTTATACTCGTAAATAGCTTGAAAGACAGTACATTATCGTCCGAATTACCTACGTCCGAAGTGTTTTTTCTCTGTGATTTAAGGTAAATACTGTAAGGTAAAAACTGATAATTTTAAATATTCTTAAATGCTGAATAACCATTTACACAATACGATAGACACGTTGATTTCGAAAGAATGCAGAATTCTGATGTGTAATGAATTAAAAGTCGATGCAAAATGATTGTGTTAAAACAACCCTTCATTCGTATAATTTAAACTTCCATTGAAGCGACTAGTAAAAAAGAAAATGCAATAGACGATATTACGACGGCTATTCTCGGCGTTTGTTTTTTATATTTATTTATTCTAGTGTAGTTCCAGTGGACCACCGACTGTCTGTTCCAGTAAGGATATCCGTCGAATTAAATGAAATAAAAATATCGATAAACAGACACAAAAAGCTGTAAATAAAATGCACACATAAATGTAGACCAAAATTTATAATCTATGTCAATTTTATGTGATGTATTTATAAAAGTAAATAATACTGCTAAAATTTATTATAGAAAGAACTGTTACTTAATTAGCTTGGTTGCAAAAACTTTTAATATCTATAAAATACTATAATACTAATAAAAAATAAAATGTGTTCTCCAAAGTTGCCATGATGTAATAAAGAATCTAAATATTTTGCGTTGCATATTTGCGTGAAATGAAATCAAACATTTTTTTAGTTATCTCTATACATTGTGTAAAGGAGAGCGAAGTACGAATAAGATCTTGTTAGAATCTGTAACAAAAGGGTTTTTTTAATTTATTTAAAAAAAATTAAGGACAAAGCTTTCTAAGATAAAATTTTATTACCGCTGAATATGTCACCAGCGAGATGTTTGTGAATTTCATCGCAGTGAAAGCAATCGGCTTTTGTGATCTATAAATTAATAATAATATCAATAAATTGGTCGCGAGTCGCGACTTCATCCGCGCGGTATTAAAAAATCTATTTATAAATATAGCCAAAGTTACTCAATGTTAATGCAGCTTAAGAGCGGGCGCACATCTTTGACTATCCTTTCGCACAACCGTTGTATGATTATCGATTGTCTATTGCAGCCAATTTAACTGTTTAGTTGTACAACTAAAAAATCGAGAGATGTGCGCACGTCCATATAAGCTCATAGGAATCAAAGCGACACTAAACAGTTGTGCGATACTTTAGTTTCAGTGCGCACGCTCTTAATTGCGAAAGAATTTTTGAAATCGGTCAAGAAGTTTTTGAGTTTATCCAATAAATACAAAACTATCCTTTTTTTATAATTTCAGTATAATTGAATCCGTGATATTGACATAATACTGACCTCTTTATGAGGAACAGTAGTGTACGTCGGCAACGTGGGCTCGTTTTATACCAGTAACTATTATAAGCGGCGGACGCAACTTTGGCATTCTGGAAATTTACAAGTGGAATTAATTAGAACAATTTGATTTAAAATTAATCACTTTTTTTTTAAAAGCAGATTATGTAATCGTCAATATCTTTTCGATAGTTTATACTGGAGGCAGTCACAATGGAATGTACATACAAAACCATGTGCTAACTGAATGTATACTTACCGCATGATAAATGTCGTCGGCGTACCAACATAATACACCTATTTGAATTAGAGCCGATCCTAAAAATAGTTTGTTACTTACAGCCATAAACGGCTCCAACAACTGAAATTACAAAAGGTTACAGTAGTTATTAGAAAAAACTGTTTACAACAGTTTCAATTATATCAATAAAATAGAGTGAGCATCACAGTGGTAAACAAAATTTCAGCCAAATATAGAAAATATTATTAATGAATGAATGAATGTATATTTATTGCCACAAAAAAGAAATTACAAATACAGACTAATTCTAAAGAGA
>LD688947.1:87728-98568 GCA_003118335.3 Papilio memnon
AGATTTACTTATAAAGTTACAAAATTTGTTTTGACAAAATAGTGGTCGAGCGCCTGGTTCCTACACTAGGCTCTAAGCCCGTCTTGTATACAGTATGTTACTTCTATAAATAAGAATGTTGAGATGGATGGATCTTCGAGAAAATATATTTATTATTGGTGATCGAAGAGAAATTGTTTCTACGTATCTCTAAAACGTCTTAACAGATCTCGATGAAATGTGTTATTGTAGAACATAATCTAGAAGAATATAACCTACTTTTGTATTTCAATTTCGTACTAAAGTCGCGGGCAAAAGTAGTATTGCAAAGGTGTTGCCGTAAAAGGCATGTTAATTAGGTACAAAGATACTATTATAACATAGATTCAAGACATGAATAAATGAATAAAGATAAGCGTTCACATTCCCTATGTATTAGTTACTTAATTAACTTCGTCGGTGGTCAAGTATAACGGGAATTTAAAGCGAAATCTATTTAAAATAAAATAGAAATGGACATATTGTTTTTCAAAAGAATATCTATTGCTTTTTAACGCTCAAGAAAGATATAAAAAAAATATAAATACGATTTTGTTCTAATCTCGGGTTGGTTTCAAATTTAATTCTTGGAACTTACTCATATTAAAGCTATTTTCATTAATGTCGAGTAAGTACAATCAGCTGCATAAATTTGTACAAATTTAAAAAAACTTTTTGTTTCATGTGCATATTCGTTAATAGCAAACAGTGGTTTATCGTAGTTGTACGAATGCATACGGAATCCAATATTTGAAACCGAAAGTGTATAAGTAAAAGTTTCTGAAGTCAATGTAATACGCACCTGACTGTACTTATTTTTGCAGAATTAATTACGTGTCATAAAGAGAACTTCTCAGTGAAATTTAAAGAAAATAAAAAAGGATTAAATTTGCATGCCTCGGAGGATGTAGATATATAATTAGGTATATTTGAAAAGAGATTACCAGTTCTTGACTGTTTATATTCGAGTAAGCGTTAACCTAGCTTCTGTTCTTAAATGGTTTTACACGCTTAACCGATCACGACTTTTGTAAAGTGATTCATAAAATTGGTAACTGATATACATCTGAATAATTATGGTTATTTCACCGCAATTTTCAACAGTAGCTAATTGTACTGAGTTGCCAGTAAAAATTCTCATCTCTGTTCGTGGGAACTTGACTTTATATGACTAGATTATCAGATTTTTTTAAAGAATGGCAACTACGTCTTGATGTGTTAGCAGATACTTACGTGTAGTACAGCTATGTACGAATACCGCCATTTTGTTTTTAAATTCCTTCAGACCTGTACATCTAAAGAAGCGACGAGTTCACTCAACGCTTATCTAGAATAGTTTATAGATCTATCTTTTTTTTAAAACGATATAAAACTGTTTGCTGAGTTTTAAACAGAATGTATCTTAGCAAAGTAATTTTTTTACGAGATAAATTTCACAAATGTATTAATCTTACTGATATTATAAATGCAAAAGTTTGGATGGATGGATGAATGTTCGTTACCACGTAAATACAGAACCGCTTTATATATCTGGATAAAATTGAAGTGTGTACATCTGGAAGAACGGACGGTATCGCGGGCAACAGCTAGAGTTAGCATAATTGTAAGCTATAGAACTGTAAGTAAATAGTCTGTACGTTGGATATTAAAACAGTGTTCTACGATATTCAAATAAGAAATAGTACAAAGCTTAATAGCGAACAACGCGGTTTAAATAATGGCAGAACTCTCATAATACAACTTGCGTACCGGCTACTCGGCTACTCTATTACGTGAATGTAGAGTCATCGTATTAAGATTAGCATCGCCGGTGGCGGCCCCGTTCACAATACGACAGCACCTCGCACGTATAATGCGCTAACCGAGTATTTTCCCGCTCTCCAACCGTTACTCCGATCTCCATATTTCCTATTTAAATTCTCACAATTGAAAATATGCCTGACTAATTTAATATCGAATAAAAACGAGTCGACGCCAAAATTAAATTGAATTTGCGATGAAAAGTTAGGAGCGACGGCACGCGAACATAATTTGGTTATGTTTACAATGTATTAAAGTGCTGAGTCACGACAATGGTTGCATTATGATGCAAAAAGTCATGAAGACGGATGAAGCCGCCGTCAGCCGTGCGTGCTGCGTGCCTTCTAACGGTTATTTTACACAAATTGAAACGAATAGTTGTTTTTTATCTGGCTTTTGTTATTTCGGCCGTGACTTCAGCTCCGTCCTCCAGGCCCAATTCATCTGTAATTGAATCGATATCAATATAGAACAAGATTGATTAACATGATTGGATATCTTATTCTCGATTTAGAATTTAACAACAAAAAAAATGATGTAATCCACGCAGCGAAATTATACGTTCCCAACTACTTTCTGTTGAATTCAATTATTGTTTATGCTTCCTAAATAATACGCTGTTTTTTCGTAAATAATTTCATTACAAGTAATGGAAAACTGATAGTCGGAATATAAATTGAAAACAGTATTTTTTTCAGTATCTTTTATGTTGACGGTTTTTAGTTATTTTTTAGTTTAAACACTTCTAATGTTTTCATTTTAAGGATTGAATATTAACTAGAAAGAAATACCCTTAACAACACACATTAAATCCAACGTAAAAGGTAAAAAAAAAACAAGTTCAAAACATAAAATTGCAAGAATTGATCAGATGTGATATGAAGTGTATTTAATTAAAATTGTTCCAAGTAATGTATGCATCTGCTCATAGCGCTTACATCAAGTTACGGTTTGTTAAGCAACTATTAATAGCTATTAATAGCTGGATGCGTTTTTAATGCACAATGCGAGTAAAGCCTGGGGTGACCTTGCGCTTGACTCAATGCCGGTCACCGGCCACGCTACAAGCTAAAAAAAACCGAGACACGCAACATTTTATTCATTTTGTAACATACATGTAACGAACAATGTTGTTTTTAATATAAATCTAAATTTATTATTATGACTTTTTAATCGGTAAGAAGGGTTTTTTAATCAGCGCGTTGAGATCATATTGTCAGGTTTTACCAACCAGCCACTAAAGTATTCTCAGAAAGGAGTCTATTTGGTTAATTGTCTCATTAAATCTAAAGCAACTTAGGTAAAACCTAAACGTCGATGAGAACGAAATTCTGATTTTGGGGGATAGTTGGTGATGGTCATTAGCAGTCTGGAGGTTAATTTGGTGAAAATTTTAATACAAGATATTTCAGAAAGTAAAAGAAGAGATGTGCTCCAAAATAGTCCATTGTTGATCTTCATAATATTTACTTTAGTTATGGTTTATGAGTGTTGTATAAGCGTAAGAATAACTAAAATACATAATTTACTTGTATGTAAGTTAAGTACAATAAAAACACAATGAGACAATTTAAATTCTCGTCCTTGACTTCTATAATCTCTACTTATTTAGCTAACGGATTTTAAGTAACGTACGTACGTAAGTTATATGATAGGTGTCAGTGTGACAAAAAGTATCAAGAAAAGTGGATGATAGATTGCTCCTTGATGTGACATTGAGTAAAAACGATTACTAGGTTTAATGTGGGCACGTTGGATAATCTAAGCGGTGACCTGACTGGTTTGCCAACAAAACTGCTACGATACCCAATCGTACCGTTATCGCCTACTGTATACAACACTAGTGCTCTCTTCTATAGACCTTTTTTTATTCATTTTCGTTGAAATACCTCATTCCGTACCCCGCTGTGATCGAATTGACGTTTTTGTTGCTGATACTTAACTAATTATGTCTACTGAATACGTAATAGACGTTCGAACTGTTTCATTGAACTCATTAACTGTTGTTGAAACGATAATAAGATATTGTTATTCTAACGTTGGATTAAATGTGATTGATTATTTATTTTAATATGAGACTTTGTTATTTATGCAACTTTAATAGAAATGCGAAATCATATTTACGAACTGGCTGATGGCTGATAACGTTATTATTGATTATGTATTTATGAAATTACATGCTTAGAATAAGGTTAAAATGTTGTGATAGGTTTGTTATAATTTGTCGTCTCTATTGAATTCGATTACAAACACAGTATAAGAATCGTTATCAATGGTAGCGTCTACTTCAAATGGTTTGCGGTCCATTGCATCTTTCTGTCTATCTCCATTATGTCGAAGACCTAAGAGCTTATAAAATCAGGCTGATAATGGAATAGCTACAATTTTCTATTATTAATAAATATCATAGGAATTTTAATCGGCAATCTACACCTGCTTGTTGCATCCTCTTTCTCACCTAACTAACGTGAGAATTCTGTTGTCTATTGAAGCGTAGTCGTGCAAAAACTATCGCTTTACACGCTTAAAAACTATGCAACATTATCAATACTTCATTAACTCAACATTAATTATAATGAATCTTTCTTTACAGAACTATTCGAGTTAGTACTAGTAGTTTGATTTAGTATTAGTACTTGTTGATAGAAGTGAGTTATATTAGAGAAGACTTTTGTAAACGGTTTAACAATTTTGATCTCGATCAATATTAAACAGATCAAAATTTTCTATTCTATTTCATCTAAATAGCAACAATTTAAATAGTATTCAAGAAATCTTATTGTAAAAGATATAATTCAATAAATGTAAGCAGGACGTCTTAATGATAATTCTTGTACTTGTATCGTTGGTGAAGTGATCAAGATTTATCGAGAGATATATTTAGCTAAGCCGGTCGTACCCGATAGATAGAATATAATTTATCTTTTACTTAATGCATCGATTTGAATCACGACAGACATTATATGTCATATTTTTAAATTATCTAAATCTAGGCAGACAGTTTTAGAATTCTCATGAAGTTCGTCTCATGATTATTGACTAAATTACCAAATAATAACTTATCAAAGTTATTGTTTGTTTTATTGCATACCAAAAATATACACTAAGCCCATGTTAGAAGTTAAATGATGTTGAAAAATATTTGGCAAACCTGTAGCCGAGTCAAAACTTTGTCCGAATCAAGCGGTCAGTCACCTAAATGGTCACATCGAATCGGCACCTTGCGTGTATTGACTCAACATTAAGAAGTGGGTATATTTTTAAATTCGCAATAAGATAACAAACGTTAAGAATAAAATTATAATAAATTTTCAGACAAGCATAAGCGTACACCTCTCCTCAGTACTTAACGTCTAAAAAAGGTTACTAAAAATAATAGACCAATAACTAAATAGAAAACGGCAAAAGGCACGGATATTAAACTATTACAAATGCAACAAGATGCAATAATAGTCCATTAAAACCAGACTATAATTTCGCTTACTTTAGATTACCGTTAATTCATTACAGAAACATTAAATTCTCGAAGAACGTCTAAAATATAGAGTCCGAGGATCTAGTAGATATCTAGTCGTAGATTAACCTTGCGGTTATATCTCAGGTTATCAAATGACTAGGCGTTGAGTATTCCAGTTAACTAAACAGTTAGTAGATTGTTCAATTAACATACTGGCATAAAATATAAACACATAGGAAGCGTTGCTAAACATAAGCTAGTTCTATCCATTACAATCGAGGGTAGGATGCCGCAAGTAAATATACGTGGTAAATTCTATACACAGTTACAAAGCGGTCATGAGAAAAACGGTCTCGAATGGGAAAGTCCATAGCTTTTGAGAATATAAATAGCAAACGTATTAAAAGTGTGCATACTTTTGTATGTAGCTACAGGAAATAAGGACACTTCTTATTTATAAATAGATTTTATAGTTAACTAACACACTCTGAAATCACTTAACCAACTTTACTAATTTGTTAACGATCGAAGAGCTACTTTCAAACGTTTTATTTATAAACGTAATGATATCTGTTGCATGTGAGATAATGTCTGTATCAAAGGTCCATGAGACATTAAAATGATTCGTCACAATTATTGCGTCGACAGTCCAGTAAATCACCACATAATAATACGTTTGGATTGACATAGAGTTTCAACATCGTACATTCGTTCTGGATATTAGTTCGGAATCGCCTAGTGCATTCGGATTGCGTGTGAAAATCTAGAATTGCCCGAAGCGGCGAGCTTTTGCTCGTACGTACTGTAATTGCGGTGTCGGTGTGCACTTTGGATCGTCTATAGTCCGCCGCAACATCGCCACAAACTTGTATCGACTATTATTGGACGCGGTACACAAACATTCTTTTACTTTTAGATAATACTATGAAAATTGTTTACTTGCGTAGCATACACCTGTCTGTCTTAAAGATTGTTTGATTTTCTATATTATTATCTGCGGTAGACGCGTTTAAACGTAGTTCGTCTGCAATTTCTTGATAGTGCGTCCCTCAAATGTTAAAATAACCACAGCGACAGAAGACATTGTCTTTGGAGCTGTCCTGTTTGCACAGTCTTCTGTCCCGTGTCGTTTACTTAGATATGTCTAGATGTAAGTATGAAGTCGTTCATATTCTATATTTTTTCAGAGCCACCTGCGAGTCCGTCCGGAGAGTTGCCAGTTACAATCGATCATCAGCAAGATGAAACTAGTGTGCAGAGCAATCTTACGAGGAACGACGCGAACTGTGACAAAACTGGCACATGCTATGATGGTAGGAAAATCTAACTTGACTACAATTGAAATTTATTTTAAAAGATTGCATTCGTATTTCGTACTTTTTGGCTTTATTGTATTCAATTTATCGTCTCTTCCAGTATCCGTTCACTGCAAAGACACCAGGATCGCAGTACAAGTTCGCACAAACAAGCCTTTCAACGGTCGTATCTATGCCCTCGGTCGTTCGGAGACTTGTAACATTGATGTGGTGAACAGCGACCTCTTCCGTCTCGACCTCACCATGGCTGGACAAGATTGTAACACTCAGAGTGTCGTAAGTATCTTTAATGAATGCAATACTTTTATGGGTCACAAACGTAACAACGCAAGAACCTCAGGCCTCCCACTGTTCAATGTTCGTCTTTTGCGTATCAAGGCAATTGTGACAATTGAACAAATTCAACAAAATAAAGCAGGGAGTACTCCGGCTTCAAACGCAGAGATTTTTTCAACTTAACATGTCTTTTCAGACCGGCGTATATTCGAATACGGTAGTTTTACAACATCACAGCGTCGTCATGACCAAAGCGGATAAAATCTACAAAGTGAAATGTACCTATGACATGAGCTCGAAGAATATCACATTCGGAATGGTGCCAATCAGGTTAGTATGTTCCTCAATAACGGACCACTTCACACCTATTAGCATCTCGGCTAGAATTTAAAAGACAATAGTAGAAACTGTATACGTGATGTGGATTTGAAATGTTGAAAATTTAGGTGCATCTCAATACGCGAAGGCACGACTGGATAGATACTATCGACTGCTTATAAATATGTAAATATTGCTAAGTAGTTGTTCGTGAGTTATGCGTGTTGCGAACTTTTTGCTAGGGTTTTTGTTACGATTATAATACTCTGGTATCCTATCAAGATTTACATTTACAAGAAACAATGTTACGGGTTTAGCTCACGTACTTTCTTCTTATATATTTTTTCAAATTTATCTGATTTTTGTTGGAAAGAAGTGAACAATGAAACTACTATTACCACTAAATATCTTTATTTCTCTGATTAATATAATTACATTTTGTGTAATTCAAGAATTGACGAATAGAATAAAAGCTTTTTTTCACAATTCTAATGGTTTAAATCGAAACATTGATTTTTTTTTATCAAAATACCAACTGCAATAATAGTATTTCGTTCTCTTTCGGTGTTATCTAATTACACATTGTTTCAGAGACCCGGAAATGATTTCCATCACTGCTGCACCCGAGGCTCCTCCCCCACGCATTCGCATCCTGGACGGGCGCGAGCGCGAGGTGGAAACCGTGCGCATCGGAGACCGTCTCACCTTCCGTATCGAAATACCCGACGACAGTAAGACATACTCGATTGACTGTAATCTACAAATATTCCAGCTTCTCCGTTCAGAGTTTCAAAAGATTTATGGGAACGTAATTCCATTACAAGAACTATAAAAGCTTTTGCCTTGATAGTATCATTGTCATTTTTTTATTTGTCTGCCATGTGTATTGAAACATTGCTTAATTTTAGCTCCATACGGCATCTTCGCTCGAAGCTGCGTCGCCATGGCCAAGGATTCCAAGAGCACATTCACAATCATCGACGATGAAGGGTTAGTGACATCAAACACTAACATATACTTTATTTATACGCAACAGCTAACAAGTTTTAACATATTTCTGTTATACTCGTAGGTGTCCAGTGGATCCTTCAATCTTCCCAGGTTTCACACCAGACGGTAACGCACTTCAATCCATATACGAAGCATTTAGATTTACCGAATCCTATGGAGTTATCTTCCAATGCAACGTCAAATACTGCCTCGGGCCTTGCGAACCGGTGAGTGTTTTAATATGTATGTAAAAAATGTTCGTGTTGGTTTTTTTGTTGCAAATTTCGTGTGGGTAGTATTAGTTACGGTGTTGAACGAAATTGTTTGACATTTGCTATGGTATGTTGTACTGTGGTGGTTTATAACAATAAAACATGACAGATACCGTGTCCCCGTGTACTATCATGACTGTTTTTTTCACTTAAACAATGCTGGTTAATGGCCGTTATAGTATTGCGATGTAGACGTTTAATCGAATATAGAAGTCGAAAAAAAAAGAACAATAAATTGTGAATTATGATTGTTCAAATGTTTGATTATTAAAATACTGCTTGTTTTCAGGCATTGTGCGAATGGGGAAGAGAATCTTTGGAGTCATGGGGAAGAAAGAAGCGTTCGCTGCCGGTAAACGAAACAGAAGAATCGAGGAATAAAGAGGAGAATATGAACATCTCCCAAGAAATCCTCGTCCTAGATTTTGGTGATGAAAGACAGAGCACAGACTTCCTCCGTTCTGACAAACCTGGTGGTACAGCGTCTGAAGCTAACTTTGGTGGTAAGAATACAGATTATATAAAAACAATAATAATTAAACCAAGTAGTGCATATGTAAACGCGTATTTTAAGGACATCAAAATATTAGTCAAAATAGACTCTTTTACAATATTCCTATTTTAATACTTAAATTAACGGAGTTTGGTCTTCCTTCTATCAATCTATCGGTATGGTGAAATTAAAAATATTAACGTAAATTTTCATTTACAGAGAAAACAGTAACAATAGTGGAGCCGTGCCCGAGCAAAGCATCAGTGCTGCTTTTGGGCGTCGCGTGCGCGCTTCTCGTTCTACTCTACATCGCCACCATCTTTTGTTACTACATGCGCAAATGGCTCACCCCGCCAAAACACATGTCGTAATGTCATTTCAGATTTTGAGGTTATGAGGATTCTAGTGTTTTTGTTGCTAAGATCTGAATTTACATCAAATTGTGATACCTTTGACTGATAATCGCAATGAATACAAAAAATGATGAAAAATAATAAATAAAGCACTGCTCTCTATACTAAATGGATAGGCTGTTACTTGGAAACTTTAGCAATCTTCCAAATTAAATGCGATTGGTGATAATACTCATGGTTTAAACTATCTCTATTATTGGTTCGAATTTTCACCACCGCTATTAGTAGCTGTTGTTAGCAAGTCAGCGCCAAAATGGCGAAAATCTAAGAAGCGCAAAACACCACGCCTGATAACCTGTCCATTTGATAGAGGTCAGTAAAGTTTAGGATTGGATTAAATTAGATCGAATTGGATTTAACCACCGGAATGTAGCATTTACCTCAGTGGTAAAATATTGCATTTAAAAGCATTTATTATGTTTAAGTATTTGCTTAGAATATGTTTTAACCGGCTTTTTATTTACAAATAATCATTTCATAGTGATTAAAAGCAAACTAGTTGGTTAATAAAAAAAAATTAGGATAAAAATAATTTAGTTTTGGACAATGCATTTATTAATATTAGGTAGAGTAAATTTGGATGAAAAAAAGTGTACAATTATTTGTATTAGAACAATGTCCTTTGGAATAATCCCTATGAAATTTCAGTCACTGTATGGATTATTAATAATTTTAGGGGAGTATTCTGAAAATTAAATTATTGGATTTTGTAATAGATACTTTAGGCAATAATTAGATAAGAATTGCATACATAATCATTTATCATACTATGTTTTTAGCTCATTAGAAAACGAATAGATTTGTAAATACTTTGTATCCGTCCTTTTGGCGCTAAACAGCTCACTGAACTTTCAGTTGGGTTTTGCTGAAATGTCAAGGAAATATAAAGATTGACATTAACTCAGACTCCAAGTCACATTTACTAGCATTTCACTTAACCCAACTTGAGATTCCGTAATTTATTTAGACTAATATACTATTTATTTTTTTAACTTTATTGCATAAATGAAATAAAATTGTACAAATTTACCGTTTTTTTTAATTCCACCTATAAATTTTATAAACATAACAATAAATACATTCTTGAGTTTCTATTTTCCAATTTATCTATAGAATATTACAAGTTTTAATTACTTTCAACAGATTCAAGTATTAATTTATTATAAACACCATTTAGTATATCTTCTTGTACGTCAGGTTCAATATCTTCTAAGGAACAATTAAAAACTTTTTCAAAATTACTTAATAACAAGGGGGTTATTTGTTCAGGGGTGAATGTTGTTCCTGTTTCTTGACTCAGAGAAGTTACACCTTTATCTTCAATGCCACACGGTTCAATATGGTTAAACCATGACAGATCATTATCACAATTCAATGATATACCATGAGTAGTAACATATCTTGAGGCATGTATTCCGATAGCTGCAACTTTATTGTCACCAATCCAGACACCGGTGTATGGTGATCTACTTGCTTCCAAACCTGGA
>LD688947.1:122545-134482 GCA_003118335.3 Papilio memnon
TTTTTTTAATTTCACGCGGGCGAAGTCGCGGGCAACAGCTAGTAAAATATAAACAAGGTTAAAATAAAAATGTTTATGTTTGAAAACGAAATATAAAATTTAGAGATAACAAAAGGAAGTCAACTTCAAAATATATGGTCTCTTGAAATGATTTCTTTTTAAATTCGATTCAAGTTTCCAGACGAAGGTAATTCGATTCAGTAACTTGGTGTACATTGAGTCGATTTGCACCTGTCAGATTTCGAATGCAATATAATAGTACATATTAGAATCAAATGTATTCAATGCATACTAGTAGCTAGACTTATAATCAAATAAATTACTTTTTATAGCTGAAAGATAAAATAGGGCTAATATTTATTTATTTATAGGTATAAATTTTAAGAAATGCAGTTAGTTTAAAACGCATTTTGGAACACTTCTTGTTTTTACACTAATAGGCTCAAGTCACCTAGCTTAATGGTTTTAGAATAGTCGTAAATAACTATAACTCGGTCATACATTCGAAGTAAAACTATGTTTGGTTAACTGAATGGGGTTAAAATCCAAGGACAACCATATATTACCCGCCCTCGGCGCCGTATTGTCTCAACGATCGCTAATTTATCCTGTTTTAATTACTTTACACATTTAATTGATATTACTCACGCATAGTTAAGATTATAGGCTAATATAAATAACCTATTTAACCCCAAAATAATTTGTAAATGTTTATTTAAACTAAATGCACGATATAAACGGGAATACAAGCTTTTGTTTTGTCGTTAAATGAACACTAATTTTAATTGCCATTTTACGATAAATAACTTAATAAACATATTTACTTCATTTGCATTCAAGCTTCATCATATGTGCAAAATATATACTCGGTCTGTCCTCGGCGGTATTTCCAAACCAATACGACTTAGGGTCCTTCAAGAAGCGAGCCTATCATTTCCTCAAAGGCCGGCAACGCATCTGTAGTTCCTCTGGTGTTACGGATGTCCATGGGCGTCGTTAACCACCTCGGTGTTCACACCGCTCGTTTGCCCCCTTTTATTATAAAAAAAAAACTTGCTTATGTTGTTTTCAATATACATATTTTTGTATTTTAATTTCTATTTTTGTGATTTTTTTGCGCGGCAAAAAGTACTGGTTGAATGGCTAATTTTACTCAATTGAAATTTATAAGCGGAAGCCGCTTGAAAGCAAGTTTCCCTTTTGAGTGATTGAAAGAAATGCACGTAATACTTTTTCCTCAATTATGCACGCATTCGTGCAAAGAAAGAAATTTAAAAAGCTTCGACCGGTCGGAAAATACGATGGAAAATGTTGATTAAATCTACCAGAGGCTTGTTTCAACTAATTGAATAAAGTGCTAGTGGTATAAAAGCTTTTGCAAAATTTTATGTGGACATATTTTTAACTGCAGGGAAAACTGTAGTAAGTAATAAAATGAAAAAAATATATAAGTCTTTATCTTTAGCCTAGTACTATTTTAAGCTATCCTCACCTATTAAGAAAATACGTTAAAATAATATAGTAGTCATATTCTGTATGATTTGATATAATGCGATGTGCACGGATTATATGTTTATAAAAAACAATTTAAAACGTAACTTCTTGTTTAATTATTAATTTTATCATCCGTTATCACATAGCAGCATATTCATCAAAAAACATAGTTAACAAGTTTTAATAAATTACAGTTACAGCATTTTCCATTGCTGACTCTAATAGATTGATTGTGTTCGGAAAATATCAACATTTCGGAAGTCAATTAGCGTATCAGTTTTATAATTGCATTGGCAATTTCAGTTTTCACGGCTTTCGCGATTTATGGAAAATTTAATAACTATTTTATTTAAATGAATTTTACTTTGTGACAAAATTATAAATAGTGTATAAATCCCAATTATCTACCACAAAATAGAGAAAAAATTACTGTCCGTAAAGACATGATTATATTCAAGTACTTAGATACTAAATTAAATTGCATACAGACCGATGTTACGCGGTGTAATCTACACGCAAAGCATTCTTGCAGTCAGTCCACAGTTTACATCCTACTCACACTGTAACACACGCATGCTCGCCATACTGTAACGTAGGTCTGCCTACCTTTATGCGTATACTAGCTGTTCCCATGCGGCTCCATCCGCGTGAAATTATAAAAACTTTATTTCAATGTTTACCTACATTTGTCAAATTATCAATTGCAAATGTAACAATGACATGGCAATCTTGCTTCCTTGATATTGGTAGCAACTTATGGTCTCTTTCCCACATTAGGGTTTTTATCCAAAATATTTACCCCCTAAGTTTAATGGCGTGAAAATATATAGCCTAAAGCGTGACGTAAGTGTAGGGCTTTTTATTAAAAAAAGAATTATTCAAAAATATGTTGTAATTGCTGACATATTAGGCAACAAAGAAGTGTGTGTTTACGCTTTATTATATTCGTATAGGTTTATTTTACTATCACATTAAATGCTTTAAAACTGCCAACGTCATATTTGTATTTATCCTTTAACCGCAACATTAACATATTTTGTATCTAACTTTAATGGATAGTGTTGAACGCGTCGACAAATGGAGAAATAAGCCATGCCATGAGGCTATTAGTTGGGAGGTCCGTTTGCCGGCGGTAGGGATCGAAGCCCTATACTAATATATGGGCTGACGGACAGCGGTCGTTCGGGTTCGACGTAATACCTGTTGAGTTACTGCCGGCTATACTGACCTGTCCAAATTCTTTGACTATATAAAAAGGATTAGGCACTCGCCGTTGTACACAACAAATTCTGATTATTTCGCGAGAGGTGTAAAGACAATCACATATGTGCATGATACTATTTATACGTCTTTTCATAAAGAATTTTAATTTTTGTTACAATTAAATTGTTCATGCTAAGCGCAAACGAGTTTTTAGTTTATTGTTCGTTTTATTTGACAAGGTAATCCGCGCGATGTCAGGTCCTGTCTCTTTAAAGTCAAAAGCTAAACTTAACCCTTTCCGTCACACTATTAAGATATTAAAATTATTTACTATGCGAAGTTTGGTCGAGGGGCAGTTAAGATTAGAATAATATACAAAGTTGAAGCTTATGCAGGATAATCGCTATATTGTGTCCATATTCACGTTTCAAGTTTGCGTGCTTAGATATAACTTGAAGATTTCACGATAGTGTTAATGTAAAATGTGAGTTTGAAAATTGTGTTTTAATTTTTTTAATATGAATTTTTTAAAGTAATTTGTATCGAGATTTGTTCACTGGGAAACACGATAGCGTTTCTACGTTTTTATATCGGCTTTTGAAAGAGATTAGAGTATACCAAATGTAATAAATAACGATATAGTAAAGTTTGTAAATACAGTTCCATCTTTATTGAATTGCTTATTTTACTTTAATACCATTTTCACTCAGTTTATTTCGAGTATCAAAGTTCTATCTCCTTTTTACTTTAAATATTAATGAATTCTTAATTAGATTACTTTGCAAGTTTACGAGCAAAGTTTGGATGTGCCAATTTTGTTAAGAAGGGGAATAATTTAATGAATCTTTACAAAAAATGTAAAAAAAAAACTCATTTTAAAATCTATGATGTATTCATTCTCTATCAGAATCTATAATTGAATTTATTACAACTTGGTATTTAACAACATTATTAAAGCAAAAGTTAGGTTATACAAGAGAATGATTGAACAGATCCTGGACGTTTAAGACAGAAATTGCATCAGTCAGATTTTTAAACTCTGTGTTTTTTTATATACGGACGAAGTCGTGTGCAAAAACTAGTTTGTAAATTAGTAGACATACCAAGTTGTAATAACAACCAACTTGTTATAGTTCCTTTGTACTAAATATTTGCGAATCTATCCGTTTTATTTTTCATTGCATAGCCGCTGCCGGTGTCCAACTGATGGATGGTCTGCAGTTTGCATTGTCCGGCTGTCACGCGACCACTAACAGGGCTTTTATCTGCGATATCTTTTATATGCAAGTTATAATCTCTATTACTCATTGTACCCTTTTAATATACTGTAGGCTAATAAATTTTACTAATATAAAAGTGCGAAGTTTTAGAATGATGGATGTTTTTAAGAGCTTATAGCCTAAACAGGTGAACGGATCTCGATGAAATTGGCTTAGATATAGGGGATAGTCTGGAAGAAAACATAGGCTGATTAATTTTGTTTTTTTCTTTAATTCCATGCGGTTGAAGTCGCGGGTGAAAGCTTGTTAAAGAGTAAAAGTCAATTTTTATTAATTCTAGCGCGTTACATTCAATAGTTACTTCGATACTTTGTTTTACTCGTACGTAAGCTACGTTTTAAACATGAATTAGAGTATATTTAAGATGTTGCTAATCAAATATTGATATTATTTCCCCTTATCAAATTAGAAGTAATTTAAGCGTTTTTACGTTATCATATTGGAAATATTAATTTTGAAATTTTAAGCATTGCCCTATCTAATAAATTATAAAGCATTATTAATACCAACATCTTCATATTTCGCGGAGCAGTATTTTAATTATTTCTTGCAAAATTTCGGCTTCCATTTTAATATCGCTTAATTTAATCAGATTTCGTCGAGACTTGGAACAATTGTCGACAGTATTTTGTACAGGAATTTGTAATTATCTCCGTTAAAGCGGTGAAATCTGGATGAAATTGTTACGTTAAATTCATTTAGCTTGTTAGCAATTTAAGATGTATCTAAGAAATGGAGTAAAATACATTCAAAGGTAAAAAGTTGTGATTAGCTAAGTAAACAAATAATATAAATATCTAAATAACAATATACATTGTAATCTGTTTGTCCGTTATTAATGCAACATGTCGACGCGCATTAATTAATTCCACGCCGCCGATTGCACTCAACTTGATGGCTTATTACGACACAGTTCCAATGGAGACTAAATGCACCCTTCCGTAGTACTTTTTCCCGTTTATGCGGCGTCATTAAGGGAATGATCCGGTAGCTTGAACGGATAACTTATGGTCGGTCGTGGAATCTGCATATAAATAGGAACGAGGCTCATATCAGAGGGATTACCGAGAGTAGGGTCCCCGCTACGAACGCGTTACAAACTCCGCGTTAAAGAGAACCGCATTTGCTTTTTATACAATTTGATTATAAAAGTTGAAAAAGAATCCATATTTTTAATTATGGAACTTATTTTAATTAAAATGTTTCTAGAAATATATTTGTAGACTTTTAAAACCTTTACAAAAAGTTCAAAGGCAACTTTTAAATTTAACAAAGAGTTCTTTAACCTGACTTTATGTCTAAAAACCTATTTTTTTCTTCATTCTATTGCATAACAACTAGTTTAATGTTTAAATTAAAAGATCATTATAATATAAGTAGAAAGTAAGGAAAAACAAAAATAACTCTTAAACTCAAAAGGATTTTGTACGTCCGGCGACTATGAAATATCAATAAAAGACAACAAAGTATAAACACATAACGCGTGTTCACTTTTATGAGGCAAATTCGTTTGTCGCGATCCCTTTAGTAATAGAACCCGGGGCGGGAGAAAAAATAATTATAGGGCGGTCAAATCAAATCTGATTTTAACGCGCCATGACTTTTGCTTAGTCTTTTATTGTTTTTAATTTAAAACTTCGCAGTAGTTTGAGCTTATAATATTTATGAAAGTTCATGTTATTAGATTGTTTTTCTTAATTCAACATATACGAGTAATCTATACTAATATAATAAAGCGTAAACACACACTTTGTTGCCTAAGATGTCAGCAATCACAGCATATTTTTGAATAATTCTTCTTTTAATAAAAAGCCCTACACTTACGTCACGCTTTAGGCTAGATATTTTCACGCCATTAAACTTAGCGGGTAAATATTTTGGATAAAAACCTTAATGTGGGAATGAGACCATAAGTTGCTGTCAACATCAAGGAAGCAAGGTTGCCATGGTTTGTCGTCACGTCATGTCATTTTGACATTTGCTATTGATAATTTGACAAATGTAGGTAAACAATGAAATAATTTTTTTATAACCTCACGCGGATGAAGCCGCAAGGGAAAAGCTAATAAGATAATATAGGTTGAAATAACGAAGTCTCTTATTAATTAATTTATGCAACCATAATACACAATAAAAACTACGGTAAGAAAAAATTTAGTATAAAAGGATTTTTCAGCAGTGGAGAAAATTAAATTTTGTAAGCTTACAACTAACATCTTTTTAAAACAAACTATTTTGTTATTTTAAACTAAAATATTTAATTAATTCAACGTGAACGTAGAAATTCTTTATACGGCAACAATTCTAACCGAAGTTGGACGTATGTTGTGTCTATTTTGTTAAATATAATAAAAAGGTTAGGCTGACAATATGTTTGTAAACAAGTTGTCGACAATGGGAACCCGATAGAAGGGAGATAGTTTTCTTATTACATTACCATATCAAAGGATTACCAAATCTTTGAAAACTTGAACACTATTTTCAACAGCGCGCCGACCCTTTACAATTAGACTGTGATTAATGGATCACGAAAAATCTAATCTAAATATTTAATGGAAAATTCCCCTACATCGTTGGTGCAGCGCCTGTGACGATACATCTGTATTTGTGTGTGTAGGCACATGCATTTTGTCAAATGCTTACATTTTTATATTAATCGTAGGCTTTCACTGTTTAAAGACCTGGAATAGTTTTGTTTTTGTTTTATTTAGAACGAGTGTTAGTCTAATTTATTTTAAAAAAAATTCACGAGAAAAATCTACTGACTTTCAAGTCTGAAGTGGATTTAAAGGTAAAGAACTGGAATAAAAGATTTTGTACTAAAATTCCCTCTTAAAGTGTTATTACGAATGTGTGTGTAAGTGAAGACAAGTGCATAAGCGGCGGAATGCAGTCCCCGCCGACGTCGTCCAGAGGGGACGACCCTTGCCTAGCCAAATGCAAATAATATTTCTTTCAGACAAAACGAAGCGGTCTTTGACTATATAAAAATGGACTAGGCATAAATCCGCCGTTTTACTGAATAAATTCTGCAACTTTTCGCCGATAAGGTAACGTACAACACGTTCATCTATAATGTTGACAGTATTTTATGAAAGCCACTGACACAAAAATTTACACACACACAAATGAGCGTACAAGTTCAAGCAAAGCAAGTGTAAATCTAATTGTTCGATTTTATTTGACAGAGGGGAATGAGCGCATGATAAGTCCAGACAGTTAAAGGTCAAAGGTAGCGGTGTTAATATTGCGCTAAAATGCCGCAGCGACGCCCTGCTTTTGTGTACATTGCATATTGAGTTTTATTAGTCATCTTTATTGGTTGCGAAAGGGCATTATGTTTGTTTTGTCTCACCCTTATTAGTTTGGTTAAGGATTATTACTTTCTGTGATAATTTAGCGATTGATAGACAGGATAATATTGGTTTAGACAAGTCTATGCGACAAATAATCATCAAAAATCGGTTATCGAACCGTTGAACTCGATTACCGTATAATCAAATCTATTCTAGCTGCGATAAAAGTACCCATCGTAGTTTATTTTTTTAATTTGCGCTCACTATAATTAGGTAATAAAATTCAACGACCTTCGGAGCGACTTTCAAGGGATTAACTCCCGAATAATTTTCTTATTCCGCCCTTATTCCATAGATTTTATTGCGTTTCGGTTTCCTTAACGCCGTATTGCGACTTAAACTTCGCCTTCCTGACCTATTTAGTAGGGATATTGCCGACTGCCTGTTTCAAATTTAGATTTTAACCTGCAAAATAATCCGTCCCTCTCTTCTGCGTACGGTGTGATAAGGACAGATGCATTATAGAAGGTAGTTGAGAAACTGAGTAACCCCGTTTTAGCCGTTTCTCCCTTTTCGGGTATATTCGCGAATGGGTCACAGTACGCCAGTAAATCACTTAAGACACGAGGGTCCCGAGCAGTTAAAGTTTCTGTTTTTACTCCTTCGGGAGTGCGACGTGACGATAACAAATATCAAGAAGGAAAAGATTATATTTTTGCTGTTTGAGGAAACAATCTGCTAATATCTATTACTGAATAAAAAACAGAAATAGTCTAAAGTGAATTAAAACAGTCGACAAACATTGTTGAGAAAACTTAATGAATATTGAAAATTCAACGATTTAATCACCGATTATATGCCAATGTGGAATCCATGTAAAGAGTATTTTAGTAATTTTTTAATAATTTAATACTTTGTAGTTAATAAAAAATGATAGTTTATAGAGAAACTAACTTGCTTCCAACTCTCAGTTCATATATCTTAACTAAGCAACAATTCACCGCCTGTGCAACCTCGCAAGATATTTATTGCTTACACTTGGGTAATTAGGTTGCCTTCCGCGGGGACACTCGCGAAGCAATTTGTCAAATAGCTCTTCCCAACTAACTGCAACCTGTTATTAAATCATACTCGGAAAATATTTAGTACAAAGAATTTATATTTCCTATCTTTTAAACAAGAAACTTAATTTAAAATGCTTTAAAACGTTATTTAGTAGTTGAACAATTTAGTAATTACCGTATTGATTAATCGCTTTTTAATAGTTATGTTGAAGCAACATAAAAAGATCTAGAGGTATAATGGAGACATTTATAAAAAGATGTGTAATTATTAGAAATAGATTTTTATATTAAAAGTTGACAAACGAGCTAGCGGCTACATAAATTCGCCGAAGTAGCGTAGCTATTGTCCATAGACATCAGTAAATGCAGATGAGTTTCCTACCTACAATCGACGGAGAAGGGGACGAACAGTAAGAGGAAATGTTACGTTTAAAATTAATCCATGGTAAATTCAGTGTAAATTTACGTGTACAGACAAAAAAATGTAAATATAGACATTTAGTTAAACTACAAACATTAGACAAGGGCGGTCTGAGTTATATAAGAGCCTTCTTCCGGTGTTAACAATGTTACGTCTGCCGGCCTCGGGGGAATGGTGAAGGATATTTATGAACATTGTAGAATGGTTTCTTACAAACTATTCTCTCGTGCTAATATTATGGTAGACTTAACACCTTTGTAAAGGACATTGTCGTCAATAAAAAATGTATCGTAATTAAAATTAGATTATTATTAGACTTTACTGAGTATTTTTAAATATCATAGATATAAGAATCATAAAATATATTAAGACATATACATTAATTCTCAATAAATTAAAACTTTACATAATTACATTACGTATTATCCAAAAGTTATAAATTAGATAATTCACATAGCATGTGATCCCAAGCGGGTTCGCTTCCAGTTCGTAATTAGATAACAATCGAGAGCGGGTACATGTTCGTGTCTGATTACACTAATAACCAACTTATGTATACACTTATCTATTGTGCCATCAAATTTGCCAACCGTTCAACGATTTTCCAACAGTAGACCATAACTATCATAACAACTCAATAATAATTAGATACAATTATATTATAACAATGTAATAATGTAATAATGACAAGCCCAAGACGATCAAAAAAGAGTGGTCAGTGTACAATTCAAAGTTTGGACTGGGATTCCCCTTCAGCTGACACTGGGACTGTGAAAAGACGATCCTCATGTCCGGAGAGCTCCTCAAAGCAACCTGTACAATTACATGATGCTATATTCGAAGTTGAAACCCCATCAGACTCCGGCAGTGGTACCTCATCACGAAGTATCGGCGAGAGCGATAAGACTGACTCCCTTGTAGATGTAGAACAAAGAATATCAGTTATCATAAATGAAAACAGATCATCTAAAAGTACCTCTGAATCCAGCGATATAGATATACTTATAGAAAGTGTTTTAGATAATTCTGATGATGATGCTCAAAATAATGTGTTCCTATGTGATCGTAGTAAGACTTTTATCAGACTGCCGGAGGAATCATCTTCAAAGAAAGTTGAAAGTACTGACGCACCCGCAACTAAGAAGACTAAAGACAAAAGACTTAAAGCAACTTCATCTATGACTAAGCTTAGTAAACCTTTAGATACTGTTAAAAATACTAGAAAAGTAACCAAAGAAACAGTTAAAGTTGAATCTAAGTCGAGCGTATTGCCTGTTTATAAAAGTACTGTACAAAACTTGGATGTAGATTTAAATGTAAATGGGCAAAAGAAAAAGGTGGCTTCGAAATTAAAGCTACCATTTTCTCCAGCCAAAGCAATGGAGAAACCTAAAATAAATTTATTTCAAGCTAAACCAGATGTTAAACCGTCACCCTTACTGTCGTCTCCCGTACGAAGAACAATATCAAATGAATATGTGAGACTAAAGTTTGCCAACGACACTGTTGTCAGACGTACAATAGACGGAAGGTCTGTGCCAAAAATTACTCCAAAAATACAATCAATAATACCAGAAAGTCCAATAGATAGTGAAGATCCATTTTTGAATTTGAGTCCTAACAAGAAATACACAGTAACTGTTAATAATAAAGTAAGATGCGATAAAGACAATTATGTTATATTTGATCCAAATACTGGCTTCAATCCTGGTGAGCCAAGACAATCCAAAATACCATCAAGATCTCAAACTGTCAATGAAAAATCAAAAATACCTCTAAAATCACCGGTTGGTGAAAATTCAACTGTTACAAGAAAATCAGTGAGTGTTAGTGACACTGATAGTGGGATTTTGTCTCCTAATTCACCTTTAGAGACGAGTGACAAAACTCCAGCGTATTACGTTAACGCTGCGGCGTTCTGTGAAACAGCAAAAAAATGTGCGGTCGATCTTGACATCAAGATCCTGCACCCTGATGTGGCGAAGAAGGCAACCGAGCAAGTAAAGGTCAGTAAATATTTGATATACATTTTTAGATAGTAAAAATTTGCATTCTTGGCTATCAATGTAACAAAACACTTAAAATACCACAATATTTTATCTATTTAAAGGCATGCTCATCTATTGTGTACTTGCCTTTCCGTCGAACTAAAGCATTCATGCGTTTTTTTTTTCCACGTTCAGGTTCATTTATCACTAGCAACAGTTAAAATTGCATTGCCAAGTACAGTGAACACGATTTCTTTTACTTCGGTATGGCATTTGTAAAACTAGTGTAACGGCCTGTTATTTAACTCAGCTGTAAACATTTTTGGCTATTTTGAGTTGTAGCATATTTACTCAAACACTTTAATAATTTACATGAAACTAATTTCAACTCAGATATTGCATTGTTTTTATGTAAAAGTACATGAAAACGATACAATGTTTATTTAGAAAAAGGATTATGTTAAAAACGTATTTCTGAGACTTACAGCGCCATCTGTTGTCGAATAGTAACATTACTAATTTTTCCGAAACTTTGAAATAACCATGGGAAAAAGCATATTAAAAAATTGTATAAATTAAAAATTTATAAACCGTAATGCGTATCTAACAATTCGCACATACATTTTTTGTTTGTTTATTCTAATGTTGCTATCCGACGCTAGATGGCGCTATTATGTGTTAAATGCAACCACGCTGGAAGTGGACCTCCACAATTTCCCCCTTTCATTTGTTTAACGCCTATCGTGATATATGAACCACTCACGCAGGCACATTATTCGCGAGCAATCGTGCAGTTAATTTTCAAATGGGTCCATTTAGCAAAAATAACGAACGTTGAAACGGGTGTGAGCTACCGGATCGGTTGTGAATCGTCGGTAGTTGGGCAATTATTGTGGGCTCTGACAATCGTTGATGTTTGAAGGGCGCTATTGTTTGTGTTTGATGATGTGGGGCCATAGATGCTATCATTACGCCGTTGCGCTAATGACTTTTACATGTATAATTTAGTACAGGAGTTATTTACTAATTCATTGTTGATCGATTTCTCATTTGTAAATGCATAAATGTTCTGTGGGTAAAATAATGGTTGGATAATGCTGGATGATAACATATCCTGGAATAGTAGAAAACGATTACCAGCCAGATTTTATCATCCTCGCTGCGCGTGTCTTCTATGTATGAATTATCACT
>LD688947.1:154607-191174 GCA_003118335.3 Papilio memnon
ACTCCTGTCTAATTTACAAGGTTTACAACGTCTGGCTAGAAGTGTAAACTCTATTGTTTTGATTTTGTTCGCCTGCGATCACGTTTTGGAATTTAAATGCGATCGTCCATTGACTATTTCCCATGCTCTCACTTGACTGCAAATTCGTTCCTTTTTAACGTGTGGTTATTTGTATATGCACATAGTTACTATTATTATTATATATGTCAATATTAAAAAAAAAACTAGCAAATAGCTTACCAAAATGATTTTAATAGCAGTTCCTAAACGGTACTGCATAACCGAAACAGGACAACGGTGCACCATTGTAAAATCGGTCGACATATTCAAAAACCGTCACGTAAAAATTCGCCCCATAGTGAGAATTACAACCGTTTTACTGAGCTAGCATTTATATCATATATACAGATAAAAAAGATACAAAATCTAGCTCCATTAATTTCGATTAAACATCGATTAAATATGCATCAGGGGCGTGTTCGGTGGGCGCAAAAATGTGACGTCACAGGTCTTGTCATACGAGACGGAATAAATTGCATATGACATGTTCGTTGCGGACAGGTGGTCTCGTGCGGGAACAAAATGCATCGGAATGTCGGAACGGACATTTTAATATGCAGTGCATTGACGTGGATTCATTTTTAATTTGGGTTCTTTAGACTGTGATTGCTTTTGCGAGGTTTATGATATTTTTTTCTTTTTATTTGAAATTAAGGAATGGTACATTTTTTATTTTTATTGCGATTGACAAAGACGGACTTGTGGTAAAGGATTCAGTGTGTTGACAACAAAAGATCGATATTAAAAATTACATCACAATAAGGTACCTATAATGGCAAAGACTAATTCAACTAAAAACAGACATGCCTTTACTGTTATTTAGGATTGAATTTATACCTTGCGATAAATGCAGTGCAATGCAAACAACGGACCAGTTAAATTCTGTCGAATTCGTTAACTGGATACGATATTCAGCAGTTAGTGAAACAAATAAAGCCTCTTAACCGACCATGGTTGGAGCTCACTGGGAATTGGTTTCGCTGGCTTTTTCGCTCTAACAGATCGTGAGTGCTTAATGCATGAGGCCGATGCGATATGAAAAACGTTGTCTTCCCCAAACCGTTTATGAAGGGTTCTAGCGAAAATCCCGCTGTTATTCTTGTATTACCGCTAGCAAAATGAACGCACACGTACGGTTTTTTTTTCCTTTGTTCAAACTGTGTATAGAATGAACAAAGTGGACAATGTTTTTTTTAAACGGTGTTTTCTTGATATACATATGGTTTTGAAACCCCTTTTTGTGTATATTCATATTTATATCGAGAAAAGGAAAATGTGTGTACATATTATAAAATCGGTTATATAATTTCTGGCATTTTTAAAAAGATATTTTACCGAGATTTAATTCTTCAAAGTTTTCAAAATGTGAACAGATCTTAGAATCATCCCTACTTGAATCCGCAGAATGACTCGGTCTCAATGGCTCTTGAGCCGTTGTGTGGTAAATTGCGTTCACCCTGACAATACCAAGATATTCTAAGATTCTAGGTCTAGGACATATCGATTTAGTTCTCGCAATTCATCATGAATGATATTTATTGGTCGTTATATATAAAACCTACAGGCATTGAGATGCGATACAGATTGTCGAGTTGATAGAACATATGGCGGATATCGTGTTTCGCGACATTCGGTCCACTAACCCGACGTGTCAATTAAGAAGCGTACTGCGTACGCGTTCATTTAGATTTATTCCAACTGGTAACACAATTATTGTTAACAGCCGCAGCGCATTGTTGACTATTGTTTAAGGCAGCTCGAATGTCTTGTAATAGTCCACGATTTCAATCGTAATAATTATTGGAGTTTATTCTAGTCCTTTCGAATTTGCCTATTACATGTATCTTAATACTCCTTCCGTAAATACAGCTTCTATTGATATGATGCTAATGACAATTAAGAGTTAGTTTTGTGTGTAATTACAAATATATATCTTAATGTAAAGTATTAAGACACTATTTTGGTTTAAAACATGATCGAAGTATTGTGCTTATGAACGATGTTATTGCTAATATGTATGTACGCAGCTTCTGCACGTAGCCTAGGTCTACGCCCGCGCTGGGAATCCGCTGTTTATTTTTTTTTTATCACGTGAAAAGTTAAATTCAAAGTAACAAGAAATGTTAAACTATAGAACCGAAAACATACAGTAAATATAAACCACATCATACAGTGTCCGGAATATTTATTTACAATTAGATTGGATTCAAAATACATACATAGTCTTCCTTCACCCACTAGAAATAACGAATTCCTTTTTTTATAATAGAAGGAAGTAAATAGATTAGAAAAGGCGAAAGAAAGTGATGTTAAAAGTCTTTTTGCTATATATCATTATATTTTGTCAACTCAGCTTCAAACACGATATATTTTATTTTTAAATGATTTCCAAAATTAATGTAGTAAAAATATCCTCATTGTTTTATTGTCTAACGCTTAAAACTTAACTTGTCTGCAAAATTAAAATTACTTGAACGTAAAGCGTCATATTGTTGCTAGGGCGAATTAATCGAAGCGAGTAAAAAACCGACGGCGAGGAATTTTAGCCCTTTGTCCTATTCCTAATACAAATATACTTTTATATACGTCTCTAGCCTCAACTTTTTTCATAACCACGGCTTTGTAACGTCGTCAGGCTTTGTTCGATAGACTGACTTACACAGACGTTGTTATACGTATGTACAAATGAAAGCAATCTGCTCAAGTTCCGGATGGAGGCGTTTACTATGAAGATAAACGGATGACAAGCAATATGTACATATATGTTTAAAAACTGTATGTTACAATTGTGTTTGTAAAAGATTTTGTTACCCTTTTTAAATAGTAATATAAGGTATTATTAACCATATGTGTACGCAATTCTATAGATAAAGGAATATCCATAAATATAGTCAGATATTAATTTATTTTAATGGACCTTCCGTAAGCTGTATTAATTGTGCTGAAGCGCATTAACAATTTTCATAGTCATAAAAGTTTTGTTTTTCGTAACGGTACTAAATAGTACCAGTATTATAGTAAAATAACCATTTGGTTATTTTACTATATAATATGTAAAATAACCATTTGGTTATTTTACTATATATACTATAATATGCGTCGTTATACTTTTGCATACATTTAATTTGGTTCTTTGATGAAATCAAAAATTAGCTTGTCAATTCACAAAGGCATTTTCGGCAACTCATTAGTTAATTCGTTGGGAGATGGCACACGTAGCCAGTGAAATGTTTGTATTCGTCGCGCGACTCATTAACGGTTCATTACATTTTGCGTTCGTTTAATTGGCTTACCGTTTCGTTCCGTGCTTTGAATCTGAAGCGCCGTCAATTTTTATCTTCAAACACATTCGATGTTGCAATTTTCGGCACGTCCATCTTTATTGTATTTAAAACTAATCCTATATATGAATTTGAAATTCATGAATACAATACATTGAAGTGCTTATTATGGACACTTTGTGTCCATATTAAAAGAGGAAAACATTTGTTTATGAAGGTTAAACTCGGAAGGAATTGTTTTTATGAGTTCTTTGGTATTGATAATCTACATTATTCTAAAATAAGGTAAACTATTTGTGTCTGCATATTATTTAACCGATTCTTAACAGCCTGTTTTAATTAACTTATCGTTGTAAAAGTTGTACAAAAATTAACATCAATCTATGAAAGTAAGGTTTATCAAATAAGTTAATATTTTGTCTTGTGTGAGGTCGTCATTTACGTAATTGATTGTTATTTTATCGCCAATTGACGACGTCTAGACAGAATTAATTTATAAGTAAAGTCAGACATCTAACAATTAAGCGATTAAGACCCCGTAACTTTTAATAACAATGCGGTTATTTTTATTACATAAGAAGCATTAATTATTACGCATAGCATTTAGTATAAATTTTCAACCGCACTTATAGAGAAAGGATTAACTCCTTAAATGCATACCTAAATATGTCTATGAAACAGTTTCACTGATAAGGTAGAAGACGATTGGTATTTCAAATATTACCTATTACACTTTGTCACATATATCCGGGACAAGTATACATGACATAAACAGTAAGCTATATTGAGATTAAACTATAAATATTAGACAGTATTTTAAAATATTTGTATCACAAAATATAACAGACTCATCAAAATAAACACCCTCGTGTTATAAATTTTCGTATTCTATTTTAATTAAACGCGTTTCCTTCAAGCGCGCGTGTTCCCGCCTCTCCATTTGCCCGAATAATTGTTGCCAGCAACGAATTATTTTGATTTATTGCTTTGTGATTGCTGCAACTCGATTATCTTCGCTCCTGCGTGGACCTTAAATTGAATGAAATGAAAAATAAATTAAGAACAACGTTTGTAAAGTGGAGCGATCGAACTTGGGCGCCTGTCACTCTATTGGCGATGAACTTGTTAAATAACTTGGTCTGGTAATGCAATAAGAGTAAACATATGACTTTCAGATTTCTTTTTAAGTAGCGGAAGGAAAATGACCAAGCGATAGTTAATTTAGTATATTCAACCTCCCTCATAAACTATGTCAAGTACGAGTACAAACTGCTTGATTACTTTTTAAATATTGTTGGCGAGTATTACTAGGAGTATTGGCGAGTATTATTGATGACGTCTACTCCCGACGGTGACTCGGATAAAACTGGCTTGTCAGTAGACAACAGTGAGGTCACCCTAGCCAAATACAACTACACTAGGTAACTATAATTCTAATAAATGTTCCCTAGTCACTAGTTAGGAATCATACTTTAAATAGTCGATTGCTTTACTATTACTGATTCTAATAATAACGAAGATTATAATTTAACGACTACGCTAAACACTATTTCGGAACAATTGCTAACGTTAGTTGCACAACGTTGTAATAGGCGAGAGTACGTTTCGCTAAATTTACTTTGCGTTTAATTTAGCCGCTAGGAGAGGTTAGTGAGTCACTTTGTGAGTCATCGGTCCCAAAACTTCCCACAGAGTACCGCTAGTCACAGGGAAGATCGATCGTACGATACAGGTTTCAGCAGACATGAATAATCTCTTCATAGAGGATCAGAATTCCAGACGACGTGTGACTCAGTTGTTTTTTTTCTCGTCTGTACGGTCATTGCTTTTTATTACGAGAGTTTTTAATGTGTTGTAAAAATGTTCTGTTATTGTTTTAGTATGAATGAACGATGACGTCTTTTCTGGTTTTAATAAAAGCTTTGATAGTTACTGAATGTTGGACACATATATATTATCTTCATTTGTTTTATTAGATTTTAAGTATATCTAACAAAAAATGTTTGTGTATTGTTATACGTTTATGTTTTTTGTTTTAATGCACTGCATAACATTTCGGAAGTTACAAAACATCTCGCTTCCTTATCGATAATTCGATACCTCCGATCAAGATACCTAATGATTTAAAATTGTTGAACTTCAGAAAATTTAGGACAGGGCTCTTTCATTTACTACTTGGAAGAGAAGTTTATAGTGTGGAGGACTTTATAAGCCGTGACTTACTACAGTGAATCTATGTATGTGAATGGTATGTTTTTGTAGAAATGTAATAATAAATGATTTGATTTGATGTTCTTATTGTACTGTACGAATAGCTTCTGATATAGAAAATCACTTTTGAAGTCGGTAGAAACAGATATTACTTTTCTTTTAGTTAGAATACATTTCTTACACATCTAGACAAAGTTTTGTATTGCAGATTAAGAGATATGAGTATTTCAATAAAAGGAAAATTGAGAAGAATTACCGTTTGTCGTTTTTGTAAATACTACGGTTCCTAATGTCACATAATCGCTATATAAGTACATTAGCTGTTGCTCGCGATTTCGTCCGCGTGAATTTAAAAATAATAATAAAATATAGCCTATGTTACTCATATATAAACTACCTTTCTAACGGTGAAAGAATTTTTAAAATCGTCTCAGTAGTTGTTGAGTTATTTCAATACATACAAAAATACAAATCTTTCATCTTTATAGTACTAGTATAGATAATAATGTTTGCAACAAAAGACAACTTTATGAACGCTTACGCAACTTTTATTTGAATGTTTAACATATGAATATTCTAAATCGATGAAGCCACTTACACAACCACACTCTACATATTATTAGCAATAAAATTTTATAGAACAATGTAATTAGAAAAGTCTGCGTACAGACATTAAAAAGTACGAGCTCGATGTACAAACAGATCGTAGTTATAAACCCAGTTACTGTATCGCGATCAGCTTCAATCGCAGCACGACTGTCGACTGGAGCAATAAAAACCGAATATATCATAAAAAGTTGCACATTAAGACCAAAACAGTCATAAATAAGAAAATAAGACCACCTATTTATATTTGTGTCTATACTGCGATCAACTAATCTTGATAATTTAAAATTATAAAATATTTTTTATGCCTGTAATTAAATATAATAATTTTTTTGCTTAACTTGTTTTTATAAGAACTAAATATTAAGAAGATTTTTAAACATTATTGTGCTATGCTATTTCATAAATCACTTAAACGGAAAGTAAACTTTCAAATCATGTTAGCCTTATTAATCAAGCATCACTAATTTAATCAAAAGTTTCAAAACAAATCCCGATACTACTAAATAATTAATTAGGCAAATAAAGTATGACAAAACGTCTTATTTTAAAGACCGCTTTACTTGTCAAAGCGTATATTGTATTTAATTCTACAAGTATTAAGCTTGTTTAATCCACTTAAATTTGCATCGTGGTAGGGCGTAGGATAGCGTCGCTCATTGATGTGGGGAGGCGGCGCTCGTGGCGAAACGGACACTGAAAATAGAGGCGGTCTGCGGGCATTTCCGCACCTCACCTGTATCGAACACAAACTAAGCAAATATCAAGAATTATGAAATTCTGAAACCATATTTTAACACATAGACGTAAAATTTAATGCAGATAAAAAGCTTACATTGTCAATATTTGGGGCTACCGAGTTATTTTTATAAATAAAATATTATTACGTACTCCGTTTATTGGCCAGAATTTTGTAATGCAATTGTATATCAAACAACGATAAAATATAAATGTTAATTTAACTTAAGGATTATTTTTTTTAATCTCACTTATAATTGACAAAGAAATCGTTTGCAAAACATGTTATTTTCAAATTCGAATCATCATTTATGCTTGAAGTTGTAAAGATGACGTCCAATGCGGTTAAGCACTAAATTATTGACACGGGCATCCATACCGGCGTAATATACGACTTTGACCGAAAACAATAAAATCATGAAGATTTATTTCTTTTTTAAAAAGCAATTACATATTAATCATTTACAAGATTGATTTACGTAAGTTAAAGTATAAAGATTGTATTCCCATTACATTTCCTAAGAAGAGACAGTATAGTAAAATGAATCAATTAATTGGCACATTTCAAACCTATTGTTGGCGATGCAATAAGCCTTTTTGATATATTTTTACTTTTTTATAGAATTTTAAATTTTAAAATTAGAACATAAGTTTTAAAATTTATTCTTTTTTTGTAAATATTTTTTCTTTCTTCATTAAAATCTTACAATGGTTGCTAGGTTTGTTTATAATTTTACCTTTTGTATATAAATTTTCATTTTAGTTTTTATTTTAATTTTCTTATAATTCTCCGTGAGCTCCTCCTCCTCCTTCCTGTTCGTGTCCTTTTCACCTATAATTAAAATAAATAGTAAAATTCTAAGATAAAATAAGCTAAATCGATATACGATAAATGCTAGACAAACTGACAACAAAATTTTATCAAGGTATTAAAATTTCTTTGTCCGATAATCATATTCCTGGGTCTTTGATAAAATCTCGTATAAGTGGTGTGTTTATAAAAACGTGCGACATTTCGAAATGAATACCAGATACATTGAAACAAAATTTATGATCAAAATAGAACCTATTCAATTTTTTTTGATGTGACCAAATACGTTATGTCACGCTTCTCTTTATCCCGTACACAAAAGAACTAAATACGTCGGCAGGTCAAGTGTCGGTTTCCCGGACGTGGGGACCAACTAGGTAACAAAGGACAAAGATTTTTATAGAAAGTTTCATGGCAAGTTAAGAGGTGTATGGGGTAGGACGATGTTTGAACACGATACCGTAAGCTTATAAAAACAAGAAATTTGTTAGAAAAATTGTAATAAATTTTATATGTCAGAACATTGCTTACTGGATCGAACCGATCGGAATTCAATTCCTAGCGCTTTAAGTGAATTTCTGCTAGAAGTTTAGTGCAGACACGTCCACACGACTACACAATTTGAATTTAAATTCAGTCCGTCTGAAACACTAAAGTTTAAAATAAAAGTGCTTTAGCTATTTTAATAAGGAATAGAAAAAACATTTCCACTTAATTGAATGCTTTTAAACTGCTGTATATTAAAAAGTTATTTCAACAACATTCGAGTATACCATACCAAATATATATTATATAAGACAAATATATAAAACATTGGCCCAATCCGCTGAGGGAGAGCCAAAAACAAGAAATAGATAGATAACTAAAAATATATGACAGACAGGGCAATTAAACTTTATAAGGTTGGAATCATGTACATTGAGAAATTGCGATATTTCTGTTCAAAGCTCAGGCAATAATTATTCATGGATATTTTCAATTTCCCAATTCGCGACATGATTCCTTTTAATGTCAATCCGCCGTCCTTCTCTAACGGGAGAGAGCTTTAGTAAATGGCACCGCTTTGGGCTAAGCTGGGACTTCGTTTAGTGAGAGAAGCGCGCGCGCACGGTTCACGCGTGTCACTGCCCGTCGGGGCCCGACAAACACGCGTTTCGTCGCGTCATCTAAATCGGTCGGATGCGTTGCGAAATGGTTACAGTGATTTCAGTTTAACTTGACATGTCATTAAGTTTTCTAAGCAACTGTTTCACAGTCGGTAAACCGAATCAAATGATCAAATAACCGTATTTAAAATTTTTATAACAGTGTTATATAATTAAATAAACTAAAAAAGGAAAGGCAATTATCGTTTTTTCACGGATGTCTCGATCGTCTTCGTGAATAAATTTAATGCAGTCGTAAGAGCATTTCGAAACGATTTATTGGTAACACCGTAATACTGATTCGAAAATTTGTTTTGGATACAGTCGCGGTTTTATTTTATTGTACCAATCCGTTTTATTCCAACATTTTTTTACAATTACTGCATTCCTATATCTCATACGCATCGTGTAGTTAAATTAAACAATAATCATGAAAACGTTTTAGTCAATATTTATCATAAGTTACATTTTATAATTAACTGCATAAAGAGGAATCGATAATATCGATAAACGTACGTAATATATTGCATTACTGTCGACTACAATGTATCACTTCTCAATTACGACCGTAACCGTGTAATTACCGGGATATATTGACAACCGCATTGTGAGCCAGCAACATTAGGTATAGAACTTTATTTATAAAATTAAACATGGTAATTGGAAAATATCTAATACTTTTATTCATAATGTCTACTTTATTTAAAAGTCTGAAGCTTACTTCTGACTATAAATACAAAAAATAGGGAGCATGTATGTATGTTTGTTATCACGTAACTCCAGAATGGCTAAACAGATCTGGACGAAATTTGATACAAAGATATATATCGTCTAGAAGACCACATAGGCTACTTACTTAGTTTCTTTCATACCACGCGAGCGAAGTCCTTGGTGACAGCCAGTACTGTTGTAACTTTTATCACTATTTAAATAGACTTTACTATTCCATTTGCTATATGGTGATATGATTTGATGAATTAGTCTGTCTATCATAAAAATGATATATTAATCTTTGGACGTTTTAACTGTTCATGAATATTTATAGAATATGCGTTTGTTTGATGTCGTGCAGACTTGACTTTTTAAAGATAAGATGTTATATTGTGTTCCGCTAAAACGTTCCTAATCTATACTAAGATTTAAAGCAAAAGAAACTTATGTCTGTATGGACGCGAAGATATATCTTGATTCCGTATGACATAAAGAGCTTATAACATTAGAGGTTTATAATCATACTTTATACTAATATTATAAATGCGAAAGTTTGGACGGATGGATGGATGTTTGTTAGTGTTTGTAGCCTAAACGGCTGAACGGATTTCGATGAAATTTGGTATAGATGTAGAGGATACTCTGGAAGAACATATAGGGTACTAACACTTGTTTTTTTTTAATTCCACGCGGACGGAGTCGCGGGCGAAAGCTGTCAACGAATATTTTAGAAAGTAGTCTAATATGATTATTTATTTGTTTTATAAGAGGGAGATTATATACATTGTAATCAAGAATAAATAATGATTTCAAGAACCTGGTTATTACAATTTGATTCACTTTTCAGATGAAATTGATGTTTAAACAATCTTACGTGAAGTGGGTAAATGTGTCAGTCAGAGCGAAGAAGCACGATTCATTCATTTACCTACATACTATTTATAAAATTCGCCGAAACGTTTATTCAAAGTGATTGGCAGAGTTGCTGCTTAAATATTAGGCTTTGATAAACGATTTTACTTGTACCGTAAAAATGTTTACAAAAGTACGTTGAACAAGTAAATAAATAGATGCATAGTATAACCAATGCAATCTCTTTAAAATGTTATAAAAATTATTCAACTAAATATAAGGCTGAAAAACAGGCACTCTGAATTTGCACGGAAAAAAACACATAAAAATGTCTATCGAAAAGTTATCTATGTTTCAAAACAGAATAGAAAACTTTTAATAATGTTCTCAATACTAACCAGTATTTAATAAACAATTTATACTCTAATTCCACAAGTAATGCTTTCAATAAAAATATTAAATGAGAATTTATACAAATTGCAAATAAAAGGCAGCAAGCAAACAGCATAAAACCGTCTTGTAGAGTGTCGTTGCAGATTGTATACGAGCGAACAAACTTATCTTAATTACTTTGTTCAATGGTTTTGTATCTATTTGTGGCGTAACATAATCTTGTTTACATTGAAAGGAACCCTGAGAGTACATCGGATGAAATTTTGTCATAAATTTGATAACAATATTTTATGTACAGCTGAATTGGTGTGTTCATAAATATGAGAAATTAAATAAATTAAGACTTAATTAATATTACGTCTTTTATCAAATTAATTTAAAGTAAAAATACAACAATTTTGTTGTTTTAATTTTAAAAGAAAATATTATCTCAAATTTATCTATTAATGTTTTCAGTTAAACTAAATTAACTGAAACGTTGGATAACAATCTGTTTACAGTTATTATAGATCTAATAATTTAATAATGATGTAAAAATTACTAGTCTCCAGTTTTTAAAGTCACAAAATCAGGTGTAATATTATCGGTGTATTAATAGAATACGGGCCCAGCACGTGACTTGGGACGAAGTTCCTTGCGATGTAACTGCACGCAGGAATAGCTTTTACGACCTCGAGACTTACGTAATCAAAGAGAAATATTAAACATAACACAGTATCCGACTAACGGACAAAGTTGCATTATTGAAAATTATTAAAATAGATTTAGAAATGTTTCTAATAATTAAAAAAAAACTTATGCGAAGAGGCTCATGCGTACCCTTAAAGGTGACCAGACGTTAGTGAACCACGCTGCATTAATGCGTATAGGTCGACACACACATCTTTAAGTTTCTCCGCAGATCAGGTATCACGTTGTGTTCGAAAACATAAATAATTTAAAACAAACATATAGGTACAACTGTTTGCTAATTAAGCGATCCTTGTTTTACGAGAGAATGGTAAACCATCAATGGACAAACACCGCTAGTGCTGGTAATATTTCAAAGGCTCGACGCCACCACGGGAGGTATTCGAGCGACATTATTTGTCAACCATCCATCGTTGTTACTGTAACGATGCAAATAAAGGAAATACTCTGTATTTCTAGTGTTGTGCAAATATAAATTTAACAAGAATTTGTATGTGGAATTAGGTCCGTAAAACAAAAGTACAAATGATGTGGATCGTTTAAGCGTATTCGACTATCTTGTAGAATTCTTTCTATTGCAACTCTTCAAATAGATAATCTCAAGGCCGAATACTGAAACGTCATTTAAATACATAACAGCGTCTTAAATGATAAGGCTACGCTTAAAGTTCCAATTCCTTACTTTCATCAGATTTTAATCGGTGCTTACAAACCGAAGTATTTAAGATTCGTTTCAGTATATGGCCGTCAAATTCCTTTAATGATGGACCGAACGGTATCTATGTCTGGATGGAGTATAAAAATTCTCCACTTAGTCACTGATTAATTAATCATTAGCTATCGCTAACTGTGGCTGTTCGTGTGTACAAACATGATGTAGGTAAGCCAGCGAGTTTGCGCCCACGTAACAATGCAGCGAACATCTGCGCCCCACTTACACCCAAGGCCGATGCATCCTTTTATCAAGCAACGATACCAAACGATCCCAGTTCGGTGATGATTGACGCCATCTTTGGACTATCAAACCAAACAAAGACCTAAGGCCTTTAGGTTCAGATGTAGATAATATTATTTACTTACAAATCAATGATTGTTGAACAGTTACGTTAGAGACATTTAAAAAATATAATAAAGAGGAAAGATTTGTATTTTTGGATTTTTGTATGTATTGAAATAAATCAAAAACCGATTTAAAAAAAAACTTTCACCATTACAAAGTTACCTTATCAGTGAGTAACATAGGCTATATGTTTTTTTATTTCACGCGGACGAAGTCGAGATCAACAGCTAGTTTTTAATAAACCAATTTATCGTAATATAATTTTCGCACATGTGCTTTCACTGTTGGTATCGGAAGAAAAAAATCTTACCAAAACAATTCAATTCGACGCCATAATGTCCCGATGGAAACAAATGTAATAGGTCCCTTATAAAGTCATAACAGTAGAAAGTAAAAAACAACGCAGTCAGTCATATCGATGTTTGAGTCGTGATTAAAAAGTATTCCTCTACATCCGCTTTGGAGGTAATAGCTACCACATAAAACCTTTTACGGTGGTTAACATTATCTGTACGTTAATCTACAAATGTTTTAAGAGGTGCTTTGTTCCACGTTGTTAATGTTCGTGTTTGATTGTGTCACAAGAGGTCATTGACCGGGCGCACCTTCCTAGGTTATAAATACATACCGTGTGTCGAACTTTTGACAGCCGGGGTAAATAAACAGTGCGGATAGGATGCGGACTCCGGTAATAGTTTACCGGTCTAGTGTTACAGTGGACTGGACGACTATTATTGGTGCTAGAAGTTAAACCAACCTTCCGTTTTCCTTTTCAATATCTTAGGTTTAAGATTATAAGTATACCTTTTAGTGTTGACGACTTTTCTTACAATATCTCTTGTCTTCATTTATTCACATCTGATCGTGTGGTATGTTTTTTAGTGAAAATATAATTTTCTTTAAGTTAACGTGAGATATGTTCTGTTTTATTTAGCACTGACTATTTAACTATATTAATGTTATATGTACCATATAATAGAAATTAATTCCTATCATTTCTTTTGTAATTTAAAACTGATGAAAAGTTTCCCTCAACGTATTAAGTCATAATTCAATTATCGTACCCATCTGTTTCTGTCACATTGCCAACGATATTTGCTTTATTATATTTGAAACGGAGTTCAAAGAGGCGCTAGGAACAGGATGTGTTCTATTTTCCTCTTCCCTCCAGTCTGTCCTTACATTCGTGTGTGCTTCGCCTTAGGCGGAATTATATTCTAAAATGTTTTGTAACAGTATTTTATAGATGCTGTCACCCACGACTCCTTGCGAGTGGAATTATAAACATAATAAGTATTATTTGTGTTCTAGACTATGTTTTACATCTAAATCCGTTCAGCCGTTTAGGCTACAAACCCTAACAAACATCCATCCACCCATCTAAACTTTCGCATTTATAATATTAGTAAGATATATTTTTCTTTTTTATCTTTTGAATATGGTTTATTTAGTCTACAATTTCTACTTTAGTTAGGGCACGTGTTTTTATCAATGGCCGTGCTTTTAGTTCATTGTAATGTTGCTATTGTTTTAATGAAACGTGTTCGAAACAAGAGGCGCTATAAAAATAAGCTCTGTATTTACCTCACCCGATCTCGGTTACACGTGCAATTATTGCTATTGTGTATATGTTAACGTACCGTGTAAACTCTATATAACGACACTGAAGGGACCGTCCATATTATGGCGTTATAGAGAGTAGTCGTTAAATAGAGATAAGAAAAGTCAGAACTAGAAAAAGAAAAGTTTATTTCAAAATAGTGTTAGTAGTTGTCTAGTAGTTACGTGTAATAAAAATTTGAACGCTACGGCGTATAGTCTGTTATTTTTGTCTGCCAGCTTTTGCTGCACCAGTAACTATATTGTACTTTTTTACTCATTTTATTCATATCTTGCAATATTGGGCCATCTTGGCGATAAAGGAAGTAATTTTCCAATAATTAAGCTGCTTTCAGAGCTTGATGCCGTTGCTTGAACTTTCTGAATTACTTTATATTACTCAATTGTGGTCGTTATGAAAAGTGGATGTAATGCTATGTAGAGTGTATTATTGTATGGAAGACAATCTAAACCAACCAAAGCCAATTGATTTCGACGCTTTAGGGAGTTTGTCATTAAATCGAGGGACGTTACGTGAAGTTTACACTGTAGTTATAATATAATAAATTTTATTCACTCTGTTACCAAGCATTTTTATATAAAATCATACAATTAACTCTTTTCTTAGTAAGTTTTTCTTATGTTTAATAGCTTGCTAAATTAGGCTATGTGGAATTCCTTTGCAGTTAGAGCGCACACCTTTGACTAAACTATCGCACAATTGTTATGCGATTGTCAATTGTTTCGCAGCCCATTCAACTGTTTAGTTCCCCAACTAAAAATCCAGTAGCGTGCGCACCTCCATCAAAGCTCATAGGAATATGAGCGCGACTAAACAGTTGTGCGATAGTTTAATCAAAGGGTGAGCGCTTTTAAGGTGATTAGGAAATAATTTTTTGTGATGGTTGAAAATCCTATACTTTTACAGTTAGAATCCTAATAAATATGAATGACGTCCCACTTATCGTTTGCCAGTCATTGTCTTAGTTCAAGCAGTGCCTACGTATTACTGTTGCCTTTTAATGTATTCGTTTCGACGGCGCCCACACTAATGCAATTATACTGATAAAATAAACTCTGTCCGTATTTATGTTAACTAATCTGTACAGATTTAATTCGATACTTATCGATTGAGTAATCGATCGATCTAAAGTCTATTAAAGTAGTTTTTTAGGAATAAAGAATATTGAGCGGTTTTTTTACAATATTTTCGCAGCTTAATGTATGTAAATCATAGTTACGGATGTTCCTTTTATTAGTGACTAGCTTTCGCCCGCGACTTCGTCCGCGCGGAATTAAAAAAAAACAAATTCAAGTAGCCTATGTGTTCTTCCAGACTATCCTCTACATCTATGCCAAATTTCATCGAAATCGGTTCAGCGGTTAAGGCTACAAACTCTAACAAACATCCATCCATCCATCCATCTAAACTTTCGCATTTATAATATTAGTAAGATAAGTAAATATAAGTAATAAGTATAAATATAAGTAATAAGTAATAAGTATAAGTAATAAGTTGGACTATTAGTCGTTAGTATGCTAAATTTATCCTCTTACTTCCTCAACCGGTAAAACTCAGTATGCAGTTTAAACTATCGTGAAGTTTATAAGAAAAACAGTTCTTACTAGCAACTTGCGATTTTTTGGATTTTTAATACATAAACTATCGTATGAAAATAAATTTTTACCCTATATCAGGGTATACTTGGTCGGCGATCCTTTGATACTGTTTTGTGACCCAGTGTGTCGCGTCGATGAACGCGTGGGCAGTGGCGCCAAACGCACCAGTAAATATTCCCAGATGTCTACACACGCCCATTTCCATGCGACCCTTCACTCACGACCGGAGTCTACCTGTTTTTATTATGTTCTCTTATAAAGACAAGTTAGCCGTAGGTCAAGTTATGCTGGTTCTCATCATGCTTTGTGTCAGCGTTTTCTAACCACGAAGGGAATATTAAGAGGGCTCTGTGATAGTTGCAAACAACGGTTTGTACTCTTTATTTTGCGATCTGTTTGAAGTTCCGACATTTAATAGTTGCTCAGAAATCTTTTATCTTCCATAACTTTTAGATGGATTAAAAATGTTATTGTTATGGAAATTGACGATGATTTGTATGTGTTTGTATGAGTGACGCCATGATACCGACCTGCATAAGAGCCCCAAGGTCCATCCAGGGCTCTACCGACGATGTCACGCGTCAGACCAGGTCAATTGTGCAGGTATATTTTTTATATTTATTTAACTTGAAAATAAGTAAATATATTTTATTTAACGAAAAAAAAATATTTTGTTATTATTCCTTGTGTTCTTATCGAACTTTGATATAATACTCTCACCATCACTGAGCCAATGGGGTCAAGCGTGGTAGCAGAGACGTTGCCGCCGCTCGTCTATTAAAAGCTCGACCTCAATTAGCTTCCGCGCTATGCTTTAAGCTTCCACCTATACTGGAACTGCTGCGTAACGTAAACAAACTAAAGAAAATATCATTTGTTACTCATTTGTATTTATCCACGTCACGTTTCTTTCAATACGTGGACGATAACACATTGTATGCTGTAAACATTTTTAGGAAAATCTTGTCTATGGTCAACTTTACTAGCATACATGACTAATACTGGTCTATGGTTTTAAATTGTTCTCTAAGTAACTAAAGAAAATTTGCATGAATACATATTACCATACATCAAGTGTAATTGAAACTAAAATTTATATCCTATAAATAAACTGGCTATATTGGAAACTTTTGCTTATTGTATACAATAGGCTCCTAAACTAAACGGATTTATAATATTCTTTGACTGTTGAAGATAGACACAATCCCCGGGTGACAGGCTTAGATTTCTTTTTAATTCCGCGCAGACAAAGTCACGAGTAACAGCTAGTATTGTACAAAACATATATCTCCCTAACTTAACTCATAAGATAAGCAGCAATAAATTTTCAAATAAGATGAAAGTTAGGGAACAAAGACAATAGTTGTTAAATACCATAGACAACTAACAACATTTCAAAGTAATTAAGAGGGAATCTGTTCCGCAGCAAACGGGAATGTAACAGGAGGACCAGAGAATGTTGACAGATACACGACCGGATGTTGTAGTGACAGAATTTATCTATGGATTTCTAAAAACAGTGGAGATGCTAGCATACTCGTATTACCTTTAAAATATTTTTTCAGCTTTAATATGTGGTTTTGTTTAGAATTTTAATGCTTTTCTGTTGAATATATCTACAAATCTTGCAATAAAAATTAACTTTAATTAATTACTAACAAATCTTATCTAATATCATGGTGAGTGTCGTAATATCTCACTAAAATAAAAGTCAACTAAAACAAAGTTCCTTGTATAAATAAACGTTAATTTAGTCAATTAACAAAATTACTCAGAAGCATTTTGTGTTCCAATAATTACCTCTCGGACATGCAGATTTATCGTATCGTTTAATCAACATTTGCCATACACGAGTCGCAAATGAATCTCACCCAAGTTCGACCCGGGGTCAAAGACATGCAAATGACTCCATTGCCCGTCATCTCGAACGCTATTAGTCTAGATTGGGCCAATTGGCAACACCAAATAGTTATCTTTGTAATTACATTACGATCTAGATAGACACAAACAAAACAGAAATAAATAAAACGAAAACAGAAATAACGTAGAAAGGAACGTAATGTGACTATCCTTAACTTTACGTATCAATTCCACAGATTAAACATAATTAGTCCAAATGGAGATCCAGGGAATAATTCTGCATATTGCAATGATCTTTGTTCGAAAAACAATAAATTAAATGCAAGTACAGCTCGAGGCTCTTTATCAGCGCTCTTATGGTTGTAATGCCGTTCTGAATATTACACGCAAGTGCTCTTATTCCAAAGCCATTGTCATGGTCGTTAAAGCATACCGACGTTCCGACCTAGAGACGTTTGAGATCGGTACTGATAAAGAATAAGGTTACAAGCTCCCAGCGCCCAGCTCTCAGCGTTCAGAGCTCTACACAGATAGCTCTACAGAAATAATTCAACTTTTCAAGTAGTTTACAAACTATGGATCTACGTGTTTTTTAACCTTTGTAATTTTATTAGAGTGCGGAATTTTTTTACCAGTAATATCAAAAAATCATCTTTTTCCTACCGAGACAAAAGTATAAAAATAAAATTACTAACAAAATATGTTAATTGACATCACTTAAGTTGAGGTTTTCTTGGCTTAAGACATAATTTTCTAGAAAATTTCTTTTAGTACAAATACCATAACATATTCTAAAAAAGTTTTTAATACGTAATGTAATAAATATCGATTGTAATCATCATGTATAAAAAATATTTAAAAAGTGATCACAGATTTTTTCACAGGAAGGGATCTACCCGATGTAGTCGACTAGAGCGATAAAAATGTCCCGCTCCAAAAGATTTATTACAATCGAAACCCATTCGAAGTTGATTTGAATAAACAGCACGATAGTAACAGATAAAGGTTGGATAGAGATGACTCGAACGAACCAATTCAATGCATGTTCCGATTATTCTATTAACATGTTCGATCACTAGATAACATCTACATGTATTTTAATAAGCCTTTTACGATATATAATTTGTATATCTATGCATACAATACACGAAATCGAAGATGCGTCAAAGATTAAAGGTTCAATATTGAAACGTAAAGTAATATCAGGAACTAAACTAATAATGTGTCGTCGGATTCGACAGAAATAAGAAAAAACATTTACACATTTATTACGTGACAATATAATTTATTGACCATGTTTTCAATTGAATTCGATTTTATCTAAAAAAATCAAATGTCCAGTCTCGTTCCTTAATCCTTGATATGATAATAAGTGACATTTTCACTATCCCTAAATAGTGTAGATACTATACGTGTAGATGTTTCTAATCTTGTACCAAAATCTCTTCATTAATCCACAGTAATGGAACTAAATTAAAAATTCCATTAGTACACAGAGTTCGTTACTTTACGCAGTGCTCGAATCACGATTAGATTCTCTTTGGCTTCTCCAATTAGCTGGAGATGTAGGATTAAAAATCCATTTGCGAATAAGAAGGCTAGTGCCTATCGTCTGAGTGGCTAAGGCGACGGAATGTCGCGCGACACACACTTCGTCCCCATTCTTTAGAGAATTAGTTCAAACATGGCTTAATTCTTTTATCAAATCGTTCGTTTAAGAACTTATTAGCTTGTTAATTTTACATAAAAATAATCACGTAATTAAATTTATCATGGTTTTAAATATTTTGGTAATCACCTCAATGATGTTTATTATTTTAGGTGAAAAATCTTCTACAATCATAAAAATCAACCAAAAACCATAAATAGGACATACACTACATTCTTGTACTTTGATCAAATATTTTATAATATATTATTATCGCGTACTAAGTGCAATAAAATGTATACCAGAAATGGCGTGAATAATCTATAGGAAGCGATCTGGAACCCATAGTGACCATTTCCGAGTATCAACTCACGTAAGTCTGTCAGTTATCTTCCATTAGGCAGGAGTAGCCTCGCTCGAACGATTATGGACTTTATGATGACCTCATTGTTAGGAACACCGGCGATAACTTAAAATGTGCCATGAATAATCCCGGTGCTTTAGTAGCGATAACAATGCATGTAGTATTAAATCTTCTTTCGTTTTTCAGTGAATCAGGATTTCCAAAGAACAGGATGGGGTACAGTCATCTGACAAATATGTTTATATGTTAACATATCCGATTGATCCTGTTTTCATGGCCCCATACCATGCATTCACAATATATTTCTCATTACAACTCTACACTGAGGATTTCCCTTGGTGTCACTTAACGATTTTGAATGGGTTACTAAATCCAGTTTTATATGTTTCTTTAAAATCCGTAGATGAACCAGTGCTAATTACATACAGCCTAATTTCGGTCCTTATCTAACACAAACATTTCTTGTAAGAACTGGAGGGTAAGGGGTGGTCAATTTCGCAGATGAAGAGACGCATTGGAAGGGGAAATATCCTTTTTCAGTGCGTTCCACTTTTTGTTGATTAAAGCTAGGCCAGGCCATACATCTGCAAATGCGGATGTGTTTGGGCTACGGCCGCTTAGTTATTTTGTCGAAATTTGGTGGCCGCTTGTTTCCTTACACTACAAAAATTAAGTATTGGAGCCTACTTTTCTGAATATGTTAACAATAATTTAATGGGTGATAACGTGAACATAAAACAATTCTCATGCTCACCGTTTCAATATAAGCATGCGTCTCGTCGTAAAATTTTTAGTGGTCGTTTCGCATCTCACAGCTCCATCAAAACCTTATCTACATCTCTTTGTGAGTCAACAAGCGCCGAGAGATTTTCTTACAAATGATCCGCCAACTTTGTTGCTTATCTACACCCAATAAAACTTTCGCTGCAAAAACACCTTGGCCTCCTCGTTTTTATTAGATTATGCCGTCATTTAAGTTAATTAATTTTAGATATGTTAATCGCCATCACTTCATTTAAAGTTTATTTGGCTTTAAATGTCACTTTCCAAACCATCTTGCTTCTTCTAAATTCTTAATTTTATAGACTACTTGCATTTATATGTGACCAATGAGTTTCCTAATCAAAGGCATACTTCATTCACATTATAAGTAAAGTTTATATTTGCAAGATGCTCTAAAGTTATTTGAATGTAAGCTTAAATAGTACATATTATGACTCGTAAATTCATGCTATTAAATTTTTTATTGCGTGATGTACGCTTGTCGTTACATGTCTACTAAAGTTTTATACCTTATCTTCCCTTATAAATAGACCAGTAGCTGTAATTTAAAAAGTAATCCATATTTTATATTTTTATCAAAGGTTTTAACTATCAGACTATCTGATAGACTCATTCTTTATCAATGCCAAATACCTGAATCAAGGAAACAACATTTTCTTCGCATACTTATCATCTCAGGATGGGTTCAGTCAGTTGGATCATAACAATGATAAGCAATAGAATATGCATTTATTTAATATCAACTTCATCCAACAGATCTACACCGACTGGGCGAATCATTATTTGGAGCGAGCTCGTTCGCGGCGTCGTGCCGGGACTTCTGGTGGCGGGCTTGCACGGGACTGCGCAGACGGTCTACTGCTGGCAGACGTGCTGGAGGGAGTCACCGGACAGAAAGTGCCGCGCGCGCATCGGAAGCCGCGCAATCCACAGCAAATGGTAAGTTAATACCTAAAATCATTGTCATAGATTGATAGCATTCAATTATTGAGGTTCTATCTTCCTTTAGGTTAATAACTTAATAGCACACAGGAGCAAACTTAGTTATTACTTCTAACTTATAATCCACTAGTTTACAATAAGTTAATGCGGCTTAAAAACTGAAATTTGTTGGTATAATGCATAGTAAAACTGGTGTAGACACTCAAAGGATATTACTCATTAAATGTTCAAATTACCCATACATTATATTAATCCTCGAATTACCTAAAGCAATAAAATCAATCTTCTATGCGTCAAAACATTACGCCCCTAAATATCCGGGGCATTTTGTTTATTATTAAACCCGGCCAAAAATGAAAGCGGCTCGGGAATATTTCGTTAGCTCAAAATAGACTATCGAATCACAAATCATTCGTCCAGGTACATGCTGCATACGTGGTCTGTGCCGTATTCGGCTGTACGGTTGGCCAGGAAAGTTATTTATACAATTTTCAAAAAATTACAAGCAATTATCGTCTTTCAACTTATGTTCACAAAGTTTAAATTGCTGTTGACATGATAGCCACATGTTAAGCAATCTATGTCGCGGATACGTTTATGGGTTAGGTAGCCCACAAACCCGGATCCTATGTTGCACACTGCGGTCTGTTTCCGGCGGTTTACTATCAGATTGCGATACGATAACTCGATTAATCCGCACCTATCGTAGGACGTAAACAATCATTTTTGTAGTATAACTTTCGCCTGCGGCTTCGCTTCCGTTTCGCTTAATATCGTGTAATCGCTATAAAGCAATTTTACGACCAACTGCAATGTCGCCTATAAATAGCGAAAAAACTGCCGTGTTCTCTTCCGTCGCCGTTATTTAGAAGAAATGGCCGTCTAGCTTAGTTATTAATTCAGACTATTTATTATTATTGTTATTATAAAAAATCAGCTTAATTCGAAACGTAGTAAATCGTCTGTATCATTCGATTACTAGATATTAGTTGTTTGGTCATTATTTAAAATTTGCACATCTGACTTATGAATCCATAAATAAAATAATTTCGATGTATTGTAATTATTGTTAGTCACTATTGCTCATTCGAAAGGATTAGTTAAATAAAGTTCGGCATGTAATGCTTTGTGGCTAACGTTTGTAAAATGATAGTACTGCGGTGAAGAGGCCAAGCGTACGTAGCAACCACATCCGGCTTTAGGACACGCAATATGCACGGAAGCTATATTGTCTAGTATACTAAGAATGTTCAACTAGTTTTAACTGCATTTTTATTTTTTAAACGACACTCGTTTGTCCTTTATTTTCGGCTTTTATTATTGAAAACTTTTTTATTCAAAAAAATAACATCGTGATTTTTTTTTAATCTTTACGAGACGCACGTCTTTTTTAAGAAAACTTTCAAATGTTGCGTTAAAACTTGTTCTTTCTTTAACAATCTCGTTTGTTGCAACGATGATTTATTGAAGCAACCTTTTTTAACTCTGACTCGGTATTATGTCGCAAAATCTTTAAATTAAATCTGGAGAATTGCTTTTATATTTTCATTTTTTCGTGTTAAAATGTGTCATTAATTGTATTTTGTAGACAATTTTTTTTCTGGTAATTCAACTCGATTGTGGCTGCAATCCAATTGGCAATTGAATTGATTAAAAATTTGTAGAACGTTAATTTTGACAAATTAGTCTGTGAGTTTAAGACATTTCCTTAACTAACAACTGGCTCTGAAAACGGCACAACACACACACATCAGTCAAGTCAAATGTGTCTCGCTACAATCACACTTGCCTGTTTTCTTTTATAGATAAACAGCTGTCGCCCTCGACTTTACACACAATGTAGTAAAAAACTTAGTAGGTTATGTATTATATCAGATTAATCTATATGTTCATAATGATTTCATACGAAACCATTCAGCTGTACTATACATCATTCCACTCGCAAATAGAACATTAAGAGCAAGCGCACACCTTTGACTAAACGATCGCACAACTGTTTAATTGCGCTTTGATTCCTATGAGCTTATATGGAAGTGCGCACACTACTCGATTTTTAGTTGTGCAATCAAACAGTTGAATTGGCTGCGAAACAATCGACAATCGCACAACAGTTGTGCGATAGTTTAGTCATAGGTATGTGCCCGCTCTTAGTAAGATTGTACGAGGATCCCTTTGTGTGCTAAATAGCTGTAAGAGCGCTTTTACGCGACAGTTCTAAATTTGGGAAATTACGACGTTTGATTTGGATTACGACAGCGTAGAGTGACGGTAGTTGAGGACATAATATCGCTCTGGAGCAGCACAAAGCGTTGCGATAGCTGCTTTGAATGTGTGTCGCTTAATTTTGACGACTATATTGCGCAATGTACGAGGTCTGTGCACTTTTGTCTATTTTATTATACTTAAGAGATATGAGATTTATTTATTCGATGGATACAATAAACTGAAAAACTACTGAACCTATCATACTATCATACTTCACACTAATATTATAAATGCGAAAGTTTAGATGGATTGATGGGATGGAGGTTTGTTAGAGTTTGTAGCCTAAACTGCTAAACGGATCTCGATTAAATTTGGCATGGACGTAGAGGATAGTCTAGAAGAACACATAGGTTACTTATTTTTGTTTTTTTTTAATTCCACGCGCAAATGTTTCCTCCTATAGCAATCAAACAATAATAAAGGGAGAATTAAAACGTCACTGCACATGGTTCAGTTTACATTTTCTTGAATAACACGTTACGCTAAACAACGATTTAACCAATCGACACCCAATTTAAATGCACCGAGTGTACAATAATCGTAGTACATATTAATTTATGAGTTGCCATATTCCCGGCTATTCCCGACTTTATCGGAAGCATTGTTTGAGCGAGTGTTGAGGGAAATGGTTCATACGAAGTTTGTACAAGTAAAGTTTTGAGTTCGTTTTACTCGTTCAATTTAACTATTGATTGTTCTCGAAACTTCCTACTTCGATTATGCACAAATAAGCCCTGATGAAATAAGGACGTCAAATGATTGTACGGTGTACAAAAAGATTTTGTTGCGAAGTAATGGTGGGAAGTATTAGGGTTATTTTATGTCTGCGTCGCTTGGTGTACATTAACAGGCATAGAGGAAGGTGTGACGTCAGTGAGATAAGAGCATTCCTATGTTATAGTGCATATTTTATACCCCTGAACATATCCGTAGGTTTATAATACCTTAATTATAAAATCATGCTTTATTCGAAATTTTATGATGAATTTTCTCAATTTATTGCTTTAGGCGTTCGATTAGGCTCATTTGAAAATAAAGCTTCATCATCACCAGCTCACTATACGTCCCCACTGAGGGGCTCGGAGCCTACCCTAACAAGGGGGTGGCTAGGCCATATTCAACCACGCTGGCCAACTGCGGGTTGGTTGACTTCACACATATCTTTGAATTTCTTTTCCGATATTTACAGGTTGCATCACGATATTTTCCTTCACCGTAAGAACATCGGGTAAATTATGTACATGTGAAATTCGAAAAATCGAAAATCACATTGGTACATGGTGGGATTCGAACCCAGGACCTGTAGATTACAAGTCAAGTGCTCTAACCCCTGAGCCACCGACGCCAAAATAAAGCCTAGGTGTAACAAAACAAACGTTCAGGCTTTACCGGCCTTTGGCAATTATCCAGCATTGATATGTTGCGCTGTATAAATCTTGTTTCGCTGGCGTTGTCCCAATCCGAGACCGACTATTAGAATTAAACGTTACTTACTATCACTTGCGTTTATTTATGAGTTTCAGCTACCGTACTGCATATCTACGATGTTTGATAGTACATATTAGAAAACTGTTGACACATGAAAGTACTATCAAGGGATCTGACGATTTATAAGGCTACAGTCGTTTGAACGTTTTGTACACATTGAAATGAACGCGGGACAATAACCAATAGGACGCAGCTTAGTGTCTGTATGAGAATACACCGGTCAGTGTTACGCGGATAGTTGCTTTTTATTGTTATCCCTTTATATCTTAATAGCTGTCGCCCGCGACTCCGTCTGAGCGGGATTAAAAAAAAACAAAAGCAAATATGCCTATGTGTTCTTCCAGACTATCCTCTATATATATGCCAAATTTCATCTAGATCCCTTCAGCCGTTTAGGCTACAAACTCTAGCAAACATCCAACCATCCATGCATCTAAACATTCGCATTTATAATATTAGTAAGATTGGTTATTTGTGAGACGAGGCTAAGTTTGTCTTGTTGCAAGGAACAAGTCAAAACTGGAAGTAAAATACCGCGCATTTCCACGACTGTACCTAGAAACAATCGTATTTTATTACTTCTCTAGTTATCCTTATGATAAAATTCCAACTTAAGCAATTTAAAAGATAATAGGAATCCCATGCGAAGTTGACAAAATAGAGGTAACAATATATGCGTCAACATTTTTATTAAGTAAATTTTCTCAATCAGTCATGTTTGAATTCCATTACTTAAGAACAATGGTGTCGGTGACACTTCTGTCCGACATAACACTCTGCAGATAATCTTTGGATGATATGTAAACTGAATATGGCGTAGAAATATTTTTATCCATTTCTATGGATTGTTAATTAATTCGTAATTAAATATTATTGTATCTCATTCCTCCATACCATGTATCCCACACTATTAAATTCCTTAATGATTTATCAACTCCATAGTATAAAATAACAATTCCCCTATGGTAACGTTTAACTGGGTTATTCATTAATTAAAAACCCCGTTCAGAAGTTAATTACTTTAACTACTAAAGACGTTTCGTCGCTAAACCGTTGCGGTAAAAAATTAAATACATTCGGGAACAGTTTTTTTTGCGAGGCTTCGTGATTGATCGACGTTTAAGATGACTTGTAACTGACAAACAAATGAATTGTGTTTGTTAATATGATTTACGAGTATGAACCTTTTGGTTAAGACGGTTTAAAACGAAGTTCCATACTTAATCACTGATACAATGTAAACAGTTATTTTCGATTAATAGAATAAAAATATTACTTTTTAATAAAATGTAGTAATGTAATGAGCCTCAGTGGTTCAGGGGTTTAAGCACTTGACTTGTCTCAGGTCTTGGGTTCGAATCCCGCCATGTACCAATGTGATTTTCGATTTTCGAATTTCATATGTACATAATTTACCCGTTCATACGGTGAAGGAAAACATTGTGATGCAACCTGCACATATCCGCGAAGAAATTCAAAGATATGTGTGAAGTCAACCAACCCGCACTTAGCCAGCGTGGTTGACTATGGCCTAGTCACTCCTTACTTAGAGTAGGCTCAGAGCCCTTCAGTGGGGACGTAAAGTGAGCTGGTGATGATGATTGTAATGTAATAATTTAATCATGTAATCAAGTTGGACACTGTCTCTCAAGTTAATGCACGTGAAAGCTTATTTAATAACTTAATTCAAACACTTTAAATACCAAGACCAAGCTGTTAATTACCTTATTAAGGTCGAGGTAACGAACAGGTTTTCAAGGATTTCTTAATCCTCTTTTACGGCGACATTATTTCTTTAGATTATTATATTAAAATTACAAGCAAATTAAAGTTAAACTGATGTAAATATGGTGAAAACTAAGGTTGTACCGGTAAAATAATATGCTCTAATCAAAAAAGGTAAAACACGTTAGTTTACAGAAGTTCACATTAAAAAAAAACAACTTACAAAGTGAGACAATAAACAATAATAAAATAATGTATGTCCGTGATTAAGTCATCACTTACAAATTACTATAAGATAAATGAAACGTGGAATAAATAATATATTAAATGCCATTTTAGATATCTATAATAATGGAGTGAAAGCAACCATTACTATAGTATGTACGAGTGTATTGTACTATACTGTTCGAAATGATAAATCTATGACCGTTCACAATGCTTGACTCGACCGGACATAGTTTTAAGATAATAATCTCATCAGATTTGCGAGGGGAACTATAAGACTGTCTTTGTATCGTTGTCCACGTAGCCATTAATAATATACAACAAATGTACAAAAGAAAAAATAAACGGCTATTGAAGAATGCCGACAGACTTCTATGATTTAAATTTTTTAAATTCAAATAAAAAAATGACGATCGATAATCCATTTCTTTTGTCTTGTACTTTAACCGTAAGTTACTGCTGCAGGAACACTTAATACAAGAACAAGAATATAAAAATCCTAGTCTGGGACCGTCTACAAAAGGATTGTAATAAAAAATATTACATCACTTTCTAATGTGCGCAACTTAGTTCCATTTTTTTTCGCAATATAGCTAGGCTTTTAGATGTACAGTAGTATTAGTTCAATGAAGATCCTGCTCCTTTCTGGTACGAGTAGTAAAAAAGTTACACAAAAAGTACTAGTAAATATTACATGAGCTACACTTGTCATTATTACTATTATGTTCATTTCAAATTTGACAGCTGAAAATCGATTCATCTGTCAGTCAAATCTCGGTAGCCTTGTCGTGACAAGCTAGACGGTCTTATTGCCATTATAAATAACTTCACAAGTAAACCTGACACCGAACGCAATAAACAAGGTCGCAGAAAAATATATTTAATACAGATATCATAACTGACATATTAACTGTTTACAAATTACCATTGCTATGTTTCTTTTCCATCTGTCTATGGTTGTTGTTAAATAGCCTAAAATTAACCTTAAAAATCGGAAATACTACTAATACAAGATATATTATGAATGTGTTCTCTTATCGTTGTTTTAAACTATTAACACCTTAAGTTAAATTAAAATTAATTACCTCTGTAATGAACTACTAAAAATGGTATTCAACTTCATATAACGGAAAAACTATTAAAAGACTATTAACACATTTAGTATCAATGACTACTTGATAGCAGCAGTTAATATCTTATCGTTATACTACGTCTTGATGTCTTAACAATATTAATGAAGCAGGTTGAAAAAACTTGGGTCCTTCAAGAAGCGAGCGTACCATTTCCTCAAAGGCCAGCAATGTCTATGATCCTCGTTTCCCCCTACACTAAGATAAAAAATTCTTCTCATGAAATTGTCCCCACGTCGCGTCTGGCTATATGAATGTGACTAACTACTAAAAAAACAACTGAATCGATTTTGATACGGTTTTCACCAATAGACATTAGTGATTCACCGAGAAGAGTTTTGAACAAAAATATCAGGTTTTATGTACTTTGTCTGAACTTTAAGAAAATAAATAATTTGACAAAACAACAAATGAATGTTACGTCTGTCAAAACTTTCGAAGACATATTTATATCGATTTTAATTTCTTCTCGACGTGATTACAGTCCATTAAATTGTTATAAACGAAACGATCTCGATATTTCGTTGAAGATGATAATTAAAAAATAATAATAAACCTTAATTAAACTTGCTTGACTTTAAAATAATTGTTTATCGATATTTCAGCTTTCAAGGGATTTTTCGATTTCATTCGTTAATCGATGTCGGCACAGCACGGCAAAGCACTGGTTACTTGCTAGTTCATTCGCGCGCTTGCCTCGCAGCAAGGAGGTTGCGTCGACTGACTCGAATCGAATCCGCTTATCGATACTCGATACATATCGATCTTTCAAATCGATCGATGTCTTGTGTTTGTGATCGTTGTTGTTTATTGTACTTTTAAATATCGTATGTGTTTAAGTGCTATTTTTGTGTTGTGTTGAGTGGTTTTATAAATTTTAACAGTCGAAAACAGGTCAGTCTAATTGTTTATTTTTAAAGTGAGTAGCTTTTACGGAGTATTTGGATAGCTCTTTATTGGCTGTCATCGGCAATTTCGATACCGTTAATTTAGTGAACGCTTAGCTCGTGTGTGTGATTTATTATATTTTTAATTTAATTAGAATTATATTTATGCCGATCAATTTATACGTTTTTTATAGCGTAAATAACACATACAAATTCTTTGTTATTGGTTTCGGGTGTTTGGTAAAGGTTGAAAATATTAATTTTTATGTATTAATGCACTGACGCACTAACATGAAAGATGATTGTTTTCTTAAAAGGTCTTTTATAGTCAAAAAATACAAAGAAAAAACTTTATAGTAGGCTTCTAAGCGTAAAACTAGAATCGCGAGAAGTACGAATTTTCATGTAGCACAGACAATATAAACTTTTCTTAAAATTTATACATAAAATCAAACTCAATTTTTTCACCACTGTGAAAATCAATGCAATAAGTAGCCAGGATGTTTGTACAAAATATAAAAAAGAAATTAATACTAACAACTTGGCATTCAGTGATAAATCTTAAAGACTAAGTGCAGCTGTAAAAATGATACGATAAAAGTCGTGTCCCACTCGGTTAGTGAGCAGGCGCCAGGCGTCTCCTTGAACTGTCAACGAGTGTTTACACTTCTAATAAAACATTATTGCTATCACGCACATTGTCTTTGGAATACTAGAGACAGCAGTATACAAATGTCAGTCCAATGTCACGGTAAGGAGTAACAGATTTAATTTCATCAAGCGTACTTCATAATTACCTAAACCAGACGAGCAATTGGGACACTCATTAAGATGTCTAGCAATTGTTTTTTTTTTGTCTAATATTTAGTTACCGTTGCAAAGTTCGTGTGATTTTTAGCGTTTAAAAACAAATAGAATTGACTGGGTGATTTTCCTATATTTTGTAAACTTGGCTGTTGGATTATGAATCTCTTATTCTGATTTCCAAAAGGAGAAGAATGGTCACTAATTTATTTAATGTTTTTTTTTTAAGTATATTAAGTACATACTCTTTTATATTTCCAGATAAGGAATTCTAAAGAAACGAAACGATAAAATCGTTTTTCACGTTAGTTTCTTTATAAAGTGAAATTTAATTTCAATGAATCAAATCGAGCGAAAACAACTTGGTCATTGATTGTAGCCGCTATCTACTTAACAATAGGTTATCACCATCATATTATGCGGCACTTTTAGAAATAAATTGTTTGAAACATGCGACTTTTTTCTTTCTTCTCTAATCTAATTGGCAAAGGCATGTGATACAAGTCGATGTTTTACGATAGACTTTTATTTAAGTCTAGTCGCTTGTTGATGGGTCATTATGACTAGTTGACAACCAGATGCTATTAATTATGTAAATTAAAGAACACATTTGTGTCTTTTCTGCCTTGATTTTACAACTGGCAGATTTATTGTTTATTATTGTAACCTTTTTGTGTGATCAGACCGCCTAATAATTATCCTTGTAAAATGTTTTAGCTGACAAGTTCGTTAACCTTTATTTTTCTTACTGGTATAGTTAATGTCAATTGTTTTTAAAGTAAGGAATTCCCAAATGTTCTGTTGAAAATGATAAGAAGAGATTGTCTTGGATGTCATCCATTACGAAATTTGTTATTTATTAATGTTGCTATAAAATTACATATAATTTGAAGCCGTAAAATGTTAAAAAGCCCGTAACATGTTAGTTCATTTAGTTATTTTTAAGACATAATTGTCGTAATTCGCCGTACTTAAGCCACGTAATTGGGGCGTTTAAATAATTTTCCTTATTTAAATCTTCCTTCGCATTGGTACTAGCAATTACATTAAACGTGACTCAGGCCCTAAAATGCTGATCTTACTCAACGGATTGCTCATAGCGATCTCATTGTCAATAACTTGTTAGTACTGAACACAGAGGTCTACAAAGAACGATTCCACGAAAAGAAGCATAACAAGCAATAGCATACAAGAAAATTGTAGCTTTATAGAATAGCCGACCGAACTCTGTATAGATTCGTTAATATAGTGAGCGTAGTGTGTGGCACAACTTTATCTATTAGAGTCGGGGCTAGGTAAATTAAGAGATGACCACACGATAAATTGTATGAGTGAACTAGGTTAGGAATGATATATTATAATGATACAGTTATGAAGCTTGTTTCACACGTTTATTTTGTATTATGTGTACCGCCTGATTGTAGCGTCATAAATAATGTTATGACTTGTTGATAGAGAAAATTTAGTAAGATAATTGACTTATGAATGACGCAAATAATTATTAACTTAACTATACACATGTCATACTTTGTGAAGATCGAAGGAGTAGATGTTTGGAAGATAGATATATCCAGTAATGAATGACCAATAGGCTGAAGTAAACGATATGTAAACATGAAGAATAGAGACTCTAAGACAATGTAAAGATGTTTCCCGAAATGTAACGGATTATTGTCATATTATATTTTATGGAGGTGCGATTTAAGGTGAATAAATCAACTTATAGTCTTAAATCTTTAACATAATAATTCAAATATAACATATGTATGAATTTAATAAAAGTTCGTTAATTTGACATTAAGTCGGTCACGGCTATCATAAGATGAGCCGGCCGGTTATTGTGATTGTAGAAGTGGTGAGATCACGGTTCGTCGGTGTCACGTCGCGAGCACAATTGTCACGTTCGCTAGATATCACGCCCACACCAATAATAGTATATAGAACTCGATTTACCTCCTTTTGTGGATTATAATAGCAAAAGTCAATGACCATTTTAAAAAGATAAATCGAATACGTTTGATATACGTTTGATAATTAATGTTTATGTCGTTTCTTCTTTGAAATTGTCGGTTCAAGTTATTGAATTTTTAATAACTTTACAAAACTCGATTGGATTTGATTACTTTTTTCAACATTATTAATATCGTATCCGAATAATGCCGATGATGAATCCTTACACAAATAGTATTTTATTTCCAATCTTACTTACCTAATATAAATGCGAAAGTTTGGATAGATGGATATTTGTTAGAGTTTGTAGCCTTAACTGCTGAACGGATCTTTATTAAATTTGGCACAGATGTAGAACATAGGTTTTTTTAATTCTTCGCGAAAGGTGTTGCGGGTGAAAGCTAGTTTGAAATAAATATAGTTTTAGTATAGTACATGAGCATATAATGTTTCTGAGTGTGATATGAATTAATTGTAGGCCACCATATAAATCACATAAACACTAATGAAGACTATAGGAATATTTATAAAAGCTGACCTACATACGTGCCATAGTTACAGCAAATGTTATCTAATTAGGTGTGTTCGATATTTATCTAAAGATATTGATTAATATTATCTATTTATTTTATCAGGAGTATGCAGTTAATTGGTTTTATAACATTTTGTTGCTTTTTTGTGTAGTGTATTTAGGACATACTTTAAAGAATATTTTGCACCAACAGCTTAACAAAATAAATATATATTTAAATTAACCAAAGAAGCATAAAATTAACGTAGATAAAATGTTCATCAATTTCTTTTGTCGCTACTTATAAAAAAAAGATATCGAATGTACACTGTAAAAACCAGAAACGTCCCATCCATAAACCATTGTTTGGCCAATTAAAGATATTTTATTTGATCAATAAAACTCGCACCTATCAAACATCTTCGATTCAATTCGTTCGTATTGCTTTAGTGTTGCGCGTGCCCATGAACTTGTCAATACAAAGGTCGGCGTTCGGATGTAGCGAGTAGCCAGTCTCCACTATCTCTACACATTTGAAACGTAACGGATATTAACGGTTCACAATTAGTCATAGCAAAATTTTATTTATTTATTTAACACTTAATGCACAAACGTTACAAAAGATAAATTAAAACTAAGCTTATCAACTACAAAATTTGCGCAAGGGCCTTATCGCTATGAGCGATATAAGATATGGCAATCCAGTAGGACGGCAGAAGCAATCATATTTATTATGATACTTTACAAGTGGTAATTGCTGAACTAATTAGTTAAAGTGAGTGAACAAGAGATCAATCTGGATCTGAACGACTGAATATGTATGATTCTAGAGCCTCCAAACTTATTTCGTTTAACGCCTTCTTTATAATTCAGTTATTTTGTAGCGCCCTAATTATGTCTCGCCTCGGGTTCAATTAAAAAACGAAACTCTTATTAGAGAGAACAATGTTTATGCAACTTTACAATATTAGGGGTATTTTTATTAAAATTTATCAATTATTAACAGTGCCTCCCAATATCTTTGGGCTCTAATCGCCCTGTAGTCCTCCATCGCGCACTTGACGATATCGCCCACTTAGGGAAAAACTAATTTAGAGGATGAAAACCTGGCATACGGACCCCAAATAGAATAGGATAAGATTGAAACTCGTTGTAACAATGACACCCAACAAATTAAGGAACTGTGATAGTTCGACTTTGACATATAGGTACGTTGCATTCGTTGACAAATATGGCAGTGAAATCCTACACCACGATCAAAGCATGCCGCTCAATACCGTTCCAGAGTCAGTGGGCACTTTCTTTTGTTCCAACTTCGCTTTTATACTGTTGCACAGCTTTTTATTCTCAATTCGTGTTTAAAATTAACTTGAATCCAGCATTTTTATAGTTTGAAACCTTTTTTACCTTCGAATTTAAAATGTTACACGCGTCAAAGGGTTATTTTGTATACTTAGCAACTTTCAATTGTAAATGAGTTATGGTTCTTCTCGTAAGTAAAAATGTGTTCACATTTCTCACGGGCACTTCAATCGAAGCATACATTGTCGAGTGGGCACTGCGCGTACACAAAACAAAACAAAACGCTGTGAGATTTGTTCTGTGCACGTCACACCTCGCCCGTTCGTAGTAAGTGGGCTAATTTGTTATGTACGACAGATTTATGACGTAGATGTATACATCGAATAAGAATACACTTCACGGGGAAAGCAGCTAATGGTCGAGGCTACATCGCCGATAATGAAATATCTCAACTTTTATAAAAATTAACGACTTGGTGTCAGTGTCACTGGGTTATTGAAGTACACCTGCTTTACATGCTGTACAATCGATTTTAACTCTTATTTAAAAGGACTTAAAGTATAGATTAGATTGATTTCTAAAGCTGTACAGAGGCTACCGTTTTAATTGCCGGTTGTGCATTCTCTTTAATCATTAGCAGCTTGACGTAACCACTTTATATTGTCACAAAAAGTTCCTAATGCGGCTGCTGTAGGCGTTAGCTCACATCAATCAGTGTTACATATGATACGTACTTTAACCAATTTACCAGGCACTTTAGAATGACTAGAACGGACTATTAGGTAAATAATTGTGATCATAATTATCATAATTTTAATGAATGCTGAATTCATTATTCACACTATTTAAAAAATAATAATTAAAATAAAAAATGAGTGGATAAAAATATAACCGCAAGTCTAATATTCGTATTATTTTGTGATTTATATGTTTTTGTTAATAAAAACGTTTATGAATTGGATTCTAAATTAAGATGAATTTGAGACTTGACAAAAAAAAAACTGATTTAAGATATCCGAGCAAAGGATACAGGAAATTTGATATTTTTGTATTGATCAACGAAACAATTTATGTTTCCTGTATCGATCGCCAAAGAACAGATATTAATAATTATTTTCGGATGCGGTAAATTAAATTAAATTGCTATATTTTGTTTCTTAATACACATGAAGACAGTTAATTCTATAATTGGACTTCTATATATCTAAAATTGTGTTTTAGCGTGTAACATAAGTGAAACGATAACCTAAGTACTTATTACATAGGTAACGTAGATCTTAACATAAAAAGTATTATAAAGATCTTTAAGTAAATATTTATACAGCAGAATACTGAAACGACATATGTAACAGCGTCTTAAAAGACAACGCTTAAGTTACAAATGTTGACATCTGCCAAATTGTTAGCGACGCTTAAAAAGTGAAGGTTCGTTTCAGTATCCGGCCGTTAGTGACAAATTCGGGTACATTGGCGAATGTCAACTCCGAATAATAGCATTTTATTAGGTACTAGTTGTTCCCATGCGGCTTCATCCGCGTGAAATTATAAACACTTGATTTTATTGTTTACATTTGTCAAATTATCAATTGCAAATGTAAAAATGACATGACGTGATGACAAACCATGGCAATCTTGCTTCCTTGATGTTGGCAGCAACTTATGGTCTCTTTCCCACATTAGGGTTTTTATCCAAAATATTTACCTGCTAAGTTTAATGTCGAGAAAATATATAGCCTAAAGCGTGACGTAAGTGTAAGGTTTTTTATGAAAAAAATAATTATTCAAAAACATGCTGTCATTGCTGACATCTTAGGCATCAAAGAAGTGTGTGTTTACGCTTTACTATATTAGTATAGATTATATATCATTTTTAATCTATATTGATATTCTGTTATCATATCACCTACGCAGTAGAGACAACATCAGAAATGAATCCAATGTACCAATTTACTCTTATAATTTTTATTCACGCGTTGTGTTAAAGTTTGTTTATTACGAACTCGTTTTCTTACATGTGAAATATTGCTCATAAACAGATATATAGCTTGTTCCAGTTACAGAGACCAGACCTCGGCACACTTGGCCACCTCGTGTGCCCTGACCTAAGCCTGAATAACGGGATGCACTTGAAATTTTGCCGTGCATTCGCTACACCAACGAAAATATAATGATTAACTCTTAAAAGGACATAAAGATCGTATAAATATATACTGAAGTCCGAGACAAATTTTATGCCACCTTTGGTCAATTATTTTTCACCTTGAATGTGAGGTAATACTAAAATTCAAAAGTAACTTTCCATGTCTAGATTTATGGTTTATTCGACTGAATAACATGTTATACTTCAGCTGTAAATTGAGAGAGAAATGTATGTTGCATAAGAAGTGAATTATCGTTGTGTTTTATCTTTTTTAATTTGTTTTCAATGTAAATTATTTTATTTATTTAACCCTTGAATGCATGATTTTTTATTTAATTGTGAAATAAATATTTCAGTACATGTTTTGAGTCATAGATTAAGAGAAAAATAATAAAAAAATCTGGTTTTCAATAAAAAAATACTTTTGTTTGTAGACTTTTGGCAACAATATTCATTTAAGGGTTATTAGTTCTGTCACATTGTCTTAGACTCTGCTACAATACTCTAAGGAAAAACAATTTTTTTTAACCACAAACATAACTATTAAGATTTTATTATGTCAAGGATATTTATACGTGGATAAGTCAAAACGCGTTTGTTAATAAAATCCGAGAAATATTATTACAATAGCTAGTATGAACCTCAATTACAGGCATTAACATTTCACGTCGTATTCGACCCATGAACGAAAAGCCGAAGTTGCTTTCTGAATAACGTGAAGGTCTGTAATCTGTAAAGGTGTATAGGTCCTAGATTATACATCTTA
>LD688947.1:193508-214387 GCA_003118335.3 Papilio memnon
TGCGAATTTACTTTCCGAGTGCGAAGTCACTTTAGTTAAAAACGCATTCGCTAATTTAACGAAAAGTTTTTACTTAAAACACAAAGTTATTTTTACTATAAACAGTTAAATCCAGCGAGCTTTGTTTTGTAAATAATCTAAGTATAACGCAAAAAGTTTTGTTATAAACGAAAATGACTTTTACTAGCTTTCGCCCAAGACTCCGTCCGTGTGAAATTAAAAAAACGCAGCCTGTGTGTTCTTCAAAACTATCCAAACTATACAGATGCCAAATTTTTACGAGATCCGTTTAGCAATGTAGACTACAAACTCTAACAAACATCCATCCATTTAAACTTTCGCATTTATAATATTAGTAAGAAGTTAAAGTACGTAATTTTTTTTGACCAGTAATCCTCTCACGCGGAAAATTTCAACATTAACAACATTAAATGTTAGTGGAGGAATATATTTGCAGAAAATATAAAAACTGTAGCAGAATTACTGAATTAAAAAAAAAAAACTCGACATCATGATTGTTGCGTTGTGCCAGTGCTACATCAGGTCACCGTATAAACATCAAAAAGAAATAAACAAATAAATTGTATGTCGTAAGAGTGATACAACACGAGCGTACACGAAACCCGTAATTCTCGTCGCTGGGCTTTCAAAAGGCATCTCGGGAGCTCGCTGCGTGACCTATGAGCTCAGGAGACGGGCCATTTAAGGTCCGGCGCCGTGTCTGCTGTCGCAAGCTGAATACACTGCCAATGCCGATTCTAGGCCGTTAGGGTTAACGTGCGTAAAATTAGCATTTCATAGATCTGGAATCGATTTAATTTTCTTCCTCATTTTCCTTTCAAATAATGAATTAAATAATTATCAATATTTTTGCTGTTTGTTCGGCAGCAGAACGTAAGTCAGACGTCAACGGATCTCGCTGAAATTTTAAATAGATGTAGAACATAGTCTGGAAGAACACATAGTCTACTAGTTATGATTTTTCTTCATTCCGCGCGACCAGAGTCGCAGTCGAAAGCTAGTTGATTGTAATTACAAATATGTTTAATTGGATGAGAGAGCTTTTTAAATTTTCAGAAGGATGAAATTCAATGTGCCTTAAGCCTTTCAAGTCCGACATTTAATCAATAATTTTATGTTAAAAAAATTCGTGTGCGACCGGTTTGACGCGTTTTACGCACGATTATTTACTGCGCCTGCGCCGGTACACTGTACAAAACTACACCCGAATGCACCTTCATGAGTTATTATAACAAACTTTAGCCACTGAATTAAACAGACATGGTTATGCAAATCGCGGGTAATAGGTTCCAAATAGAATTGCGTACTATTGTTTGAATAAATTCGTTGCATCGTAAGCTATCTGACAAAAGCAATAATGACTGAGTTATTATTTTCATTGCTGTTGTTCTAAATTATCTTGTAATTTTTTGGTTTCATGTAGATTGTTAAAGCCTTTCTCTGTTTATTAAAATATAGCTATTGCTCGCGACGCCGTCTGCGTGAAAATAAAAATAAAAACAGCTTATGTTACTCACTGATAACGTAGCTTTTAATGGTGAAATAATTTTTGAATTCGGTCATGTAGTTTTTGAGTTATTTCAACACTTGCAAAAATACAAATCTTTCCTCTTTATAATACTAGTATAGATTTAAATATTTATGTTAATATGAATTAATCAATAATACTGCTGTGCTGAAATACACAGATGGTTAAATGCAAAATTTAAAAGTCACATTAAACCGTTTATTTTATAAACCGCAGCGGAAAACCAAAAAGGGAAAAGCTCGACGAAATATCGCTGTACGTTTTCAGTGGTAGCCCGCGGCGTTGATTTGCAGCTCTACTTAAAAACTACCATTATCTCTAGTGAATAAAAGCTAAAATGGCATATTATAGTATAATGCGCTTTATGATGAGGGACATTACGACTATTCTGCTTTGTGCTGCGTCTCCACATGACGTCCTAACTATCGGCTGCCGCTTTCCGACAATAGGAAATGATGTCCGTATTATGTTTCCTACACAACTATTGATACGATTTACTATTAGATAGCAAAAGGTACCAGGTTGTTCATTCACTGGATTCTATAAATGGATAGGCTATCAGACATGGTACTTTGTGCCTATTTTATTTTTACCTTTTGGCGCTGACCGTATAAATAGATATAAATTAATAATAACGTCTATAGGCGCGTTTAAGTCGGAACGAAGAAATGTCTATCATTTCCAAGCAATAACCTATCTATTTATAGAGATCAGTGGTGTTCACTGCAAAATACACAATATCCAGTAAGTGATTGAAATATAAAACAACAGTTTAAATAACATTTAAAAAAAACTTTAAGTGTAGTGATAAAGTGTCGAAACTGTCATACAAGACATTCAAGAGATAATTAGCACGTTGATATTCGAATAAAAATAACTATGTTTTTACACTAATTAGTTTAAAACGTGAGATTATTTTTATCAGAGCGTATTGAAGGACAGTGCGTTGACTTATCTATTACGTATTTAAATTATTTCATTTTACCACCGACTATATAAGTAACCAATTAACACTGCAATCAACTGTTACACGAACAGCACAGGTTTGAATTTCGGTTATTAGGATTTGGGACCAAAATAATTAACCCCGACTGACTGAAGTTATTAGCTTTGTGGTTCGAGATTTTTATTTTGAATTATTTAAAAAAATTAACAAAAACACAATCTATTTTAACAATATTAATATAAGTGAATCTCAAGAGAATAAAGCATTATTAATAGCTAGTTTGCGGTATGGAATCCCGACATTCGACTATTGAAATTAAAATAACGATGTAAATGTATAAAGCCAATTTTAAAATTTTAACATTTTAAAGTACATACGTACTTCAATTTCAAAAAAGTTTTATTACGCATGAAATATCGAGAATTTATTTGCATTTAAATAATTTGTCCGCAACATTGTACAAAACAATGGTAACAAGGAACGCATTGTCACCTAAATCTGTCACATGGTTGAGTTCTTGCGTAACAGTCAATCCGAGATGCGTGAACCGATACATCGTACAGTATGTCTGTGCCAGAGATTGTCAAAGTGTTGAAGTTAATTTTAACCCTTGATTGCATTAGAGGAAAGCGACATTAACCTTGCTAATAATCTTCTCTATTTAAATAATAACAAAATGTTCCAATATAAAATGGTTTTAAATCTTTTATTATTATTAATTAATTTTATCATTTAAGAAATTTCTTATCAAAATACTGGACTCTCGAGCTATAGTATTCAACCTGATTTACATAACCTACTAGTTGTTTCCCGCGACTTCGTCCATGCAATATTAAGATGTCATGTTATGTCAGCTACCCTTCAGTGAAAGTCCGGTCGAAATCAGCCGTTTCGGAGATTACCCGAAACAAACGCGGCTTGCGGACAGACAGACAGACAGACAAAAAAAAAATTAAATGCGATTTTCGTTACCAGCAACGCAAATATAATACATTATCTTCCCGAAACCTGGAATTTTTCTTTTGATGTTACAAACAGATACTCCAATTTTATTATATATGTATAGATAGATATAGATTACAGTAACAAAATGATACAACGAAGACTCGAAGAACTATACCCAAAACCGTTTCTATGTCTATGTATATGAACGTATTCCTTAGGTGATTATTCTATTAAATTAATAATAGATTGAACACCACATATCTCAATGATATTTTATTGTCCCCGAAGCTTATTTGAAGTCACTCATTAGCAAAGCGGGCCGCGTGTCGTCAGAAATGCAGTCGAATAACAATAGAGCGGCAACCCGCGGCTAGGGATTCATAATCGCGATGCGTTCCGCGCAACAAACGTTTATAGCTTCGAATTACTTACCGTTTTAGTATTGCGCGAATTTTTATACATGACGGATATTCTCTGCAGGGTAATTACAATAATAAAATGTCGTATGGCGATTACTATCGCCGGTCTCATTCGAAATTCATGTAAGGCAGTTCCTAAATTTACAGTAAGGGTTTGTTTATGGGACCAATTAATGACCGTGACTTTGTAAAGAAAATCAACAAAATTAAAAATGTACACTTCTAAAGATCTCATTGTTTCATTGCAAGACATATTTATTTTAATGAAAATAAATATGTCAATGCGTCGACCTTGACACCGGCTTAGTTTTTGATCTGTGTAATAAACGCTTGAGCAACAGTAGTATGTCTACCTATAAGTATAGTAAGATAATAGTTATGTGAAATTATATCTTGCCGATATTATGTTTTTAATCTTTGAGAATAACGAAAAAAATATTGTACGAATCGTATATTTGTTATTTTTCAAAAATAATTTAAATTTCAAACGTTTGTATGGTATCATTGAATTAATAATAAACATACTTTGTTTATCCTTTCAGTTGGAAAACGTGCAGTGCTGTTTGGACTTCCTCCATGCGCAAAAAGTCCAGGGACTAGAACAAGTAACAGCTGTGGACATTCGGGACGCGAAATTAAAAGCTGTACTCGCACTATTTTTTGCATTGAGCCGCCACAAACAAGCGTCGAAACAGCGAATAACGCCATCTTGTGGCAATGCAACGACAACCGGAAAGAATTCAAGCGAGGATGTCCCGCTAAGTTCTGTACAGCGGATAACAGGTGGCAGCAGCTGTGATGAAATTTTAACCGCCTGCGGAAATAACGTCGAGATGACGACATTAACAGCTAACAGGTAAGATTTCTATTAATTAATTTTTTTAATTCAAAGGTTTATTACTTTCAAGTTTTCGATTCCGAAATAAGCATTTGTCATTGAATAATAAAGCGCCATCTAGTAGCTAGGACTGAAACCAACTCAGCGGCAAAAAATTTTAGTACCTCGAATGTTTTGCTAGATGTCGCTATTCTAAAAAAAGATAAAACCAGGAATTTTAAATTTCTTATTTTTTTCTTTTGTTCATTTTGATTTCGTTTCGTATTTTAATCTGGATATGCATGTGCGACTTAAATAACATAAAAAAAGGTCAAAAAAAAATTTGTACAAAAACATCTTTTAAATATGGATACTTATTTTCTTTGGATCCATGTTTATTATTAATTTTGATATTGGCACACTAATAAGGTCGGCAGACGTATACAGTAGGGTTGCAGGAACAACAAACCATTGTTTGTTTTTCTACGTGATCTGTTTAGTCTGCGGGTGAATTGGAACAGTTTATTTTTAACCGCATAATAGTTCTTTTACTTCCTTCTATTTAGTGGCCTTTCTAATATTGCGGTACTCCCTTTAATGGAATTAATTATAATTGTTAAATAGGTGATTTGTCTGAAATTATAAAACAACTAGATTTTACGTATAAATTCTATTGTTACTTTACGGTAATTGAAAAATATCCATGATTCTACAATATATTGGTTTGGTTTCCAACATGACGGTACTAGGGTAGGGCGCAGTTGGGTAACAGCCCAGGGCGCTGAGCGGGACCAGGCGCCATACTGATCGAATTACAGTCTCACCGTCTTACCAACCTTTCCCAAAGCATGGTAAAAGGGTCGCTGTAGAATCCACGCCCAGGGAGCTAGTAGTGTCAAAACCGGTACTAACTACATTCAGTTTAGACCGCATTAACAAGTTACAATGAATTTCATAGTCTTAACATAAATAATGTGTTTGCTTCAATAAATAAATGTTATTTGTCATTCGTAATGAGCAAATACCATAACTGTTTGGTCTCATACGTTTGCACTTTAGTCTTTGCTAACAAATATCGTTAATTCTGAACACCTTAGATAAATTGAAGTCGCAACCAAAAGGACTCAAATGAATCTTGACAAGTTAGAGAGTTACTTTGAAGCGCAACTAAACTAATATTAGCGCATTAATAATAAGCGAATGAGTGCTCTGCCGTGATTTCTCAACGAGTCGTAACGAGAGACGCTGCGCGTGCGCACGCGCGAACACACAAATTAGTCATAAGAAGGGTTGACGCTTGTATAGTAATGAGGGATAAACAGAGATTTAACACTTACATTAGCAGTTTTTCTTATAATATTAATAAGACTGAAATATGATGATTTTTGGTATAGGGATAATAGGATAGTCTGTTAATATGATGGTCACCCAAAATAATAGAACCGCTGAACTATATTACTCTAGGAGCAAAAATGATGAAGTGTCGTAATAAAAAATCTGGCTTAATTAATCTAGCATTTGCGATATTCCAATGGCTCATCCCTATGTAATATTTTTTGTTCTTTTAAGCGACCTAAAAGTAGAAGCCCTGAAGTAACGTGTCTATAAATAGCCAGGCGTTCCGAGTTTATTCCTCTCTCGTAGGGATTTATAACCCGACTAAATTAAATCTACAAGATCGAATGAACGCTGTCTAACAAATCGTAGTGCAATCGTAAACGCGGCGAGTGAAATCGAAACGGAAGATCGGAAATGCTCACCGCGATGGCCATAATTCTCGTTTACTGCAGTTACTGCACTTCGACTGTTGGCCGGCGACATTCTATTTATGTTAGCGCCCTCTATTGGCGAGTTGCCGAGATGATGCTCATCATTATGGGTTTACTCACGATCTATGTTAGTAAACAAAGCCCAAGTTCCTGGAAAGATGCAATTTCATGTACGACTTAGTATTACGGAGATAATACACATATAATATGCGATCGTTGTCAAATCATATTTATAGTATAATATCATGAACAAGAAAAACATCGGTTTAAAGTGTTCTAGAAAATTCAAAGCGTTGGAGTGCTTTATTATGTTAAATAGACCGTTAATACTCAAAAGGTACTCCCAAGGGCCATTGTAACTTAAAAAACATGTTTTTTTTACTATTTAGATCCCATATTCTTAGCATGGATGACATTCAAATTTACGTAAACATTGTCCTTTGAAGCTATGAAAGCGTCGTTCATTTTTATGACTACGCTTAAATTAAAAACAACTTACAATGCAAGCCTGTTTTCCTTTATCTGTTTACATTTTTTATAGCTTGAATACTGATAACAATGTAGACGGGTCTTATGGCAAAGATCGTAACTCGTATTTTGAACAAAATTACTTTTTGGGCTTTTCGAATGCGAGAGGATGGGGAACCAGAAAGTGATAAGATTGAATGTGGATGCCTAGAAAGGTGCAACAAGACCGAAGAAAGTATGAATGGATTGTGTTAAAGAGGATATTCTTAAGACGGGAGTGGATTCAGGTATGACGGCTGATTGAAATGTATGGAAGAGCAGTACATACTGTACCGACCCCCGTAGAGATAAGGACAAGTTGATAATGAGCTTTGCAAGTTCTGAAATGGAATCTTCCAAAGATTTTGTTTGAGCAGTCGGTTTGTCTCATTCGTGTCCCAAGGGTGTCGTTAAATGAGGACAAAAATTCCAATGAACTCAGTAATTATGTTAACCAAGAATAGACAAGGGTGTATGTTTTCTCATAATGACATGACGTGTTTCTAACACTAACAGTAGACTATGTAGTGAAAGTTTTTACAGAAAATATGTTCTTATACCTCTTAATTATAACCTCCAAATGCCCACCCACATCTACAAGTGATGTACAGTATATGAGTCTCCCAACCCCCGACTGACAGTCAATGCTTGATTACACAGACAATACGAGGATGTCACGCGGCGGCAGGACTCCCGAACTCACGACAAAACACTAACAAGCTATTGTTATACGTTGTCACGCTGCAATGAATGTGTTGCGCGCCTCTCTAAACATGGGCTTTGTTACAAAAACCTCCGCGTGTATCTAAAAATGCAATCATTTATTAATTATTTATAGTAATGGAAATACTATAATTGGTAATTAACTTCTGAGACTCAATCATGAAATATTTTGACTGGAATCATTTTGAATTTCGTATCGTAATTTAATTAATTAATATAAGATATGGATATTTAGTATCCTGCGTAAAACGAACTAAGAATTTGGCATACGTGAGCTTGTAATTTCTCAATTAAGATACGAAATTCAGCGAAATTCAAATCAAGAAGTTTCGTACTTGAGTCTCTGTTGATTCCAATTTATTGATATTTTTATTAAAAAGTGAATTATTGAATAGCAATTTGGAATTCTCTAAATTCGCAGCGGTAGCTTTTCAAGGACAATTCGAGCAATGTCAAGGTCCTCCAAAATCGACGAAGGTATTAAAATTCCGTGACTTTTTTAGTCCCAACCGGTGAAGCACGTTCACACAATGGGTCTACTTTCCTTTGCGGGGCGAGCCTTGTACGGCCGACGCCGGCTCTGATATATTGATTTTGATTAATTATCATTAAATGTCATTAAAACATGCCGATGACCGCAATAACGAACTGTATCATATAATTATGTACTCCGTACACCGTAAGGTAATAACGAGCAAGGGGACAATTCGCTTACAATTGTTCAAGCAGAGATTTTATCTATACGATCGAGAGATTGTTAAATTTTCAATAGTAGTCAAGAGAATTCTCTAAAATAAAGTTTCTTCTTCCTTAGCTCTACAGCTCTTTGTGAGCCTTGGCTTGGTCAAGAAATCTTTTCCACTTCGGTCTATTAGTCGCTATTGATTTCCAATTTCCATCATTCTTTGCGTCACGATTAAAAAAAAATAAAGTTTAATTGTAAGACATTAATCGAAAATAGAGAATTCCAGTAGTTAATTAACTCAAATCAACTTCTAAGAAGTACAAGAGTATGTAATATAATTTCAATATTCAATTATAGAGTAATAAAAATTAACGTACCAAATTAATGGTTAGAAACTGCTTGCATTGATATTAACAAGACAGGAACTAACACAGGAAATGTTTCTACAATTAACGGTCATAATTAGATACTGAGAAAGTCTGACTCAAGGTGTTTTGGTGCACATGCGCTATGCCTTTTTACGAATAAAGAAATCGACTCCATTATAAAGTTAAATGAAAAAAAAAAAAACTTTTTTTATGGCATGTAAAAAAATTATATCCTAATATATAATACATAAGTAATCAATTCCAAGTACCTATGTCATTTACGGCCGGTTTCCCATCGTTTAACTATTCGTTAGTGTTTAGTTCGATCAATTCATGAAATGCGTTTCCGAACTAGGTAACTAGAGTTTTACTCCGTTGAAAGATCAATCTAACACTAATGATCATTAGGTGATAACAAAATAAGTGGAAACTTCAGAAACCCAGCATTAGGCTTGTAATATTGTAGCGATAGGTTCAAGTATCCGTGCGAAGCCGGGGCGGGTCTCTAGTTGTAAATAATAACATATCTTTGTTGACAGGCTCGTCCCCTCGTATAGTATGTTTCCGCCTGTCGTCTCCGCAACCGATAAACAAACTAGATAACTCAAGTTACATGTTGGGCAGCCAATTAAAAATAGGGGATAGAATTGTTATCAATGCTTATTATTGTCTTATTCAATAAGAAAACTAGTTTGCTGGGCTTTCAAAGGTTAATTAAATTATGCAATTTTTAATCTGCGGGTACTAGTACTTTTATATGTCTATAATTATAATGATAATTTTGGGATAGTAAAAACAAAAATAAAGTATCCCACATAAACGATAAAAGCTGCTAAGAGTTTGTATCTAAGCTGTTCTAAATTTTAACAAATCATAAATCAATTATTACCGCTAAAAGTACGTATACTTAATTTTCATGCCAATGGTTTTACTACGATCTTAGCATTATAACTAATCTATTTTCCAACTAAGGGTGGCAATGGGCTTGTAACCAAATCAACAATCTTTTATACGTAACACAATGCGAATTATAATATTTGGGTCATGATTATGATCTTAAGATTCCCTATAGATTTCATTGTCACAGGACACAAGACATTGTACAATTCGATACAATCTTACTCTTACTAATACCATAAATGCGAAAGTTTAGATGGATGGATGTTTGTTAGATTTTAAGCCTGAACGGCTGAACGGATCTTGATGAAATTTGGTATAGATGTAGAGGATAGTTTGTAAGAACACCTAGGCTACTCACTTTTGCTTTTTTTTAATTCCATGCGGACGGAGTCGAGGACGAAAGCTAGTACTAATATAATATTGTGTTATCTGTGATTGTACTCAATATAGCTTGGTCTTGTCCTTTATTAACAACACTAGTCAAATATTTAATAGACCAAATGTAGCTTGTAGATTTTGTTCCTACGTTTATTAGATCGTGATTACGCATTCATCCATTTTAATAGCATGGATTTTCATAAATTAATATCGTTGTCGAAAACAGAGTGCAATATTCTTGTTTTGAGAGCAAGCGCAGCCGGCGGCGGGCACAGCGTGTCGTTTGTTTACATTCGATCCCACACTACCATAGCCTATCTATTTCAACAATATGTTTGCGAGTCTATTCTAATAATAAATGATATTGTTAATAAATGTCTATTAACTAACTGTTGCCCGCGACTCCGTCCGCGTGCAATTAAAACAAATTGAGTAGCCCATGTGTTCTTCCAGACTACCCTCTTCGTTTATGCCAAATTTCATCAAGATCTGTTCAGCCATTTAAGCTTCAAACTCTAACAAACATCCATCCATCGATCTAAACTTTCGCATTTATAATAATTAGTCAGATAAAACCGTGAACATACATTTTGAAATACTGCCGGAATTGTAACTAGGCAATTTAGTTTCTAGTAGTTTTTATTTGACTGACAAAGATGTTAATATTTTTCGAGTGTTTTTTACATTTGTTATGTATATTGTGGGTTTGTGTCTGTATGTAAAATCCTTAACGACTGAACCCATTTTGACGAGTATAATGTTGGATTCGTCTTCTCCTGATTGTGTGGTTTTTTTATATAAACAAATAGTGTTAGTAATAAAAAAAATGTATATTTGTAAAGATATGTTTATATTTAATACTTTAGTTTGTCACAATAAATATGAACGCAAGTTTAGTGTACAACTGAAACGACGGGCGGTCGAAGTGAATGGAATGAAAAGGTCGACGCCGAAGGAAACAACATGATTGTGCCACTTTACGACCACACACGACCGTACTACATTCACAACTTGTATTTTTTGCATGTATTTTTAACGAACTAATGAGTTTTTTTTTAAATTATAAAACTTGATTATACGCAGTGTACTTTATAAATAACATCAGAGATTTAAAATAATACCTTCCTCGAGCTATGTTAATTGACATCAAAGTTCACCTCAAACCGCAGTAAAGTTCAGAAAATTAAGAAATAAAAAATAATAACGTACTAAAAAGTATTATCGGCTTATCGTTTAAATCTATTACCTCGGCCCAATTCCAAGACCTAACCTGGAATATAAATTTCCTAAACAAAACGCCCATAACGAAAATGGGTTAACAACTTTCGGAAGTGACCGCGGAAAATGTTAAACTATAGAATATAGAACCATCTAGAAACAACAAATAAAATGTAAAAATAATTACTTAAAACATATATCATCTATACTTGTACCACTTATTTTATAGACTTTTATAACAATACAATAAAGGTCATAATTCCGTGCGCAGTACTTTATGAGTACTCGATTTTTTGTAAAGGAACCTTTACTATAACACGAACGTTTTACGATCGTCTGACTGTGGGCAACGGGCCCCCGTTCAAATTCCACTTATTAAACTGCACCTCTTTATGTCCTCGTAAATTACGTATTATGAGTCCAATGCTTCGTTTAATCCTGCGCGCTTACTGAACAAAAGTTTGTACTAAACTAAATTATTATTACACAATTCAAAACTCAACATCATGGATAAATTAACGACAAATGTAAGTCTTTAGTACTTAACAGTATACAGAGTGAAAGACAAAGATAGACGGAGGTAGATAAAGAAAGTCACAGAGAAAACTACAATAAGAATGGTTTATAAGAACGACTTCTACGACAACGAATATTTGATCAATTACCGTTTACAATAGTATAACATCGAATGAATTCCTGCCGCCTGTAGGTACCATCCTCACCATCTCGATGGCTGACATTCCACAACCGTGCGGTTTTCACGAAATTTTCTGTCTCTCCTCGGCTGTATTTCCAAATCAATACGACGGGGGTCCTTCAATAACCGAGCCTACCATTTCCTTAAAGGCCGGCAACTGTAGTTTCTCTAGTATTGCGGATGTCCATGAGCGTCGTTGATCACCTCGGTGTTCTCACCGCTCGTTTGCCTCCCTTTCATATAAAAAAATGAACATATGTAAACATGATGACTCGTATACTTTAACCACAATATATCAAAAGCGTATAGTAGATTACAAAGTGCTTTGCAAATTGATGCGTCGCTTATATTTTATGACAGTCTACGAAAGCCTCAGAATAATTTGTGTTATAGGTATATTTATGTACATGTATGTACTTTGCTCGCACACTCACACCTTTGTGTTTAATATTCCAATGTGCAGTAATAAATCTCCGGATACTTTTAGACGTTCCACGAATAGTTGGTTTTAACAAGCTGTAGGGGAATTAGTTTGTTCTGATAACGCACTTCCGCATTGTCTACATTAGGATATTCGTTTAAATAAACGTATTACAAGCTCTTTTGTTCTTTTAATAGATCTAACGAATAGTAGCGAAACAAATGAATTGAACGATGTTACTTATTTTAAGTAAGTAGATTAATGTTGTCTTTTGGTAATATTTACCTAGACGTAAAACTATTTTTTTTAATACAAGTTTCAATATTAAAATAAGAGTTGAGATGCTTTTAAAACTTTTTAAAATGTTCAACGATGCGTTCAGTGTAAATTCACTGTGAGGTAAAAAGCTTTAGTGTATCTTAACTTTTATGTGTGGAATTAAAATAAAACAACTTTAAAGTACGAAGTTGTCCTACAATGCAACGATGCAAAGCTTTTTTAGGATAAAAAATGTGCGTTAACAAAAACAAAATAGAATCGAATGCTGAACAAAACTTGGATGCCGAACACAGCTATTATTTACTGACAATTATTTTGCAATAACAACTCACGTTTCCAAATTAACATTTGCTCAAAATGATTGTTCACTATTATTAAATTGGGCTTAAACTATTTCACTCGACTATTTCCTTTGAAATATCGATTGTTATTTGGATAATAAACAGTTGTCCGTTCGCGATATATATTGCTGTCATTATCGATAACTATGAATTCATAGTCAGGCAAGGAGCGGGACCCACGCGCACCCTCACATTATAATGCGTTAATATTACTATGCAACAAGTAACAATGAACTTATACTTGTATATTATTATTTTAAATCAATTTATGTGTTATTTTCTTTTAGACAAAGCTATCAAGATTATTAAATTGTTATTATTGTTATATTATCCCTTATTGTTCATATTATGTCTTGCATTTTGTATTGTTACTTTATCATTTAAAACCGTTATTTGAATTTTATAATTGTATAATATTGTAACCTATAAATTCTAATGATAATGTGAACTGTGCAGTGCCAATATAAACATTGTATGTTTAATGGCACCAAGCTTTGTAAACACTATTATATTAATATATATTTTATTGAAATAAATGAAAAAAAAAATAACTATCTTGAAATATTTTCGTACTCAGATTAAACTGTTTGACGAATTCGTCGTTGTGGTAAAAGTTGAATTCAAAATATGGCTAAATTTTATGCGCCGAAACACGATTGTAAAAAATTTGAACGAGGAGATAGAGATAGGATGTTCGCGATGTACTGTGTATTATTTCACCGCAGACGGGTCGAGGGCGGAGGTGATTTAACAAGATAAGCCGCGAACCCTTCTGTGAGTGCATAATGTCATCCCGCTAATGCAAGGGCTCCTCCCCGTCGCAGATGGCACCCGTGCCGCAAGTTTTTCATACTCACCCACTATAGCATTAGCATTCGCTGCATCCCGGCGCGATCACGGTTTCGGAAGGGGCGAAGGCCCTCTTTCGTCGACTGTGTCTATCGTGCGGCTGCGATGCCCGCGCGCGCACGTGCACCGTGCGTCCCGTGTCGTGCGCGAACACATCGTGTCTGAAAGTTGCGCGTTCTGTGACAAATCGTGCTTAGGATTATTGTTTATGGTGTGCAAAGCTCTACGTATTTATAGTCTCGGATCGTGCTCTATCAGTTGTCTAAGTGGACGCAACGAAAGATCCGTTTTTGATGTTTATTTTAATGCCGTGTTTGGAGTTAATTCCGAGTCTCTATTCGTTTTGTTTACGCGTTTGTTCATGTGATTCATGTTCGGTTTACTCTCACTCGTGATATAAACCAAAGATTTTATACCTACTTTAATTGCTTCTTAGAATGTACCTGTGATCTGCCAGTTCCTTTTAATTTTTCTTATTTGATAACTTTAACTCTTTACGGTATCTTCAGCTAGTGCCTCTTCAATCCTGAAGGTCCTTCCCAATAAAGGCGAATATCATTAATGTTTTTTTACTTGAAGTTTAAGGTTCCTAATGTGTTTAAACTTTACCTATATTTATATAGTAAAGATTAAAGACTTGTTTATTTTGATGTAATTGTGTTTCATATGAATTAACTAAAAACTTATAGACCGGTTTGAAAAATTCTTCTGCTATCAGAAAGCTACATTATATCTAAGTAATATAGTCTATATTTTTTATTAGAATTTTCTTTCATTTCATGCGGAATCGAAATCAAACTTTTAACATAAATTCATGCAAATGTAAGATTGAATTATTTATGATATTAAATTGACTATTGTCAATTATGCTTAATGCTCTGTGGAAATTCAAGTAAATGCTGAACCAAAAGTTCAGTACTCCTGACTAGTTGCGCTTGTGCCGATACTGGCCGCAATGAGTCCGTGAGGCAATTGTTTTGCTCTCCTGTCCATTCGCAATCGCTGTTACTAAAGCGAAGTGACTTACGACAAGCGTTTCGTTTTACTTATTGGCGTCGACTGGACCGGGCTATCTCGTCCTGCCCACGTTACACCTAGACTGGTCTTGCAACAGGGATAAATAGTTTTCAATTATAATTAAATCGACTAATAGAAAAACGCCTTTAATATACAGACTTGATTGTGGAATAGATTAGGTTAATCAAGTTCTAAGTTTTGAAATTAACTTTTTATTCAATGGAACAAGATCGTCTTTTGTTTTTTTTTTAATAATAATAATAATACTAAAGTATTCTATTTTTACTACTTATTACTTAATTTTGAATTCCATTTAATATATTTCATTCATTGCTAAAGCATAGCTGTTTTTTGCTGAGCTAACCAAATACGGCTCATAAACTTTTTGTCACATAAATAAATAACAATTTTAGCAACATTCGTAGTCAACACTAATAAAACCCGTGTGTTTGAGGCGAGCGATTGTTTTTTGTTTGTTTTGTCGAGTTTTCAACGTTATGACTTTTTATATCTGGGATGTAAAAATTTGGAACATTTCCATGGCAAGGACGATGCAGTTATTTCATTTCTTTTGTATTTTATTTTAATTAAATGTATATGGCATAGACGTTTCATTACTTTTGAAACTTTCAAAAGAATCAATAGCAAAATAATTAGGCTTACATTTACAGTATATTTCTGAATAGTTCTAATTCTATATAAACTTTCGTGAAGCAATAACATTAAAATTTGCTAAGCTATAACACATAAACTACATAATTCATTGCTTATTTACATAAAATGTTTGCCTAACAAGTTAAACCGATTTCCAAATTGACTTAAATATCAACTCTACTGAGTTGATTCTTGAAAAACTTGACTTGTAAGTTTCATTCTTTCATTATGTGTTTTTTCAATTAAGCTTTAAGTTTTGCAATTACATAACATTTGCTAGAGCTTTTATTTCTTGTATAACTCTACATTTTAACTAAGAATTTAGCTAATTCAGGGATCTTACGAAATAAACATTATGTTTCGATAATGTTCGAAAGCTTTCTTGTGTTATTTATAAATAAACTGAGAAAAAAGATTGGAATTTGAGATTTCAATACTTTGTTAAGAGTATTGTACACATTTATCGCAAGTAAACCAGTTTGCGGAGAGCGACTTGCATGTGTGCGTACACTGCAGTACCGCGCAACGCAAACCCACTGTAAATTCACAAATAAGACTCGCAAAACAATATACAAAGAATTAAAAATCCTTCCCACTCGGGATCGAATAACCAGTATATTGTCACCATAAGAGATGTTAGTGTGTATGTAAATTATGTTCCGAGTTTTCGACAAAAATGCATTGTGTGTGAAGTTTCACTAAAATGGGTAGGAAATTAACGTCCTCTACTGCAACTTTTGAATGTTTATTTTATTATTTTCATGTCAATACCCGTTCGAAGGGAATGTTAACACATTTAAATGTGACAAAAGAGTCGATATAGGTTTTAAAATCGCATGCAATTTTAAATTAAGCTTCCTTCAACGTAACCACAGTTATAACAATCAAATAAGTTATATAGCTTTTAATTTAATCCAAATAAAAAGTAACATGCAACAAAATATTATTATCATCAAATCAACGATGATGCATGCGCCTGCTTTTAACATGCCAGCAATATAACGATAAAATCTGCTATAGAGGTTTTATATACCACTGAAAATAAAAATTAAAGATATACATAAATACGCACTCAGCTTAAATAAGTACAAGCGTCAGTTATAAAGTTCTAAAAGTAACAGGACTTGGTAAACGAAACATTAAATGCGTACGGTACACATTCGGACCATTTAAAGTCGACACGCGTGCCACTTTACAGAAGTAAACATGTCTCACTGAGCCGAACTTTCGGCATCGAAGTATATACCATTAGACTGACCCGGTGGGATAGTCAAACTGAATTACGAATTATGATAGCTCATAAAAGTGACAATAACAAAACGTCTCATGAAGCCTGGACTTGTCTAAATTTGCATATTATTCTACTCCTAAGCAGATTTTACATACTTGATAAAACTTCCGTGATAGCCTCGATTTTCACAGAGCCAGATAAGTTGGTCAAACTATTAAATTAGGGTAAAAATGTTGTATCATTTAAAACGTAACAAAAAACCTACCCAGTCGTAACGTCGCTTCGTCAGTATTGTTACAGTTTGTCGAAACGTGGACGTCGAGGGGGAGGCTTGGGGTGGCTACCCCAAAAGATTGTACACCCCCGTTTGTTGGGCACAACAATAGTTCACATGAAATAATCGATATCTCCCATAACATTAAAAGATCGAGAGCCATTTAGGATATTTTAAATTGTTTCGAGCCCTTTTATTATTTTGGTACACGAATACTTCCAAGTTAATGAAATTATTGCACGCAATTGTTTCTTTTTTATAGTTTAACACCTACGTAGTTTTGCCACGATCGCCATCATCCGACAGCATCGAAGGCATGTCCATAATTGCATACGCAACTTACATCAACACTAATAGCAATTATTGTGTTTTATTTAATCTTGGGTTCATTGGAATAGTGACATACTCGTAGTATCGAATCCAATAATATAACTTATTGAATACAGTGCTATCTCAAGCAATACGATTGCATCGCGGCAAAGCTTTGTACAATAACAGACTGCCTTTGGACTTGATAAGTACTGATAATATTGACTTTATGTTATTGATTTTCGTTTGTTTGAACTGTCTTGGAATATCAATTTATGACTTAATGATAAAATAATATCTGGTAATTGAATATATTTTAAGTTATCAAGTATAGGAAGTTTATTATAGCAAGTTATTGAAGAAAAGTTATGTGAAAGTAACTAGGTATAATTAACCTAAAATTTTTCCTGATTTAATAAGTCATACTTTCATCATAAAATTATTAGAATAAAACTATTTTCTCTCGTTTGTAAATCGAATCAAAACCCCAAGACTTAACTGCGACAGTTAAATAATTCTACTATTCGGTAACGAGCTCTTCGTTAGGATTACGCTTTCATAAAATGTATTTTAAATTAAACTTGTTATTGATGCGTTTCATTAGATCTGAGATATGACGGTAAGAGGCACCATTCACGCGTAGTTAATCACAGAGTTATTTTCTACTCATGTAGGTCTTCGTTTTTTATAACTGTGTGCTCACACTTCATTCAAATTATGTAAAAAATATAAATTATATTCTAAAGTGTCGTAAAAACCAGTACGATTTTAAGTTCTTCAAGACGTGAGCATACCATTTCCTTAACGGCTGGCAACGTATTTTTCTCTATTATTGCCGATCTCCATAGGAGTCGTTGGTCAATGTTCGTGTGTTCCCTCTGCTCTTATAAATACTTGATCTATAATTTTGCAACTCCTGTATGTAGTGGACAGATTTACTCCCCCGCATTCAGAAAACTGCAGCTGAATCCCTCACTTTTGATAGATAATATTTTAAAACTTTGCAGTGTTCGTCTTGAATGTGCAAAGGAAGGGGGAGTGAGTGATAAATCTGACTTAATGTCATGAGTCCGCACTTCCCTAGCCGCAGGTATCGTATGCCGACGTTAATGAAAATATATCGAATGTTACACAGCATTTGGTACACATTCTAAAGCTTTGAGCTTTCCGAGCTTTGTGGGATTACATGGACATTTCGAGGTGGTTTTGTTAAAATATTGTATCCATTGTAAAGTATGCATAAAACTTACTATTTTGCAAACTTGAACTTAAAAGTTATATGGAATCCTATTTATAAATAAACTATTTGAACATGATAAATACATAAAATATCTCGTTAAAAAAAAAAACAAAAACAAAACATTCCGTCCACATTATTTCCAGTAGATGAATTTTATTTGCATTTCATTTCTAAAGGAAGATTCAAGATTTTTCGCAGGTGAACTTTCGTACAATAGCCTTTATTATTGTTATTTACGGGACAGGGACAATGCGCTGCGTAATGAGTGGCGCAAGTTACAAGTGAACGCGTATGACATAAATCTTTTTAATGGTTCTTTATCTTTGGAGTTCTGAATTGAAATAAAAGATACAGAATCTGACTTCTAAAAATTAACAATTATTTACCACTTTGCCAAGAGTTGGTAAATCTTGAACCGAATCTTTAGAAAAACCGTGAACTGTAGATAATCAGTTTTTAAAAGTACTTGTAATGCAATTGACTGTTTTCTAATTTCTTCTGATATGAATAATCTGTAGTTATTCATTATTAATAGAACAGTTTGCTCTTACTCCGTAAAATTTACACAAGCCAAATGTAAGAGTACAAGCCCCTACTGATCTTAGCCGTCTACTCTCTTGTAATAAATTAAAAGCGTTAATATACGTTACGTTTGTTTTAATTTTACAATAAGACTGTGTATTCGTTTTATCGCACTAAATTTGTACAAACATTATAAAGTTTACTCCACAGTCGCTAATTTCCTCTAACTTGTGCCGATAATTCCCAGCGTCCATTCTCCTCGCGCCTCCATGTTGCACAAACACCCCGTTTATAGCCGACTATTGTATGGGCTTAATTAATTTGCTTTTATGCGAGCAAGCTTTGCGTTTTCGCTGAAACTGTGAGCAAAATGATTCTAGAAAAGTGTATTTATCTTTTAGATTATGTTTTCAATGGATTTAAAAATATAGTCATGGGATTTTCAGATCATTAAACATGAGGGGTGCTTTTGATATTATAATATAAGGGCTTTAACAATGATTGATATGTGATATATATATGTATAATGATTTTTCAATATGTTTGTAACCTTTTTCATATATTCGGTGTTTCAACGAATTACAACGAGTGTTTTTTTACTAGTGTTTTCCATCTTAATCTCGTTCATTGTTTGCATTCTTATCAAAAGACATTACTGTCAAGAGCAAATAACAATCAAGATTATCTCTGACTTGTTCTTATGACTCAGTGATGAAGGAACGTGAATAAACCAGTTAAGGATTTCAAAAATGTATAATCCATGTCGCTGTCAATGCTTCCCTATCGTGTTCCGATCTTCTCATGAAATATGGTATTAAAAACGTTAAGATAACTGTATAATTAATTACACAAGAGGTTATTGAAATATCTGAAGATGTACAAGTATTCAGGCAGAAAATTACGCATGTGATGAATGCCATTGGCCGCTTACATAACTTTAACAAATGTGTTAGTCATTTTAAAACGTGTAAAAGAAATAAATGAACGAAGGGCAGAGATTCCCAAACTTTTATTGATTGCGGTGAACCACATGCTGCTACAATTCTTCTATTTGTAAAGTTCCAGTTTGATTTCCCACAATCGTTCTCAAAGCCGGTGTTCTGTGGAACCCTGCTAGATCACAAGCACTTTGAGAATCACTGGATCAGTACAATCATCCACAGTTCAATGCTACAAAGTTAATCTATCACATTCAGAGTAAGTAAACAATATTCCTTTGTTCGCATCGATCGCTCATTAAAGAGATCAAAACGTTCCTAACATCTCTGGTCTTAACGGGAACCATTGACAACAAGACATAAATCTGTCGCCAACCGCGCTGCGGTTACCTTGGACTTGACTTGTTTATTGCTAGAAATTCTCAGACTTCCTACAAAGCACAACAAGCGTCATTTCCAAAGCTTATTGGTCATTATAAACTTGTCGTTTAATGCTCTCTGATTATATACGACTCGTAATCTTTCTCGATCCTATAATTCATCTCTTTAACATAATTTAACTATCTGTTCCTTTTAAGTACTGTCGCTTCACTTTTACATACGGGTTTTGTCGTCTAAATATCATTTAAAATGTTGTGTATGGATGTCACTCTTAGCATTTGATACATTTAAAAATGTAATTTTGTTTTTTCTAAGTAAACCTATATGCGGTAATCATAATTCTGATTCAACCACATTTAGACATGATAGAGATTTCTTGGCGAAGACAGGATTCTTCGTAAGTAACTCAGTGACTTCAAACTTACTTTTTATAATTTATTTCAACAAAATATACATTAATATAATAGTGTTTACAAAGCTTGGTGCCATTAAACATACAATG
>LD688947.1:217249-254069 GCA_003118335.3 Papilio memnon
AAGTTAGTGAATTCCTTAATGAACAGGTGTTTGTTTTGGTCAGGTGGTCTATACAAAGCACATATATGAAAAAAACCCTGATATGATAATAAAAGTTTGTACGTAAATATCTATGTTATATTGCAATGTAAATGAAGATGCGTACAAAAATATCAAACAATAATCGACAGCTACGTGATTGAATTAACATAAACATGCCCACTGACAGTGCCGGTTTCCACGAAACTGTTTTTGTTCGACTACAGTTCAAAGCTTATGACCATTTTGTATCACATAGAGAATTGTATAGAGCCAATTTTGAACGGAACATCACTCTTTGTACAACCGATGCTAGCTACAAATTTACTTTTAGGAATTCATAGTTGATGACGTTGATTTTAACGTAATGTTTATTGCTTTTAATCAGTTGGAATTAAATTCAGAGGAAGAATTTAACGAGGAATACCTTGCTTTCCGGAGGCCTCGCAAAATGTTTTACCGTTCAATGACGTCATCGTCCAAACAAAACCGCAAGCCGTTCGAAATTTAAATCCGGTAGAAACGCAATGAATCACAAAGGCATCTAGATTTAACCCTCACGCGTGACATTTGACATCTCACGAGTGGTCTTAGATCGTTTTAAACGATATCCATTGTCATGTTGTAGATACTTGCGTAGGTGTCGGTTCTTAGGTGAAGCTCTCATGAATTACTTAGGTGCATTTATGCCTTTAGTTATCACCGTACTTTGAAATGTTGCTCGGTGGAAGCGAGTCGTCGAATCTTTTTTTTAAATGATGCCTCAGTGTTTTGTCATTTTATTTAAAACTAGTTGTTCGCGTGCGGCTTCATCCGCGTGAAATTATAAAAACTTTATTTCATTGTTTACCTAGATTTGTCAAAATATAAATTGCAAATGTCAAAATGACATGACATGATGACAAACCATGCCAATCTGGCTTCCTTGATGTTGGCAGCAACTTATGATCTCTTTTCCACATTAGGGTTTTTATCCAAAATATTTACCCCTTAAGTTTAATAGCGTGAAAATATATAGCCTAAAGCCTCACGTAAGTGTAGGGCTTTTTATTAAAAAAAGAATTATTAAAAAATTTGCTGTGATTGCTGACATCTTAGGCAACAAAGAAGTGTGTGTTTACGCTTTATTATATTATAATATTATATAATAGTATAGATAAAATTACACGTACATACCCGTAGTGCGAAGATCTGTAATCCTCGATAAGCATTTATGCACGAAAGTATTGTTGGCTGGATTTTAATGTATTATTAAAATTAGGATAAATAAGGTTACCTACCTATTAGTACTTAAAGTATAATAATATATGTTTAAAAACCAAATTTAAGTTGAATACAGAGTTATAAATAGGTACAAACGCGTCTTTATTTCGTACTATTTATAAGTTCCAATAAAGTTGCATGTAACTTTACTGTGGATGAATATTTATAGCTTATGAATGATGTGTCATGTTGATAGTTAAAGCAGTAACTTATATTGTACACCGTTAAAGTTATAATATAATATGTTATAAGTAGTATTTGTATTTAAAATGAATCAAAGTAACACAGAAAAATTAGATATTAAAAGTGGATCATTTTTATTATACTTTTCTGGATCAAAATATTTAAGACTAGCTGTTGCTCGCGACTTCGCCCGCGTAACACTAAAAAAATTATAGCCTAAGTTACTCAATAATACAGATAAATTACCTTTCTAACGGTGAAAGATTTTTTAAAATCGGCCCAGTAGTTTTTGAGTTATTTCAATACATACATAAATACAAATCTTTCCTCTTTATAATATTAGTATAGATATAGACTACGAGTAGTGTCATAAAATGATCGACAAGTCCGTAAAGAAAATATATCCCAAAATCTTTATACAAAATTCGATTTCAACCCGTTTTACATATTTTACACAATTTTTTAAATTGAAATTGTGGTACTCTTTACATATGTACAGTAAATGAATATAATATTTCATCATTTTACAACATAATAAAATAGATTTTACAATATTTATATGTATAATAGTCCGTGTGGACAGTCCGCGCTCTGCTAAACAGGACTGCAGCAATGTGATAATTCAGATAATGAATTTAAACCGCAGTTTGCTCGAATACAGCCAATAAAGCCGTGTGTACACTGGATTCAACCGATAATACGTTTACCGATCCATTCCACAAACACTAGTGCTGGTTTTATTTTGTCAATTGATATCTCGAAAACAATACGTTCAAAGGGCAATGACCTCTATGTCGTGTGTGCGTCGGTAATTACGCTTTTTGTCTCTCCATTGTCCTTTGTCAAATGACTATACAATAACTAATCGTTCGAGCTCCCCCTTTCTAAGCTATTACATTCAATTGTTGATAACATTTGATAAATCAAATTGATAATAGAGACATAGTTTATCGGCGATACTATTATGGGATAACAGTGGTGCAAAAGTAATAACTTTTTTTTTATACGATAAGGTGGCAAACGAGCAAGCGGCCACCTAAATCCGCCGAAATGGCAAAGCGACCGCTACCCATAGACATCCGCAATTGCAGATGCGTTGCCTACCCTAAATCGACGGAGGAGGAGACGCACATAAAGAGGATATTTCCCCTTCCTATGCGTCTCCTCCACCGTCAAATCCACTTTCCCATCCAAACCTTTCCTTATAAGACAAGGGCGGAACAGGAAAGGGACTAAAGTTGGGCCTTAAAGTTAACTAATATCTAAGCTCGTAACTTGTACGACAACTGCCGCACTGAGAATTGTAACTAAGGAACCCAGGAGTTTAGTATGAGATGTATAACCTAAGGGTTAAGTTTACAATTAGGTCTCTGAGTGCGGAGGCGGAGATTCTCAATTCGATTGGTATTTTATATATATATATATATGCTATAAGGTGGCAATCGAGTAAGTGTTCGTTGGAACACGTTTCGTTAAAGTTTTTATCTTGAACTAGCTGTTGTACGCGACTCCGTTCTCGAATTAAATAAAGTTATTTAGTGTCATATTGTCTCAGACTATACTCTACATCTATGTCAAAGTTCGTGGAGATCAGTTTAGCCTTTTAGAAGTTACCTTTAATCAAACATACAATCAAACATACTTTCGCATTTATGCATTTATTAGTATCAAGTAAGATGAACATTGTTAGTGTACAACAAATTATTTCAGTGTAAAAGCAACTCGGTAGAGCAAGACAATCTTGCGACCCTTGATATTCGAGCGATGTTTAGCGTTGGCATTTGCGGGTTCCCGAATGCCGAGTATGGACACAATCGGCGGAATCTAATCCTACATACGCAACAATGTAGCTATAACTAACTGGATTACTACTTCATTTTATGTTTACAAAACTTAGAACTAAATGAAATAACTACAGTTGAGGACATTTATTTCCTATCCAATTTGAGAGATACCTTGTCATGCATATTTGCAAAGTAGCTCTTATGGTGTGAATTTGCGGAAGGATATTAAATCGTAATTGGGAGACGAATTAAATTATTTGACTCTACATCGATTAAACATAACCTTTCTTCTCAATATTCTATTAAATAGTTAGCAATTTCTTATGCCTTGGTGGTAATATTACAGTCAATGTAGGTATATTAAAATATTTTATTGTGAAATGTGCAAAAACACTACAAGTCGATCAATAAAGACATGTTTTCGTTAAGATTCTATTGTGATACGAGCAGTTGAGTGCGTTCAGGGATGGGTAACGCGAACTCGGGACAAGGGCACTCCCGCCATGGGAAGAGCAGGAAATCAAGGAGCCTGCCCACCTCGCCTGAAGTCAGAAGGTACGAATGGTAAATTATAAACTCTTTTGATCTGAGAATGTTAAAATCTCTTTAATTACTGCCTTCATTTTTGGATACTATTGTAAATGTTTGAATTAAAAGGTCAGGACATTTAGTGTCAATTACGATGAAATTGACTTGGTATATTTTTATGTTAAACCCAATAATACTAATAAATCCAATTGGCTTATTGCTGTTTTACACTTGGATTTATTTCTGTGCAGCCACTAAGAAATTGACTTATAAGTTCCTTACAAGTGCGTGCGCACATCTGAAACTAAACCATCGCACAACTGTTTTGTCTCGTTTCGATTCCTGTGTGATTATATAAAGGTGCCCACACTACTTGACTTTTAGTTGTGCAACTAAACAGTTGAATTGGCTGCGAAACAATCGCACCATAAGTCAAACGTGTGCGCTCGCTCTAAGAAAGATGTGCGTGATTGTAATAAAAAAAATTAAAACCACCAAATTTCCAATCGTGTTGCAATACCGATCGCATAAGATTCTACATGGTACATTTTTTAACAAGACCTATTTATACCTGAAGAAATTTCACACTTAATTTGACGGTAACACGAGCGTTCTTTGTTCAGTATCTGGTACATGCTAGTCCACTCACACGGGCAAGCTATAAACTGCCTTAGTTTTATATCGATTGTTATCGTAAAAGCGAGTATAATGTTCATGCAATCTTTGATCTCCTTACATCGTGCAAGTCCATAAACAATATTGGTATCGCCTTCTAAGGCCGACTTTAGAACGCAGTACATGTAAGTGATTCGATTTAGTAATTGTGGGAACGAAGGAATGACTTGCTAGGTAGTTTCTGTCTATCTGTAGGACTTGCATTAAATTATTTTAGTTTTTATAAAGAGTAAATGAAATAAAGCTTGACTTAACGGAAATGGCGAAAACTTATAACGTAACATTATTTCTAATATGGTCCAGTCCCATATTATTATTTTTATATCTTCTCGATCATTTGAAAGCCTTGTCGTAGAAGATCAATCACTTCCTTGGTCGAATGCTGAAACTATATTTAAATACTAGCTGTTCCCATGCGGCTTCGTCCGCGTGAATTATAAAAACTTTATTTCATTATTTACCTAGATTTGTCAAAAGATCAATTGCAAGTGTCAAAATAACATGACATGATGACAAACCATGCCAATCTTGCTTTCTTGATGTTGGCAGCAACTTATGGTCTCTTTCCCACATTAGGGTTTTTATCCAAAATATTTACCCCCCTAAGTTTAATGGCGTGAAAATATATAGCCTAAAGCATGACGTAAGTTTAGGGCTTTATTAAAAAAATAATTATTCAAAAATATGCTGTAATTGCCGACATCTTAGGCAACAAAGAAGTGTGTGTTTACGCTTTATTATATTAGTATAGATGTGACTGTCTTAGACAAAAAGGCAACGATTAACCTACATATTCCATTAAAATGTTGACTAATTTGACAGACTGATGCTTACGAAGCAAAGTGTTTAAAATTCGTTTCAGTATCCGGCCGCAAGAGAGGCCGTACAAAGTATATTAAATGATTCAGATTCCAGTCAGTACGTAGTAATAAGCATTTCTATAATGGAATATCAATTGTAATAAGTTTCTGTTATTTTTATAAACATAACGTGATCGTAGATTTCAATCTATTTCCAATTGCGAGGGTCGTTCGTGGAATATGTAATGTGTTGTGAGGCTACGTGTCAGAACCGACAGCTTCCATTTCCGAAGCTTCGGAAGCTCGAGCCCACTGTTACCGAACGTCGAACATGTGACGCGGGAAAAGCTAACACGAGCTTGAAAGTTCGTTTAATTGATATGTCGTTTTGTTGTCGTGGATGTTATTTGGGAATTGGATATTTTGTATGGATATTTTAATTTTGAGTAAAGTATTTAAAGATTTTGTTTATTAGTGAGATTGTTGAGAATTTATTATACATTAAATTATTTTTTTCGGATTTTGAGAGACATAAATGTTATAGTCAGTGGGGGTATTACATAATTGTCCTAAACGACACGTCCTATCTATGGTAAGCATAGACAAGAACGTTCTGGTTATATTACGGGGATGAAACTATAACTCTAAGAGACAAGTTCTATTAATATCGAAAAACCAGTATTCTATAATGGTATTTGGCGGAAGACTTAATGTAAAATAACGCCATCTGGCGGCAACTAGCGTAACTTTTAGACCGATCCTATAATTTTGAAGCGATAAAAGCTCAAACTATAACCGATAGAGCTTTTATGCTGTTAATTTTGTATAACACCTGTAACTGTATTTTAATCGTAACGTTCAATTTTATTTATTAGTAAAATAAAATTTAAAAAAATATGTCTACGTTAATACAAAATAATTTATTATAAGTAATCAATCAAACCTTTTTTTTCTTCTGTGTTTGCCGGGCTTTTCAATATCTCTGCAATAAAACAAAAACAATTATGTTTATTTCATTTTTACACATGATTGCGTATTTGAAGTATGAAATTCCACGCACTTTTTACAATGCCCGGATACCGGCCGCATAAAAATGTGGTCCTTCCTGAGTTTTAGTCAACACGACGTTTCGTCAATAGCAATATTTCAGCATCAAACAATTGACTGTCACCGCATTGCAAGTCAGGTGTGCGAGGATTTTACAAGCTATTAGTTTTAACTTATTGATTGGTAGATATGTAAGAAAAGATTGTAGTTTTTTGCGTGTAAGGTATTGTAAAATTTCAATGTGATCATTGAAAGACAAATTTATATTTTGGACTACGCAAACGGTAGAGTTGGTAATACGCTAATTCACTACTGGAGGCCACCTCTTGGCATCTCCAAGGTCCAGTGTTGCTATTCTTATAATAAATTACTGATATGAATATTGTCTACAGGCAAGTGTCGGTGCTTCAGACGTCGATCCCGCTGCCGGCGTCCGCAGCGGCCGCGCGCCGCGCTCCGCCAGACAAGCGCCCTCTGCCGGCCACGCCGGGACATGCTGGTGAGTCATCTTAGTAAATTAATTAAGTAGATCCCATCTAATACCAGCCACACACGATAGATATTAACATGACATATTTTCAAATTAATAATCGACAATGACCAAAATCAATTCTAAAAGTATCAGCGTTTATTTGACTTATGTATGACATATTTTACTAGTACTTTCTTGCAACAAAAATAGTAAAAATAAACACTCAAAATACATAGTTCGTAAAGGACTATTTCCGACAGTTCTCTGCGTTGAATGATCTTTGACATGGAAATTCAAACTCATCAAAGCACTGGTACCGTTGAGTGCAAACTGCGAAAAGTTTCGAAACGTACATCACTTTACTAAAGCAATAATTTAATGTTATAAAACCAAATACACGTTTTACGTTTCCAATTTTTTTATAACATTTCATAATAAAATAGCTCTTTTTATACTGCATCATTTTTTTGATAGTGTAAAATGTGATTAAAATATATACTAATTTAATTCACCATACAAATTAGAAGCCCATAGCAAATAAAAACTGTGTGAATTCTATGTTCTCATACTAATAGTTGTTTTAATATGTTCTTAAACAATTATGTACTTGCTGATTACATGTTTCCAACAACTACATGAATACTCCTAGACACCTGCATCCGTTATGGCTTTGTTAAATCATAATATTTTGTTTCGTTGTACGAAGAAACCAAACAGTTGTTATAAAATATCGCACATAAAGCTTTACTTTGTTGTAATATTGATTTAATACATCTATTAAATGTTATAAGATGGTATACTGGTGTAAATTTAAGGCTTGTTTTCACTATACTAATATAATAAAGCGTAAACACACACTTCTTTGTTGCCTAAGATGTCAGCAATTACAGCATATTTTTGAATAATTCTTTTTTTTAATAAAAAGCCCTACACTTACGTCACGCTCTAGGCTATATATTTTCACGCTATTATACTTAGGGGGTAAATATATTGGATAAAAACCCTAATTTGGGAAAGAGATTATAAGTTGCTGCCAACATCAAGGAAGTAAAATTGCCATCGTTGTGCGTTTGACATTTGCAATTGAGAATGTCACAAATGTAAATAATAAAATAAAGTTTTTATAATTAGATGCGGATGAAGCCGCAAGGGAATAGCTAGTGCTTTACATAAAAGCAAAGCATTGCATTGTATTTGGAGAATAGTATATTCTGATAATAATTATTTAATTGTTTTTAAATAATTTTTCTATTTACTGTTAAAATGTAAATCTTAATAATGTTAAAATCTATTAAATTTGTTGAAGTTTTTAAAGAATTTTGATAACGTTTTAATTTTTTTTATCTTTTTAAAATACAATACCAAAGCAAAAAATATTAACGCTAAATAAACCTCAGTGGTTTTTCACCGCGTTACAGTGGCCTTGTTTCCGTTAATGCGATAGGACGAGTTTTATCGCATCACCTAATTTTTGTAGACTAATAATTTTAATTAAAATGCAATTACGATACACATCGTTCCCTTATTAATAATTGCATATGCAATTAGGTCCTAGACAATGGCCGGTCTCAAGCCAAACAGGATGCATTTACCACTCGAGACGTTCCGAGTGCTACACTCAATAACAATTTATACTTTCTTCAATGTTTTATTGAATAATACTTTAGTACTGTTACTGTGATTTAGTGGAGTTTAAAAATCTCTTTTTAACCCCTACTTAAAACTCAGTGTTGAGAAAAGTGCTTAATTAGTGGTCGTCTATCTAGTAATGACAGATTATGTGTGAAAAAATTTGAAGTTTTACGTTGCCTCTCCCCAAGTTCATGTCAAATTGTCGGTCAATCATTCAGTTATTCAGTGCCATCTATCATACAATATGTAATTATAAGTAAGAATGAAGAATGTAAGAGTTGAAAAAGTAAAATTTATTAAATAAAATATAAACCATTCGAAAAAACAAATCACATTTCGTACCTTCTGAAACCTTCCACGGTTGAGTTTAACAATAAAAGAAACGACCTTCTTGGAAAGTTGGAAAAACATTTTAGGCTTCTCTAAGTTGATTTCAACTTAAGTATTACGATTTATCTAGAATGTTTCCCCTCTAAATTTCAATTCTGAAAACAATAACTATGTTTTTATCTGGCTCTTTTGTTTTGGCTATTCATTACATTAGACTAAACGTCGACAATTAATTTTAATTAATCCTAACAGAGCGAAGGAATTTATATTCAAGTGCAGCTGTGTGATGTCAAAAAAACTACATCATCATATTATTCTTGTAATTGTTTGGCATAAGAACAATTTACTGTAAAAAATATTAAATCAGACATAATGAAATGAAATAAATAAGCAATTATAACTTAAAAAGTAATATTTAACATAACATTTTAAAGATAACAATATTAAGAAAACAATGACAAAATAATGTTTATTTTTATGCTTTATTATTGCTGGAGACTTAACATAATAAAGGAATCCATTAATGGGCGATAAAATATCACGTCTGCTTCGGCCAGAAATAAAACCCACATACCTGAAGGTTTATTCACTTTCTCGCTTATCCTGATAAGTTAGGAGTACGTCCAGTTTGTGTGGCCACACACGAAACTCCACTCTTACGTAATTGTTACAGAAATTCATAATAAGTGTAATTGGATTAGTGAAAGAAAAAGTTTTATAAAATATTTACTACTAGCTGTTGCTCGCGACTTCGCCCCCGGGAAATTAAAAAATAATAAGAAATATAGCCTATGTTACTCACAGATAAATAACCTTTCTAACGGTGAAAGAATTTTTAAAATCGGCCCGGCAGTTTTTGAGTTATTTCAATACATACAAAAATACAAATCTTTCCTCTTTATAATATTAGTATAGATGTACATTAAACGCCTTCCTATTACAATTTAAATAAAGAAAAGTAAGTATTTTGTTAAGACACTATTATAAATAAATAGTGGATGAGATATGTCGGCTCTATAGGCAACATCTGGCGACTGTCTAGCTAAAGTCTAGACGAATCGACTTGTATCCGATAGTGCATCGATGCAGCATTGATGTTCAACATTTTAGGAAAAAGGTCTATAATACATTAACTGCAGTTTTAGTCACTTAGTGGTTACTTAAACAAACACTTAGTTAAGAAATCTATACTAAGGAATTCCCTAAGTGACCATTATTTCGTAGTTAGTGATTAAGCGTCGCTCAACAACATAATTTTAATATGCGTTCTTGTAAAGTTGGCGTTTTTGATTTACAATGATTTCCGTAGGAGCTATCGATATGTGTATGTCAGTTTTGAAAATCAGTTCTCCTGGTAGATATCTCATATTTGCTTCTTATCAATGTACAGAAGCGGCAGTGGTATAGTGGTTTAAGCACTTGACTTGTAATCTACAGGTCTTGGGTTCGAATCCCGCCGTCATGTACCAATGCGATTTTTCGATTTTTCATATGTACATAATTTACCCGACCTTCTTACGGTGAAGGAAAACATTGTGATGCAACCTGCACATATCGGCGAAGAAATTCAAAGGTATGTGTGAAGTCAACCAACCCGCACTTGGCCAGCGTAGTTGACTATGACCTAGTCACCCTAACTTTAGGGTAGGCTCCGAGCCCCTAGGTATAGTGAGCGTATAGTGAGCTGGTGATGATGATGATGATGATGAATGTACAGAAATACTTGAGGCGAAAAATTGGTCGAATTTAATGAAGACAATAAAAAGACTTAGGTCTCATATCTTTAAAGCTGCGTGCTGTAAATCTTCCTGTCGAGAGCTATCTAATCCCTACACTCACCTGCTTCCATTGACGTTCCCTAGATTTGCATATTAAAGTAGACTGCTTCATGATAGTAAGTTGACGTCATTACATATTATATGTAACATGATAGTTTATATCGATTTGGACCCATTTAAATGGCTCTTGTTTAGTAGAGAGGATTAAATCTGATTTAGTTTCGTTTTGCATCAACTTGATTGAAAATGTTAAGACATATATGAGTCTCTTGTTTACGTCTTGTTTGCTAACATTGCCGAAAAACTCTTGCGAAAACATAATATAATTTCTCTCATTCTATAGGACAGAATAAAATAATTGAAACATTGTACGTTTAAATTGAAGACGTAAGTCTCCAGTCTTGATTATTGTTAGACTTATTTAGAGTTGGTTATATCGTGTGCACGCACTGACGTCGAGTCAAATGCATCAGTTGACGTCCATTGCTCGGGGCGCGCGCTCTTTTCAATACCATTATAAAACTTTATTTTGTCGAATAACAAACTTTATTTAATCAATAAATCTTTTTATTAATCAGTTTGTGGTTAAATATTTTAATGTAATAATGTGAATTGTGTAAAATGTTTATAAAATGTGCTTTGATTTATATTTAGTGATTTATTAGTGAAGCTATCAGATGTACGTAAGTGGAGTTCAGTACATACTAAATAATGAACTGCTGTAAAGTAAACTTCATTTAGATATAATTATGACATATTTTTGGAACCGCATTAATAAATCGCAGATAAAGATTATATAAACTTAACGAACGTCATTAAAAAAAAGTTATACTAATTAAATTAAAAAGGTAAATAGACACAGCAATATCTGACGAACAATTCTTGATAAAAATGTCGAAAGTACACGGTCTGTAAAAAAAAATAACCAATGATTATACGGAACTCTTCGCTAAACTTCTTTCTATGCCACCCATAGACAAAAGGATATAATCTATGTACAAGGATGTAAGAATCATCCACTCAACTGATGGATTGACCTGAATAACGAACGGATGCCGCCCATTGCCGATTGAGACTGCTAAATTCCGCCCCGGATGACGTACCGGCGTTTTTATAATAAAACTTTTAATATTACTAAAACAAATTAAAAAGAATTTAAACTTTGACAATGTAATTGTGTAGACTTAAACTGTCTAATGTAGGTAAACATTAATATCCCATTTATTTGTCTAATGCAAGACAATAACAATCGTTAATTACTTAGTTAATTAGGTAAAATAACTAATATAGTTTCGATTTAATAGATATGAAAAAAATATTTAATTTCGTAATACTTATTTTCTAATAATAACATTTTAATAATGTCAGATAATAGTTACAACTTACAAGTAAGAGAAAAAAATCGATAGAAATTATTATAATTAAAATTATAATAAATCACGTACCTAATAAAACTCCAATACTTAATTTAAACAAATAAAAATATTCTTTAACATTATTACAAAAATATCTTGATAACATTTTCCTCTTAACCTAATTTAAATATGTTTTGTTATTTGCGTAATCATGAATACATTGTACAAAGAAATCGATGTGACACTAGTCCCTCTATGGGGTTGATTCACGCACTCGCATATATTTGTACCATTATGACGTCACAATTATTATTACTTGGTCAACAAGGATCGATAAAGTAAACCAATATTATTTGAGCTCTTGCAGTCAGCTGAAATCCCCTTTGTTATTTCAAGTTTTGAAGGGTCATGTGTGGCACAGAGGTCTTAATAAAATTGGTTACTATAGTGTACATTTTGTACAAACACTAATACTTGGGGTTCAATAAGCCGAGCAGTAGGTCGCGGACTCGCCACCCGTGCCGTGTTGCGATAAAAATACTTAAACTTTATCTTTGTAAATATTAATTTTACTTAAGTTGACGTGGCTTACTTAGCAGTGACTGGAGTTTTAAATGAAGGCTAGTTTTCAATATTGCTGTAATTATGTGTATTTAATTTTTGGATCGATTTATTTTGCTGTGAGTCAGTTCGCACCCCTATATGTACATTTATTGTGGAATATGCTAAAATTATTTTTTTAGTGCGCGATACATACCAAAGGACTACTTAAAATTTCTAGTTTATAATTTTTAGCTATTCTATTTGATAAGTCAGGGAAGTTGCTTAACTTATTATACTGTAACTTAAATGTGTATATTAATATTAATACTTGCGAAACTTTGTAAGAATATATCACGTGTACTTAATTGAGAAAAATGTTGCGTAGAAAGTTGCGTTGGTGCGCAGTAATTTTCAAAAGCTCTTTTGTGTATCACTCGAAGTAGAGCAGCAGTCTATGTTCCGTACTCCCTCGTAATGAGAAGAGCCTATGGGGACACTTCAATGTATAATAAAAGGGCTAAGAAGTTAAACACCCTTGTATCTTTTCTATTTTTTGTTATAAAAATTTTTTTGTATTAATGTTAGTTGTTTTTGCAGGTAAAAGTGGTCTGTCAGCAAGTTCTAGTCGCTCCACCAGCCCGCTTGGGCAAGGAGCTATTAGCTTCATACCACGTGCGCCTGGATCATCATCCGGGTAAGAATTTGTTTTATACTATGTTAACCAAACTTAAATACAAAATATTCTAAATTATAACCAGTGTAGGGGAGAATTAGGTATCATATAATATAATAATTTATTCAAATGGCAAAGCATTTTTCTTTCCAGATCACGGCCTAATTCGTCGTTATTAGCTCCTGGTAGCAAAATTCCATCACAATTTTCTCAAACGCAACAGCATGCTCCGACGTCTCACAATGGAACGCCCACGAAACAGTCCATGTTAGATAAATTAAAATTATTTAATAAAGATAAAGTAGCAAGCGAGAAACAAAGTAGCAAAAGTACTGCAGTTTCAAAACGCACCAGTTCCTCGAGTGGATTTTCTTCCGCAAAAAGTGAAAGATCAGATTCCAGTTTAAGTCTCAATGAGTCTTCTAATACTCCCAATACACATATCAAATCATCTAATTTAATAGGACCTAAGACTATAAGACAAAACGATACATTATCAAGGGACAAATCAGGCAAGAATGTGAAATCAAAACTTGTTAATTCTAAGGGCACAAAAGAAGCTTCCTCTAGTATAAATAAAAGTAGCCTTAGGAGTAGCAGTAATGACAAAACTAGCAATAGTCCGAAATTGCCAGCGCGAGATAAGGAATCTAAAATAGCGGCTCCGAAATCGGTCAGTAATACTAAATTAAACGTGATCGAGGATCAAACCAGAAGTTCTAAATCTAAGATAGATTCGAAAATGGTTAAACTGTCAGGTAGTCAAATGAAACTTGCTGAATCACGATCAGATACTGCAGAAGGTAAATTCCACGATAATATAAATGGTCAATCTAAAAATTTGAATAACCAGTCTCAATCACCGACTGGTCAGAATCCTTCAGGCCCGAATCATACTGGTATTCCAAAACCGACGGCTGCTGTTAAGGGTACTACTAAAATATCAAAAGAAGATAGACATATCATTCATAAAAGCACCAATAGTCAGTTAAGTCCGATCCAGAGTAATTCTAGTTTAAATTCTACTAATAATGTTAGCATTCATCCATTTTCAAGAGAACAATCTAATTTAAGTAAGGAAATTACGCAAAAGCAAACGTTAGCTGTCTCCCCGATGCCAATGGTGAACGTGGGAACGCAAAATTCTTCGTCACAAATGTCCGAAAGCTCACATTCAAACTCCACGCATAGTACTACCGGCCAACAGTCCAATTCAAGCGACGGTAGTGTGATTTACCGCCCATCCAGTGAATCTGGATCCGAAATGTCGAGAACAAATAATATAACTCCTAGTAAGAGAATGGATATGAATGCTACTTATATTAACAATGTGATAAACGAAGCGGAGCTATCGGAAAAAGAAGCTGCACAAAAGCGTCATGATAATACAGGTCATAAACAATTTTTTGATCATAGTAGAACATTGACTGAATTCAGCAAAAAACAAGAGACTGATAGTAGATCAAGTACTCCTTCTCATTGCCGTGACAATTCACTGGGTGAAGACGAAAATCCCTTGATGAACGTTATGCCTATGAGGCCGTTACTTCGAGGCTACAACAGTCACTTAACTCTACCGATGCGTACTTCTGGTTTAGCGCAAAAGAATATACCTGGGTATCCCCATCACGCTAACACAGTCAAAGCAAATTTTGGACGAGAAAATATGGGGTTGCGTGAACGTTTGAATTACGGTCCTGCATTTTCTAACCCTGATTATTGCGATCTTGATATTGCTTCTGGTTATATGTCAGATGGTGATTGCTTAAGAAGAATAAATGTGAACGAAATGGATTGTGGTAGGAATAATGACATTATGGATGGATACATGTCTGAAGGCGGAGCATCGCTGTACGGCCGCAGAATCAATTATCAGCAAGCTTCGCAGTTTCAACAACTTGATGACAGGTAAGATTATATTTCTAAGTAAATTTTGCCGCACTAATATAATTTTAAGCTTGAAACGTTTTATTCTGTTCATCATGTTATAGAATTAAACATACATTTTCATCGTTTGCACGAAAAGATATTGTGTTGTTCATTTTCCAATAGCATTCGCCGTACAATCCACAAGTGGTCGCTCGCTTCTGTTACTATTAAACATGTTCCCTACATATGCATGTTTTTACTTCATTGTAAGGATTTTAATATTACGTGACGAAACACTAACTTACTTATAAACTTAATAACATCATTAAGCGTTTAAAAAGTTTAGCGATACTTCAAGGTTTAATGTAAAAATACGATTACTAAACACAAGGAAATGAAATACCCAGTTGAAGGAAGTAAGGAAATATATTACGCTCTCCCTAGAGGATATGTCTCGAGGAAAAGGAAATTCACATTGCATTTACCTAATTTTATTCTTCCACTACAATTTCTTGCACTCTTTAAAGGTTTAAAATTGTAACAGAAATGTAAACCTTGCCTCTGCTAAAAAACAAAGAGTTAAATATATTATTCCAAATAGGATTTGTCTTATTATAAATAACGGCTTTGTTAGTGTTCGATTTCGAATGTGTGCCTCGGACGATCTCCGAGCGAGGACTTGTATGGCGCACTCACACTGTCGCATCGCTTGGGGAGAGGGCGGGGTGACTTAAAATCGATACGTCCTCCGTCCCACCCCGCCCCGGACCCCGCGGATCCCGCGCCCCGCTCTCACCACGCCTTAACCCTAACCACCCCCAACAACTTCGACCCAATCGAGACCTTAACGATCACGAAATAAAATCGCTCTTCTGAAAGCTGACGAGTAATGTGCGCTCTTCGTTATTTGCAGCTATCGTTATTATGTTTTCCCATGTTTGTCAATAGATATATAGAATTTATTTCTATAATAAAATCCATCTCAATATGAGAAAACCAAGCACTATAAAGCTCTGAAACATTTTAATCAATTGATAGCGATCAGAATAGATGAAGTAATGTACAGATTGGATACGTATGTCGATTTTAATCGGGATTTTAAGTGATTATGTAAATGGTAGTGTGTGGTGAGTAGTCAGGCTCGCGGTGCGGCGCTCGGCTCGTAGCAGGAGGCTACGGCGACGGGCGGGCGGCATTCGGCGCCGCGCACTACCGGCGGCCGGGCGCGCCGTATTACCGCCCCGGATATTTTTTACGTACGCAAACTTTCCCGATATCCTGAACGGAAAATGTAAATCCGTTACCGGCATCGATCGTCCGTTCGTTCGGTCGACGCGCGCTCGCGTTCACAGCTGGCGCGGTGTGGACACCGCCTAACAAAGGTCCGGCGGACCTATGGACTATCCATTGTTGGTGTTACTTAGAACTCTAGCTGATGTAGTGGACCATATGCGTTGTGCCTTCTGTATTCCGATTGAGGGGTGAGCGGGAGTCTCTATAGACTTTATTTGTTAAAAATAATAATAATTACGATAGTAGTGCTGAGTTATTGTAAAAATCAGTGTTGCCTTGCTATGTGTCTTTGCTTTTCGCGATAGACTTTATAAATACACGGTGCTTTGTAGAATTTTTTGAAGTTATTAAGGAAGCTACTGTATATTGCAAGGATGATTGTGGATATGGTAAGAAATTATATTAGCATTTACAGATATATTTGTATAACATTTATAAATTCTATTTTAATTAGTTAACGAGTGATCAATGTTGCGAACATCTGGCATGTTGCGAAAGCCAATGTATGGAGCATTCGCGACATGTGGTCGCCACTCTTGCTACATTAGCGCATACCTAGTTTTTATGATCCAAATAATATTTGTAATAATACATTGAACATATTTGTAAAACAGCCCAATGCTTTATCATTTAAACATACTTATATTATTTTAAAATTACAAACGGAATACAAAAAGTTACAATAAAGGTATAAAGTAGGTAAGTAACTGCAGGGCAGCTATTGTAAATTGAGGCGGAATTTCCCAATAGCGAACTTGCGCCTGTTGTTATCAAATAATTACAATAAAATTATACTTTTTTGTATAATTTGAAGATATAAAACATTATTATTATAAAACATTATTTACAAAAGGATATTTCGGTATAAATAACAAAATAAATTAAAAAGATCGCTAACTACCATTATTAAAATTCTAAAATTAACTACAATGACATTCTAGTAAAGGCCTGAAATTAATTTTAACATAGAAATCGACATCTATTCCTACGAAAACTGGCAAATTAAGTTCCGTATAACATAAGCGGGTATTCCGGCACAACGAGCTTTAGTCGTAAAATCGTGGGGGTTCGGGCCAAGTGAATCATACGAAATGTATCTCGGTTTTCGCTCAATCAATGCCCGATGTATTTTTAATGATACGTAGAAGAAAGCGTATCGATTCTTTGCGACAGTCATTTATTTAAAAGGTGATGCATTATTTATTTGTTCAAACCATTAAGTTAATAGGCAATCTGAATTTATTTGGTTCCAATCTATTCTATTGTAGTCAATCTTATATACTGTAAGAATTGGATCAATATATGTTTGTTTACTTCTTTATAAAGGGGTTTAACTTTAACAAAAAACTTTAACAAAATTTGACTCAGCTGTAGAACAAAGTCTGGAAAAACACATAGGTTAGTTACTTTAGGTTAGTTCTTTTGTTAAATAACGGAAAATTAACTCGAAATACAATTTTTTGTTGAAAATATTCTTGTATACACTGAATAAGAATTATAAATTGGTTTGTTCATGTACTAGATGTTTGCGCGATTAACTCTACAATGTTATTTATAGTATGAAGAAATGGACATGTAATAAGCTTATCGAATACATCTTTAACCTAAATAATCTTTTTTTGTCAGTAAAATTAGGAAAATAGCTTGATCCTCATTAATAATACTATGCTAACTTCAGTTGCATTGACGTTTTATACAGACAAGTGTTTTATAAATACCATTAAATGAATTGTATTTCTACAGATAATGAGGTCATTATGCAAAACTAAAGCAGATAAGAAAATTAAATAGTTTATTTACAATCACATTGTCTTCTGGTAATTTTATCGGGAATTCAATGTTAATTTAATGTCAAATATACTCGTATTAAGTATCAAGATAAAAATATTTCTTTTGTTTCGTTGCCTCAAATTTTTATAATAAATCCTAGTATATTTGTGTTTTATGTATTGCCTAAGCATAAAATTATTTTAATACTAGCTTTCGCCCGCAACTCCGTCCGGGTAGAATTAAAAAAGAAAACAAAAATAAGTAGCCCATGTGTTCTTCCAGACTATCCTCTACATCCATGCCAAATTTCGTCGAGATCCGTTCAGGAGCTTAGGCTACAAACTCTAACAACATCCATCCATCAATCCATCTAAACTTTCGCATTTATAATATTAGTAATATATAATTTTACATAGGTTCTATTGACACTAGGCTATGAGAGAAATATTTATGTTCATTTTTATTTTTATTTTCTTCCTTACACTTTATTCCAATACTATACTAACAGGGTTGAAATTGAAGCAACAAAGGGCGTTTTAATAATTTCTCCATTCACACGAATTGCTATGACTCATAATTCTTTGAATCTCACCTTTAATGTAACAGCACAATAAGCCCCTCTTCGTTTAATCCATTTTGATGTATCACTAGAAATCATAGTCGATTACTTCGGAGTGATTTAAATGTTATTTCGAAAGAAGAGAAATAAAAAAGGTATCAATCCTTATTCCAAAGATTTGGGTAACTGGTTAAAAAAAAAGAAAATCGTTTAGCGAAATTTAAAAAGAAAACACGCTTAATTCAAAATTGGATTTCATAACGTATTGTGTTTTGTTTTCTCCTAAGTCATGATCAGCACAGCTGCTGCCTCGAAGCGGGTTAGTTCATTCCCCTCGAAAAGCTTATCATACGATAATGTACTTAACGCGCTAAAAAATAAAGTCCCTTTTCATAATTTCCTTTGCAACCAATGCATATTTTAAAACTTATAAGTAGCGAATACAAAACATTGTGTGTGTTTTGATATTTTTCATAATGAACTCTTTACAAACTTCCTGCCGTAGTTTAAGACTATGGAAAGCTTAAAAGTAACATTCTATTGACATTAAACGTTAAAAAAAAAATATATGTGTTCATATATTTTTCATATTCATTGCGAAATTTCCAACCGCAAGTAACAAATTGACGCGTACAAAAATTAATTTCCATTGAAAGTAAAAATTTGCATTTCACCAGCTGGCGGTTACTGTCGGTAAAGGGCGTCGGGCCTCGAGGGAGTCGGTGAACCGAGCGTTGTTAAGGCCATTTAAAAACATCCGATTGTGGAAAGTATTAAAAAAGAGACACGTCATTATAAATAATATTGAAATATTTTGCTTAAAATAGATGCTGACGTACAAATGTAGTTTTATCAAAGTATGGTTAAATAGAATGCGTTTAGAATAATCAAATCAAGTCAACTATTCATTTTGCATTCCAGTCTCATTATCGAAGGTTATGTTTTTAGAGGGCTTATCACGAATGTTAGCGAAAACGTAAGGTCATCAAAATTACCAAAAAATCTCATACAAATTTTATCGATGATGTTACGAATGCAGTCTCGTAACTGTTACCCAGATATTCGTAATGGACGCATTTAAACGAATCAACATTTTAGAATGGTGAATGAAGTGGTCTATTGAAGTACGAGGCGAATGAAAACTTTAATGAGTATTACTCAAACGACAGTAACTGGGGAGCAATCTATGTGTCATTAAATACAATAAAAAACTTAATTAAAGGCCACCGAGCTACGTGGTAAGGGATCTCATTAAAAAATTCCACCCGACTGTTCTCTTGGTGCGTCAAATGTAAATTCATTAACTAAAGTATTAGCGCTTTCCCCAATGTTGAAGTATACCGAGCTTACGACTCGAAGAAATATATCCAGTTTAAAAATCATTTCTCTAAAAACATGTATTTATTTTCTAATTAAGGTTAAAGTTGAACCCAAAGTTGCCTTGAACTCGACGAAAACTCTTTAAGACCGTATTGGAATGCATGTAGAAAATTGTAGATATATGTATGTTCGTAGCTTCTCTGTCGGGTACGTTTTAGATAGACCGAGGGAGGAAAATAATTTTAATAGTTTTATATTTTTCCCCTTTCTCGTTAGCCAACGCGTTAGATGTAAAGCCTTTAGGAGAGCCTTTATGTCTGCGTTGGTCAAGATTAGTTTTTGTTATAAATCTAATACTTAAGATCAGAAATTAACGTTTAAATATACACGCCTATAACGTATAAATTATTAAGGACTAGCTATTGCTTACGAATTTGTCCCCGAGGAATTAATAAAAATAGCTTTATATTGGTGAAAGCTTTTTTTTTAATCGGCCTAAGAGTTTTTGAGTTACTTCAATATATCCTCCATCACCAGCTCACTAACGTTAGGGCGACTAGGCCATAGTCAAGCCACTTCAATGTATATAAAAATACATACATACATTCCTCTTTATAATATTAGTATAGATAATTTACTTCATGCAACTTATACTTCAGCGTATACCACTATATACACATCGACAGCTTCACTTCCTTTCAACTTCCTTGTCAATATGCGATAAAGTTTAGACACATCAATAGCTTTGTACGCCAGAATTTATACAATCATTTTTACCAGTAACATAAAATCCACATGAAATAACTTTGATTTGTAAATGTTTTGTTATTTCACTTATATTTTCATTTTAATATTCCAGCATTACATTTAAAAACATCGCTTTTAAAAACATACGCAAACACAAATGTACTTTCATCTGCAATGTTTTTTTTTTTTAATTTCAAATGTCGTAGTAATAGTTTGTATAACGATGTACGTTGTCAACATAACGCGTGCGAATTCTCGCTAAATGAAAATACGCTCATAGTAATATCAGTGGAATTTTTAATATTACACGGCCTACTTACTCTGCGAGGACAAAGGCCTGGCACAAAGCGATGGAGATTGATCTATTACAATTTATTTGTTCCACAATGCTTTGATATCTGATTTTAATTAAATATGGGATAGATTGATACAACCTGCTTAGTTCCTTGGAAGCTTTTTATTATATTTCAAGTTAATAATCAAAGGTACAGAATGCATATTCTTTGAGGATACAATTTATCAAATATTGAAACATGTTGAAGGTCTTTTTAAAGAACTTTGATTTTGAATATCACTTTATGAAATTACTAGCTTTCGCCCGCGACTCCGTCCGCGTGGAATTAAAAAACACAAAAGTGAGTAGCCTATGTGTTCGTCCAGACTATCCTATACATCTATACCAAATTTCATAGAAATCCGTTCAGCCGTTTAGGCAAAAAACTCTAACAAATATCCATCTATCTATCCATCCAACTAAACTTTCGCATTTATAATATTAGTATGATTAGTATGATTAGTATGATTAGTATGATTAGTATGATTAGTATGATTAGTATGATTAGTATGATTAGTATGATTATTCTAATGTCTTGGGGGAGAGGCAATTGCACCACCTACATCCCGTGACGACGTGACGGTTTAAATTGAAGTAACTGTATAAGTGTCAATAATTTGAACCTATAGAACACCAACTCAGACAGTGTTTCGACAAAAATAATGGGAAGGTAGGTAAAGAATAATGAGATGGCTGCTCAGTTCGCAGATAACGAGGTGCAGTCTGTACCTTTCACATCCGTCATCATTAGCGCGAAGCTTCGGGCGCGGAGTTTTCATTAAGACGCCAATGTTTCGAATGACAAAGCGGTCGCTGAGATGCTCGTAAACTGACGCACCTTATGACTGTCGCGAGTCACATACGCAGTCTTGCCTTCATTACAGTAGTGCTTGTTTATGTGCTGTCTACATTTGTATTAATGTAAATTGTAACAGACTAGCGGCTGATGAGGCAAACTTTTTATAAGAATCGTACAATTCTGAAGAGAAGCATTCTATATTTCGACTTGGGAATGAACGCAATGATTTGTTTTTTTCGTTTGATGAGTAAAACTTCGCAGGCTTAATTATGTTTTGATTCGCTTTTTCGTTCCCTGATAACGAGTCTATTTTTCAAAAGATTGAAACAACAAAAAATATAACGAGCAAAATATAGCAACCCAAATTTTCAATTTCGTTTTAGTGGGCGCTAAATAGGTGTGCATATGCAAGATAGAGCCAATTTCCTCTGTATGAATAAAAAAAGTCCGAATTCAGTACGGTTCTTTTGAAAAAAGTGGGGCACGAGCGCTAACGTTCTCAAAGGCTCCCCTACATTGGCTTTACCTAACCTTTCTCACAGTAAATAGCTACTTTCCTGATTGCATATCTTTTTGAATCTCCGCTCTTCTTTAAAATACAGAAAGTATTTTATTTCGTGGATTGTTTAAAAGGATTTCAAATATAATTATTTACTACTAGGTTTCGCCCGCGACACCATCCGTATAGAATAATAAAAAAAGTTAGTAGACTTTGTGTTCTTCCAGTATAATATAGGGGCTAGCTATATTCCAAATTTCATCGAAATTTATTTAGCCGTTTAGGCTACAATCTCTAACAAACATCCATCCATCTAAACTCTCGCATTTATAATTTAGTAAGATTTTAAAAACGATGTCAACTTTTAAGACATCTTCGACCGATTTTTAAGTATTTTTTTGTTGTCGGAGTAACAAATTCATCACAAAATAGGTATAAGAATTCAGTTTTTATATTGCGAATTATAATTTTCTTTCATTTTTAAAACGCAATATTTTAAATAGATACGCCAACAATACAGAACGTTAAGAATTGAATGATAAATGTGACAATTAATATTGTTAGTTGTAAGATAGGCGGGAGCGGCAGCCATTCAGCGCTTGTTTTTCTCGCTTTCCCCTGCGAGAAAAGGGAATGGGAAATAATAAATCATGAAAATGTTTCCATTATATAAAATGTTACTCGTATATAACTTTTAACTCTCGTTGTTTTTACAAATATAATGTTAGTAAGATACGATTCCTTAGCACGTAAGCAACTGTGACCCGAAATATCTGGAGCTCGTGCAACCTAATCGTGCTAACCCGTGTCTTACGGACACTAATATTTCATTTTGTTATTCTATGCCGCATTGTATACTAGTCCTAGGGTATTTGTCATTTAACGTACGTTATTCTTTGAACGTCCAATTAAAATTAAACTAACATAGACTGTTTATGAATCTGTACGATCAATCAAATCAAAATTGATTGCGGAATCGAGATTAGAGTGCCTTTATACCGTACGAAAGTAACCTCTTTAGCAGAGCAATAATAAAGTCCCTATTATTCCTTACAAAGAGTCCATTGATCTTGAATGAACGCGATGAGGAGTGATTAATGAACGTATTGAATGCATCCATTATTCCCCCTCCACTTGTACTAGTTATTATTTTTAAATATGATAATATGCAATTTAATATTGTTTTAATTTTAAATAATGAATAAAGCAGGTCATGTGATTTGTTTAATAATCTGCAAAGCCTTATAGATTTTTTTAGATTATACACCTTTAATAGACTAAATAATTTGCGATATTACAAGAATATAAATAAATAGCTTTCATCCGTGACTCCGCCTGCGTGATTTTTTTTAAAGTAGCCTATGTGTTCTTCCAAACAAGCCTCTACATCTATGCCAAATTTCATCGAGATCCGTTCAACCGTTTAGGCTACAAACTCTAACAATAATATTAGTAAGATTTTAAAGATGCCCCTATCAGTACCTTCAGACAAATTCAACACTGAATAATATACAGTATGTTTTTAATTTGATTATGAGTACAATTCTATCAGCTTTAAGAATCTAGACGTATGAGCAACATGCTTATTAATGTACTAACATCCTTTATGTTTGCGACATTACACGTCCCATATAGTCATAACTCCGAGACTATGTTGTCTGGTATATAAGAAGCGAAAGAAGTTCCTCCGGCTACATGACTGAAAAAGTGACTCGGAACTATGAACTGTCGAATGTTTTTTTTTGTTTTTGTTCCAGAATACAAAGGCCGTGTTTACGTTTTACTGAATAAAAAATATGATAATATTCGTAGCGTTAAAGATGTTAATTTTGTTAAAGCTTCACCTTTTTATCATATTGTATTAGTCAAATAATGCAGAGTTAAAAAAATTCACGAGTGATTTAATCCCTTAAGACATTTGGGCTATTTAGAATATTTTCTTAGACTGTCTAACACCCCATAAGTATAATATAACCACTTCACTAGCGAGTACGTGTCTATAAATACATTTCAGATCGATATAATACTTTAGTTCATCGTCAGTTGTAACATTTTATGTTTAGTTCACGGATGGAATCGGAAATTCAATACACGAACACTCTGTATCACTTTAATTTTTTGTAATCGTCAGATAATCTGTTATATTTGTCCTATTTAAAAAAATGAACTGTGTAAACGAAAGATAAGTTATAAGCCTATTATATTCTTCAGTGTAAAGACTGCACTCGGCAAACCACACAAAGCACTATACTTAGATCCATGGTAGTAAACAATGAGTCACGCAGTAGGGTCCCGGCCCCTCGTAGCTCCCGGGGTTATACGAATACTTTAAATATTTCTAAATTCTCTTCAATAAATTTTATTCCTCTCGTTTCTATTTCAACGTTCCTAAAATTTTATTCGAAGGGGTTTGATGTATAAATCATTTTTAATTTTGGATTTTATTAGCGGCATGAGTTTTTGAGCAATTTTAGGAACTTACTGTTGTTAAATATTTTAAAATTTCATCAGTAAATACGTTAAAGAATGCGTTTAGGAAGTATATAGTAATTTCTAAAGAGGTAATTCAGTTTTCTTCAAAAGAAAATGTAATTTCTTTGACGAACAATTTTTACTTAATAATTCAGTTCGACAGACTTAAATAGGCTTCTGTCCGATACAAAAGCACAATAGGTAGACAATGAATATTTTCATAAATGATTCATAGCACAGGAAATGGGTAAAGAATCGTTGTTTAATAATGTATCAACATTAATAATACCAACCCAATAGACATAGTTTTATTATCGTCTATTGTTTATTTGTTTGGAATATTAGCAGACGCAAACCTTTGACTAAACTATCGCACGACTGTTTTGCGATTGTCGATTGTTTTGCAGCCAATTAAATTGTCTAGTTACACAACTAAAAATTGAGTAGTGTGCGCATCTCCATTTAAAATCATAGGAATCAAAGCGAGACTAAACAGTTGTGCGATAGTCTAGTCAAAGGTGTGCGCGCGCTCTAAGTCGATATTCTAGGTCCTAATATTTTACCCGTTAGTATCTTCGGATTAGAGAGCGCAAGATGAATGAATACAGCAGTGCTTTCAGTCTTGTCGACACTCGGTTCCGAGCGAGATGCATAATTCACGATTGGTGAAAAGGCGCCAAGTAATCCTCTCCGAGGATCGACTGAGATAACGTGCTGTTTCATGAATTATTTATAACTATCAAAACAATTGAAAACACTATTTAATAAGCGTAAACTAAGCTGAAATATCCTATATTCTTTGGTGTCCTTTGTGTTAAACTAACATATAAGAATCTGATCCTTACTAAAAATCGTAAGTAGTTTACCAGTTCCCCTGCACCATTCATGCTTCTGCTGATTTCTAGATTTACAAATGTTTCACTTAATGAATAAAATAAAGACCACAACTTATTGTATTGATATTAAAAGATTATTACAAAGAAATAAGGTATAAAATTCTCAGGAAGAAAATTCATAGGTTACGGATATCCACTAGATGATAGGAGACCGATTTTTGTAGATTACAATGGAGAAGGACCAAACTCCGTAATCGATGATCATTTACTGAGGCGATGAAATATCAATGTTCTCTATCCATGTTTCTAGACGCAACGGTCGTAACCGAGGCATGGAGGGCAGCGGCGTGGTGTACCGGGTGGTAGGACGCGCACGCAGCAAGGCAGACTGCGGTCAGCAGACTGAACGCCCACCGCGACAAGATACCACGTGGAAGAAGTACACCGACTCACCTGGAGTCGGCGCACCGCCTATGGTACGTACAGATTTATTGGATAATTGAACCGGGGTATAGGAGCCCTCAGTAGATGCTTAGTAGGTTTCCTTTTACATTTTAAGAATGTAAATGTGTTTTAGAATCAGCCAGCACCAGCGCCGCCGAGCCCGTCGCACGGACGGAAGAGCGACCGTCGCGCGGGACACCATTCGCCTCAACACAAACGAGAGAAGCTCACAGCTGCACAGCAGCTTGGTATCGCGCCTCATCCCCAGGTATCTTTTATATTATTGTTCTCTCGAATGTAATGATAGACACTTTGTCATAATCTCTCAGGATAAGCTAAATGAGTTTTTGTAGGATAAGGCCGGTTGCGTAAGTTGCGTGTCACCTATTTAGGGACCGTTGCCTATGAAGATCGATTACATTAGTAGAACGGCAGATACGCTAAGACACTTAAAAAATGTTAACACAGAAAAAACTCAAAAGTAATGTTATTTGCATGTTGTATCCACTCCACGGAGTTAATTGGCTTAATTACTAAGCTTCGTAGACACTTGACGATGAAAAATTGCACTGCAATTTCCTCAACTAATTTATTGCTGCCTACTGTATCATTTATCTTTGTGTCTATATACGTATCTATTTAGATCGTCTGTTCTAGGTGACATTTAATATTTTGTTATACATTTAGAGCAAACTCATTTAATATTTATGAATTATTCCATTCCACTACAATTCTTAATTTCCAGGCACTAAATGTAAATTTTTCCTTAATGTTTATTTTCGATATAATAAAACTGTCACAATCTAGTATTAAAGTGTAATGTAGAGAGGGGAGAGTGTACATTTTAAGGCTTCAAGCACCAAGTTACAAACATCTTAAGGATTAAGTACATCCAGTTACTTAAGTTCCTGTTCCGAGTACTTACATGTATGCAACGGCTTTCGTTTCCCCTGTTAGTAGGAATGAGTGCTCTCCAGAAATTAAAGCGTCTTAGCTTTGTTTAAAACTTGTAAACTTCCTTATAATCAGTTAATATTTGTTAACTGTGTTTATTAAGTTGTGTCTATCACCTTAGAAGATCAAACAAATTCCTTTGTTTCTCAAGTTCTTGATGTTTGAAATTATTATCATCGAAAGATATAATTTGTTTTTATTGATATCAAATCTGGTATCGAATAGAAACTTAAAACTTCACTTATTGCTTATTTTATAAATTATTTTAACTCGGTAGAATTATTACAACTGTGGGAGTTTTTTAAAGCTCAAAGGACACTGGTGCCTTGTTTTTATCACATTTGTAAGTAGGTCAAACATAACTCTGTAAAAAGAGGTCAACATGTCAAACAATTAACACCATTGTCTGTTACAAGAGGTAAAATTCCTTGTACTGATGTAAGAGTCGTAACCTACTGACCCGGTGCAAGCTGTTGGCGGCAACCTGAGAGAAACACTGCAACGCCAACGTCCACTAACGAGATGATACTCATCGGCCACTCTGCATTTTGCATGCGGAACTATTTTCGCATTGCAGATTTAATTAACCTAGTCTTTATTTTGCAGTATGCGGCGTCGAATTCATCTAGTCAACATTCGTCGCGGGGACCACAGGTAATTAAAAAAATAATTAGGAAACTAGTACACAAAATGTTATTGAACAAGTTGAAATGTCAACTCAAAGAAATTTAAATGATAATTTTTACTGAAGGAAATCGTAGAAAAGCTTAAAGCGAGATACTTAAGTTCAGTACCTAAATAAAATTTTCTATCTCCATAAAGCCGAATGCGGTGTTCGTGTTAGAAATAGTTTAGAAAACGAAGAATATGACCTAACACGTGAACAATGTGCGACCTACATTCATTTGATGGACAGAAATAGCTTAAATTGAGGTTTCTATTATAGGACATAGTAAAAACGATCTAAGCTAGGTTTGTCTTGGTGGGGCATTGCTGATATTTATAATTGAATGCGATTTATCAATTGAAAAAGGAAAACCCAAAAAAATTCTTTAGATTATTTTTAGGTTATGTCTTCATGACTAGATTTATAAACGGTTTTTAACAATAGTCAATGTAGTTTTATTCAAATTTATGTTAAGTCAAGGAGGTTTTTATCAAGATTAATTATATTTTTCAATTTATTTCAGTTGCAATCCCCAAGTGGCGCCTCTCGGCCATCCAGCGTGTCTAGCGGGAACGGCAGCTGCTCGGGCAAGGCGAAGGTGCCACAGAGCTTTGGCTACGTGAAGCGGCAGAACGGCGGCCAGCCCCCGCCGCCGCCGCCACCCGCCAACGGTCCTCCGCAGCATGGACATGGTAATACGATGTTTTTTTTTATAAATTGAGTCTGTTGATTATAACTTATGTAATATTATTATTATTATTAAGTTATTAGTTAAAATAGCTAGTTACCTTAATGCACACCACATCAGGTTGGATGATCATTTATAGTTTTTATTTTAATTACATAAATGTACCGCGTTTATTTCTAGGTGGGAGAACTGCTCAAGTATCAGCCGTTCCGAGGACAAAAGTCAAAGTGTCGGGTGGGACGCAGACGTGTACTCAAGATTTACAAATACATAGTACGTTTTACCAGAAATTACTATTATCTGTAATTTATTTAATACGTTTTACGTACAAGTGACTGCACACTAAGTTGTTTAGTTTTGCAGCGTACGAATAAAATTGTTCTTGTGCGATACGACTTAGTATCGATATGCCTAGTACTGCAAAAAGCACTTTTTTATAGTACTTTCGTCTTTCACAGAGAACGGCATTGGACCTAAGTCATATTCGTTGGGAGGCACAGCGGCCGCGCAGCTCTCAGCGTCAGTGCGAGAGAGGCTGCTCGGCTCGCAGTCTCTACCTAAGCCGGGTACTCATGAATTTGCCGCGTTGTTCCATCATCACAGGTTTGTGTTAGCAAATTTTAGTTCCTACGTAGTATTTACCGACTATATGCGTGCTCGCAACCTTTGCCTCTCGTTAAATTGGACTATCCATCAAACACAAGATGCGTGATAAATCATTTATAATAGCCTGTCTTGTGCTTCTTAACTCTGCGGAAGGTTAAGTGTTGGCAATTCAATAAACAAAACACATTGTGACGTCACATTGGTTGATTTACACCAGTCATTAAATGACATCATCACATCTAATGTCCTTCTGTGTATTGCCTAGCAGTACAATTTACTAATTGTAGCTACTAAATTACTCTAGTCACTAATGAAGCCAGTCAATATAAAAGTTTGTAGTACGGACTGCAAAACATAAAAGGTAAATTGTTGAACTTTTGTTACGTTTAAATTGTTGGCTTTATTTCATAATACAATTATTAACTGTAATATTTCAATACATCACACGTTATCATTGGGGTTGACGTACCCTTTTTTACATCGTAAAATGAAGGCAAATAATCTTTATCAGTGATCGGTTTGTTTGGATAAGGTCCTTGTGATAATGGCGTGGGAATTATTTTATTCAGTTATACCTTTGCTTCGGTAAGGAGCGTAGTGGTTTCGTCTAAGTTTAATATCATTACTTTAAGAATATTAAAACTTAGCAGAATAATTTATTGACAGCGACATCTATTGAGTAAAAGATTAAAGGTTTGTCTCTAATTTTTTTGCAGAATAACTCCAAGAGGAGGCATGAAGATTAGCGACGGAAGCCTCTCCGACACACAGACGTACTCCGAAGTGAAATCAGATTATGGAATACCTTACGCACCATGGCTTCGACATAGGTAAGAATATATTATGTACCCCTGTATATACGCGTGGTGTGTAAAATAACATCATGTAAAAATATAAATAGACATATATGTTTTCATAGTATCAAATCATCTGTCATACCTTGATTGTATCCTATATGCTTGATAATTATGTGTGTATGCATTTTGTGTAATTCAAAATTGTATTATCACAAAGTGTAACACACTGTATGTATCCAACATGCTTTTGCGGTTCCCTTAGATGTGGCCAGTTGTAAAAAAAAACTGTTCGATACAGCCAGTTGAAAAAAATAAAACGCTGAGCGATGGCCAGTATTCAATTAGATTTTTTTTTTAAGTTACAAATACAACTGGCCAGCATGTGATTCCTCGTATCTTTCCCCCTTTCAGCAACACATACTCGGCAAGTGGGCGCCTGTCCGAGGGCGAGTCTATGGAGTCCCTAAGCTCGCTGCACTCGGCGCAGCACAATCACACCTCATCCCCTAACTCCCACCACCGCAGCTCACTCACACACAATAAGCTCATCCTGCACCGCGACGCTCAGGGCTCCCGGCTCAACCGGAGCAACAGCATTAGGTGGGTTACACACTACTCTCATTCCTATTATCACCAACGATTCATACGAGATCTAGACCTATGCAAAGAAAAGAGCTCCATCTCTTGACATACAGATGGAACTATTTTCATCGCAGGGGATATTTATGGCTACACCAACTGTTTGATTTCATTGTGTGGTTGTGGAGTTCGTCGTACCAAAAGTTTATGTATGTGTAACAAAGTTACTCATTCTGTTATCCATTGAAACCGCTTTTCTGCTAATATTGGTATATCCGTACAAATATTGCTACATATAAATAGGCCCTTGTAAAGTAAAATGTATCGAAATTGAAAAATTAGTCTAGCATACTCTATTTTTCACTTTATTAATTTTATTTATAGCATATCTACAATAATTTAACGTTCGAAACAATTGAGCATTACAAGATATTGGAACAAAATGCTTAATAGCTCTTAAATATTTGATTACGTTTTAAAGGGCCTGTCTATATTTATATAACATCGATTTAAACCATCCTATGTATTTGTGTATAAATTTCATTATATGGAAACGCATTAGTACTACTCATTATTATATAGGCATTTTTAAAACACAAATATCATAATTCATGGGTAATATTTCACACTTCATAACTCTTCTCTACAAATATTCTAACATACTAAGTATGGATTATTGGTTACATTTTAGCTATCTCAGAGATAGGACATTTCCAAGGTACGATATCAAAAGGTTGGGAGCTTATTCATGTTTTTGCTTCGAGTTGGCGCACGCTTAACACGAAGCTGTTTTCTTGAGTTCGCACTGCCAGAACGCACATATAAAACATGTCAACAGTGGTAGAGCCCGCTTTATCATCTTAGCACGAATGGGTCGGCTTGACCGGTGCAATACCACGACCACACAGAAGACAGACGTGAAGTGGAAGCAATTCCGAGTTTCGTCTGAGGAGTGTGGTGCCGGAGGCCCAATTTTAGTCCCTTTTCCGTTCCACCCTTTTCTTATAAGGGAAGGATTGGATGGGGAAGGGGATTTGACGGCGGAGGAGATGCATAGGAAGCGGAATTATCCTCTTAATGTGCGTCTGCTCCTCCGTCGGTTAAGGGTAGGCAACGCATCTGCAATTGCGGATGTCTATGGGCAGCGGTCGTTTCGCCATTTCGGCGCATTTAGGTGGCCGCTAGCACATTTGCCACCTTATTGTATAGAAAAAAACTATCCTATTTCTTTTTTAAGAGAGTGCGAGGGATATAACATTAATATTTTATGTGTCAGCAGTGCGAACTTACGATATAATTATGCATGTTCTCAAAACATGGCACGGCTTTTAATAAATCGAATTGTCTTAATCGATGCTATACCATTGTTTTACCACGATCTTTTTTTAATTCCACAACACTGGCCAGCTTTATTCTGACTAAATATAACTGTGTATGTGACTATAAACGTTGCACTCATTTTATTTTTTAATCTGTAAAATTCGACCTATTTCGACCGTTTTTAATAGTAGCTTTTATCAGCTGTATTTTATAAAGAAATTGGAGGCCATAATATTTGCTCTAGATTTTAACGTTTTTAATTTTTAGTTAAATTAAAGTGACGACATTGCAGATCGACAAAGTCGGAGAAGTTGTACCCATCAATGCTGCAGAGATCTTCGGAGAGCGATTATGAACCCTATTACTGTTTGCCAGTGCAATATGGACCATCAGGACAAGGTTTTTTTACTTTTGTTATTCCTATAATACATTTAATTGGTGCCGTAGCCAAATTTCTCTTACTACTTACACACTTTTCTAATTAGGATAGTAATGGCAAGAAAATTAGGTAAAGGAGGGAATGTATATAAGGAAAATATCCTTTGTAACCCTTTAATCTACTTCAGATATCTGCATAAAGTGGTTACTTCGCTATTAGAGCCTAAGAAGGTGACAGCTTCTTTGCCATATACAAAAAAAAATGTTTTACTAATTGACTCATTTTATTCTATAAATTTATACAAAATAGCTTTCGCCCGCAACTCCGTCCGCGTGGAATAAAAAAACAAACAAAAGTAAATAGCCTATGTGTTCTTCCAGACTTTCCTCTACATATATGCCGAATAATTTCATAATTTACTTAATCTTGTGCATGTTCTTATGGTAAATCAAAAATCGCATGTCTGCAATACATTAAGTATCGATATCAACATCTAAAATGATGAAGGAAGTCAATTGCAGTTTAACATTCGCCTACTTTCTATTTTATTAATGTTACAGCTAGAAAGTATTGTACAAAAATCTTTTCCTTACACGAAACGATTCGATAAAATAAAATCTTAACAAAAGCTTGCTTAATAAAATAATATAAAGAGTCTTTATGGGAATAACTCTGCGTTCTAAAAGGCAAGGAAAATCTTACTCGTCTATCAAACCTCATATGATTGTTACAAGAAACATGTGATTCGATAGTCCTTAAGTTTGGTTTAATATGTTAACAAAATGTTCCTTAAATATGGAAATATAAAAAGTTTTTATGGGAATAACCGTGCGTTCCGAAAGGCAACGAAAATCGTACTCGTCTATTAAATATTGTTAACTGATATAACATTTGTTGCAGGTCTAAACTACGGTGTGTCGGAGCCGCCCTCGCCGTCTCCGCGCTCAGCGCTGAGCCCCACGCACCAGCCGGCCAATGTCATGCACACGCCGCGACATTCGCATCACTATCCTAAGAAAAATGATGAAGGTAATCCCACCATCACCTTATCCTATTCACCTATAGATCAAAGCATCACTAATTGGTACAGTTCGATTCGTTACACATTACATAAAGACAGCAAAAAAGTTGTATTGCTTAATTATAAATTTTCTTAAAGTTACACAAACTTTTCACACCTCCATTCAACCGTCCGAAAAGATCTAACTTTGCTGCAATGGAATCTAAATCTAAAGTTTTGAATTAAATTAACTAAGCTATAATTATCTTCCTAGGGATGAGTACATCTTGGTTTCCAGTTTCCTTCCACAAGCTGTGCTAATAGTAATATTTCTAATGATTATAATATTGTTACGTGTAAATATTCTTTGATAATTAGCTTTTTAATTTGTGACATGTTTTATAATTTTGATACTCTTTGATTGTAAAATAAGGGGTTGCTATGGGGATATGGTTGTTAAGTCAGAGCTATGATTAAAAGATGACTAAGAAGTAAATAAATCGTTTAATTCTCAACAATATTATTTAACAAAGATTATTTTGCACACAGTACACGGATCGACTGCGTCTCTGGTATCGACGGCTTCTTCTCTAGCGGCTGGCGCTGGCTCCGAGGAAAGACAAGCACATGAAGTAAGTATTATTTATATTTCATCGTATGATAAAATAATGTTACAATTTGACAATGTAGATTTTGGCCGTGCTTACTCGGAAGCTGGAATTTTTCCGTTTTATTTTTAATTATAATTTCGTCCTATAGGTCCGAAAGTTACGAAGAGAACTGGCGGATGCTAAAGAAAAGGTTCACACCCTGACAACGCAGCTAACAACAAATGTGAGTACAAGTTAATATAAAAAAAACTGAATTTTCTTAGATAAAATAGAAAGCAGAAACCATCAAACTAAAATTTAACTTTGGTGTTTTTCTTTCTATTCGTCTATGAGTTTAAAGTCGTGACTGTTAGCACTTTTATTTGATACCCAAGTAAGGTGTTCAATACACAGACTAATTAATAATTGCTTATGAAAATGTAATTAAAATAGATGACGGGAAAGCAAAATTGCTATCAATTACGTTGGTGTATTGAGGTAGATCGTGTTCTTTAGCTAATCAATATAATACTGGGTTTGATCGAACCGTATTCAGAGTTGTCTATAATTATTAATTACCTTTGATTTTACGATCAAGTCATAATTATTTCAAAGATTGTTTTCAACGAATATGAAATTTCGAAAGTAGATAAGTGACTAGCATATTTTTATTAATTATTATATTTATAGTTATTGAAATTGAAACATAATTGGCAATACAAAAGTTTTTGATTACGGAGATAAATTGACGTTGTTTTCCAATTATCATAGGTCCAACTCTAATCGAATTTACGATACATATCTAAGTAAGAAACAATTGAAAACTAATATTACGATTGTATAATTATATTATTGTTATTTGAGTACTGTTTCCTTGTCGGTGGACTCCCTCCGGACCGGAACCTCTAGTTCTCTAGACCTCTGTCATCGATTTGATTATAATTATGTTAATAAAACAAAATTGGTATTTCAAAACATTGAAATAACTGCAAATCATTACGTACTACGCACCTATACTACGAGTATATTCTGGCAAATTAACTACTCTATACTTGATTAACCGTACCGTACTCAGGATGTCAAAAATGTTTGTTTAAGAATAAATACCTATTTTATTTAATACCTTTAAGAAATAAATATTAGTGTTGCACTTTACCAGAAAGTAACGTGTACAAATTCTCTGTTTACCGTACTAATGCAGTTAGAGATAACCCGACGACCTAACAACCGCTGCGCTCGAGGTCGCGGGTTCATTCCTCAGCTGTCACTGATGCACAACGATATCTCCAATAATTAGTTGCACTTGACTTTGAAGAAATTGATTTTGATGGGAAATAAAATGACGTTAATGGTACACAATTCAATATTATTCAATTAAAAATTATTTCTCTCGATGTACTGCTAAATATTGTTTATTTTACAATTAAATGTAGAGCTGTATTTTTATTACAAAAGGAACATCACTTCTTGAAGAAAATATGAACATAACATGTTTACATCTGAATATAAACAAAATATCGAATCGAAAGAACCAATCTCATATGACCCAAAAGATCCCGAGAAACCATAAAAAAGTATCGGTGATTGTAATTCGAATTCTGGACCTTTGACTCATAACTAGCGACAGTCAGTAGGCTCATAAACAAAAGATACTCTCACTAAAGACCCATACATACGAGTAGATCATTAGAAAACAAGTAAACTGCAGGAAGCTATATCAAGCGTACAGACATGCGTCAGCGAGCGCTAGAATAGAAACTGACGTGTCTAAAATTGCATGCTAAACAGGCAAGACAATGTCGCCGGTAAAAGATCAGATAAACAAGGGTCGAGCTTGTCGCACGAGACGGTTGCCCGTTTCCCGCCCATATCGGGCACTAGGAATGTATGCCAACAGTCAAGTACTAGAAACTATCTAACGCATTATACAACAGTAAGCGTAGCGGTTGTTGTTTTTGCTGCCCTTGATAAAGCCAAGTCACGGATGTCTTAGAACGTTGGTTTTCAATACACCTTGTCTTGGTTCAACAGAAAGTGAATTATGATTGTAGTAAACAATAAATGAAACAATGTATCGAAGAACTACAATAGATAGTAAAAATTTTACACATCCGGTATCGTGAATGTAGATGGCGAGTTTCCGTCTGGTTCGTAGAGTGAAATGTAATTTTAAATTGAATCTTCTAAAGAATGTGATTAATTTGATCTAAATGTTAGTATTTAAGACTAGCTGTTGCTCGCGACTTCGCCTCCGTGAAATTACAAAATAATAAAAAAAACAGCGTATGTTACTCACTGATAAATTACCTGTCTAGCGGTGAAAGATGTTTGAAATCCGCCCAGTAGTTTTTGAGTTATTTCAATATATACAAAAATACAAATCTTTCATCAAATTAAGTTGAAAATAATATTTTAAAACAAAAAAAACACTGCGACTGGAAGACTGCATTCTGTTGAAAGTATTAGGGAAGGCTTATGTCTAACAGTGGGCAAACAAAGGCTGATGATGATGATGATGATGATGATGATGATGATGATGACTGTTATTTTACTACGCAGACAGTTGAATCTCAAGATTTGGACAAGTTTAATAACAATTTAGAAGAAAATTAAGAGCGCACACCTTTGACTTAAACTATGGCACAACTGTTTAGTCTCGCTTTGATTCCTGTGAGCTTATATGATGCGCACACTACTCGATTTTAGTTGTGCAACTAAACAGTTGAATTGGCTGCGAAACAATCGACAATCGCGCAGCAGTTGTGCGATAGTTTAATCAAAGGTGTGCGCTCGCTCTAAATATAGTATACCTTTATAGGATGCATAAAAACCTAAAATACTATCAAATACAGAAGTAAGCAGGTTGTAGGTTATGAGACATGCGTTACCATTTTTAATGGCAACAGAATACGTCGGAATGTTTCCATATTTGGACATGATAATTAGTTACAACGGTAGAATATATTTTCCGTGTTCTATTCGTGACGCAAATTGAATACTAAACATTAAATACTATTTTAAATAGATCTTAAATACATAAGAAAAACGATAATGTTACTTACGTAGAACGTTTTTTTATTTTATAGTTTTCTTGTTCATAGATAGAGTGCGCAATTGCAATAACTTCTACTAACTCATATAATCTATCTATACTAATATAATAAAGCGTAAACACACATTTCTTTGTTGCCTAAGATGTCAGCAATCACAGGATATT
>LD688947.1:254185-278145 GCA_003118335.3 Papilio memnon
AATAATTTTTTTATAATTTCACGCGGATGAAGCCGCATGGGAACAGCTAGTAACAGATAAATGATTTCACTGAATGTTTTTTCGAATACTTATTTACTTAAAAGTACATAAACATTATATTAAAAAAATTAAAAAAGTCTACTAATCTTTGACATCATTGTTGTTTTAATAAAAAAAACAATTATTTAGTTCATGTGATATTCAGTCTATTGTTACTAAAAACTTCCTACTGTTAATTTCACGTATAATCGCAAAAGAAACTAAGTTATTAATGAACTACGCTCGTTCAACAAAATAACGGTTACTAACAAGACATAATCGTCTTCTCGTCGGGCCCAATTATGCGAGACGGAGAAAAAGCGGATTCTTCGATTATTCAGTCGAATTGCTGTTTTTGTTTCTAAATCAGGTGTCGTCAAACTTTGGCACGGGTCATTGGTTCAGCAAAATAATATTTAATAGTACATAGTTGCATTTAAAAATAGGTACTATATTAATGTCTTAAATAATACAGAATATGACGTATTTCATTTTCATTTAATAATTGACCTATTAAAAGTTCTTAGTTCTAAAAAAAGAATTACAAAAGAACATTACATTAAATAATATAATGCCATATAAATCGATTGAGTGACAATTTATATAATTCTATCGTTTAAATTTACACCACCAAAGGTTTACTGTCACTGATTTTTTTTATTGTTTCTTCTGGCATCATAGTCTTCTAGCATCATTCCAGCCAGCCAGCCAGTGAAATCAAAACGTTTGAAAAGCTCACTAATTTACTGCAGCAAAGCATTACCGCCATAAATAATTCAACACATTGGACATCCATCGTTCTTGCGGCGCTATTGTCTTTTCGGACGTTGCATTTGACTGTAGGTCAGTGCGGTGAGGTTTTGTTACAATAGCTATTTATATATTTTACAACATAGACGTTTAAAAACATGAATACAGTAGATTACGGTTGAAAACTTCAAATAATTAATAATTAACATACTAAATACGACACGAACCTAACCTAAAAGTGAACACTGAATCGAACACTTCGCTTCGTAAGCGCCGTTTACAATCTGACATCGAAATTTCAATTTTATCCTTATATTTAAGTGTTCTTAATATTTTAAGGCGCTGCGCTGTTACATATTTAAATGTCGTTTTGCCGTAAATCTTTTATAACTTATCTTTTACGGTGGAACGCCGCTAGACTTCCAGACTGTACCTTTATTATTTTTATTTTGTATAGGTTGCAAATATATTTTAATTTTCACAAACTTAAACTAGAGTTAAATTATCAACAAAGATTTTAGTACAAATGGTTTTCAAATCCTACTGTAATAAAAAACATAGAAACCTACCCTTGCCTATCTCATCAATGACAGCATGAAAGTTTTTTTTCAATGAAATAGTTTACATATACAAAAATCATGCGTCAGTGTTGACATTCATAGCTATTGTTTGATACAATAGTTCACAACAAATGAGTATAACAGTAGATTGTACGTTAAACATCATTCGTATATCAATTGGTTTCAATTATTATTAAATTCAATGCGTTGCCCGTTCTCGCATCGTCTCATGCCGGTTTTTATTGGGGGAGCCGTCAATTTTTGATTGATATTGAAAATCGTTTGAGCCGCTTGCATGAATAAAGAACTTACTTGCTAATATAAAAATCAATTCGTTATTCTGCATTGAAATCATTTTAAAAGTTCGAGAGGAGAGAGAATATATTACTTGAATTTCCTAAAAAAAAAAATAGTAATTAGTATTTAATGAAGAAGTAGTTTTTTTTTAAATTACTCATATTTGAATGGAAACACTGGGAAGTTTGAAATACTAAATTACTCGATTCTCAAGGCTGAAGTAATAAGCTCTTCTTGAACATCAAAAAAATATATTTTTCATATTATCTATTCTGTTACCGTACTATAAGCTGCTTGTCACGTAAACAGACTGGGGTTATTAACTGACTCTTTACACTTATAATTGTAGCGTTAAATAACCCTTGAATATTGTTTTGCGCACAAATAGGACCGGATGTCCAATTACTGAGCCAATTGTTGGTTGAGAAGTTGAGACATACTCTACATGGCTGGTACACCTGCTTTGTGATCTCTATCGCATCTTAACTTTTATAGAAATATGTATTAATATTTTATAGCCGAAAGTCTGCTTCCGTTGACCATCTAAGGCTGAACAAGATGCAAACTTTCGCAATGAATTGACGGGAGAAAGTTTATTTATGTAACTGTAAAATGTAAAATGTATTTATGTAACTGTAAAAACATCACAAAATTATTTCTTATAGGTTGAGTTTTCAATTAAAAAACTGAAACTATATAAGACTTGAGTTTTTTTATCTCGTGTACAAAGACGTTATTCGAATATTTAGCATCTTTTTGCTTAGTATCATTTAATGTAGCTTTTAATTGTCTTCTAGCAATAAACCGAGGGTCCGTTGGCTTGAGTCCAATTTTAACAAGGACGAGCGGTGATTGTTTTATAATGGATGAATTGAACTTCAAGGTTAAGACGCCCTTAGGACTGTTGGAAAAAACAGTTACTCGTTAATTCGCTTTTAACTGCAGTCTATCGTGTTATTTACTATGTATTAATCGTTTTTATTTAATAACTTCAATTGTGCTATGGATTTTAGAAATCGTTATTATACTCTAAAGGTTCGTTTTTGTAAGATAAGGAGATCAATACATTCAGTTCGTAATGCAAAAAGTAGCCTAAGTTCTTAGATTATTCTAAAAAAATGGGGTGACAACAGAGAGGTCAGACTTTGTTTAGGGTGCCTCGCTCGAATTGACTTTCCAAGGCTGGAATAAGTAAATTTTTAATAGTTACAGTTTGTTAAAAATATATACTACTAGCTGTTGCTCGCGACTTCGCCCACGTGAAATTTAAAAATATAGCCTATGTTACTCAGCGATGACGTAGATTTCTAATGGTGAAAGATTTTTGAAATTGGCCTAATAGTTTTTGAGATATTTCAATACATACATAAATAAAATCTTTCCTCTTTATAATATTAGTATAGATTCTCATGATTGTCCTGCCTTTAGCCTGCCTTTCACCATTTTAGGAACAACTATTCTGTTATCATTATCCGTAAGTACGTGGAATTTAATTTTTTAATAATTATTATGGCATGACATCGTAGGTACCAAACAAAATAAAGAATACTACAATCTTAAAACGTGTTCTTCAATTCGGTTCACGCGCAAAACATCTCGCGACCCAATTACGTTTATATTGTTGTTCAAACAAATTCTTGCGTTTGTTTATCTGGTCTAAACAAAAGGTACGCGTTTTGTTTGCGCCTCGTGAGACGTTATCATTTGTAACATGTCACCGCACCGCGTGTTTAAATCTTCTATGTGTACACTTTCGCAACTAACTGAACTAACTAAAGGATGCAGTTATAATTTCTATTGCTATTACTAGTTTGACTTATAACGGTATAGTTCTTCGATAGAATGTCTCCTTTCAGGGAGCATGGGCTTCGCCAGCCTATGTCCTAGGGATTAGCTGTCACTGATTTGATATTTTCGGTTCTGTAATTGGCGGGTGCCACATTAATACATTTGAACTGAATAGCAATGCCAATGTCTAGACAAATCTAGAAAAAAAAAATCGTTTTTCAATCTCCATTATATTTTAATGAAAATCATAAAAATTACAAATGTCAGTTATTAATAATGTCATCATACTAATATTATAAATGCGAAAGTTTAGATGGATGGATGGATGTTTGTTAGAGTTTGTAGCCTAAACGGCTGAACGGATTTCGGTGAAATTTAGTATGGTTGCAAACCTTGTTATTTTTTAATTCCACGCGGACGGAGTCGCGGACGAAAGCTAGTGTAACATAAATGTTTCTATATTTATGACAATTTTTATCCGCCAACAATGTAAGTATATTAATTTCTCACTAGCTGCTCCTCGCTTGCGTAGCAATGCCAGTCAACATAGTATCAAAGCATATGGCAAAAAAAAATATTACAAACCAAACTTTTTTAAGTCTGAAAATTTCCATAGCTTCCTGAGCATGCCAAACTAAAGTTTCGTGATAATCTCATTATCAGTTTAGGAGTGCATCGAGGACGAACATGTAAAAGTCATTTTACTATAGTAGTGCGTGATAATGGTAAACCCTTTACAATCGCGACCCTATCCGTGAGTAGTAAGTACCGAGTGGATGTTACGCTTTACTTTCGTACGACCGTTGCATAGGTTCCATGACTTCGTTCAACTGGTACAGTTCACTGCATAATTCACATCTGTACTGTTCTATTGGACCTTATGCCTTTGGAATAAGATTCAAATGCTTTATGTATTACGTTCGCGACTGTACCAAGCACACAACGTCCACAAACAATAAACACAAACTAGTGTAACTTGAGCGTTGATAGAGGATGGACGTGCGCGCGTCCGTTCTTGACACCGTGCGCGTTTGATTTTTCAAAACAAACTAATGAACTATTAGTGCCAATTTAGTGATTTGTGATCGGTATGGTTTAGTGATAAAGTGTAACTATTAAGATTACGACATGCGGTACTTACTATACGGCTTTTATTCTCGCTTTTTGAGCTCCTTGGTGAGCAAAACTTGTTTGATTATATTGTTTTGTTGCTAGGACATCCGGGTGCATCCTGGATTTTCGACAAAATAATACAAGACAGACCTACAGCGTGTATTACTTGATTTTAAAATCGCATAACATTTTTTATATTCATTTTATGTATCTATGTTTTACTACACTATTTAAAGTAAAAAATACCACATTGATGATCTAAAGTTAAGAAGGTAGTATTAGCTCTACTTATAACAATTCAATAGCAGGTAGACGCATCCCCTTTTTCAATGGTGGAACCCTCGGTTCCGTTCTTTAGACCCGGATTGTGTGTGTCACCCTTTATTGTTAATGCTTTTGTCCAAAAGTGCACAACCTGTTGCTTAGAAATTTATAAATTACTAGCGACAGTAATTTGCTAATTTACTGGAATCATATACTGGAATAGCTACGATCTGTATTAAAACAAACATCAAAGCGGAATGGTGTTTATGAGCATCTGGTTTTATTTGGGGTCAAATGTTTTTGATATTCTTCATCTCGTTTGATGTGTTTTATGTTATTAGTTTAAGGGACTGTTTCCTATTTAACATTGCTTGATAAAGTTTTGGGATACATGTGACACAGTTATGCTGATTTTCCGTATATACAGGATGATAAATGTTATTATAGTAACACATCCTAGCTGTTTTAAATTAGAGTTACTTTCATGTTTTGCAGACATCTGGGAATTTTAGTCCTCATTTAAGATTGTCATATTTTTCATTTAAAACTAGAGAAATTCCTCATCCTCTATCACATTTGATCTCAATATTTTAAAGATACCATTATCTATAGAAATAACAATCGGTTATTAACATTGAATATCTCAGTGGGTTAACAAGAGTGATTTTTTTTTTAAATAATAACTTCATATCGTTCACAAACGGGGGAAACGTTTTACGTCAAATAAAAACCCGACTGGCCACTTAATCTTTGACATTACAATCCAGGGTTACCATTTGTAAGATTACACTTCGAGCATCGTATATTTTATGTAGACGTAATATATTAGTGCTATTATTGCCCCGTTAATAATCCCAAGATGTGACGAAATCATCACCAAACGAACAACAAGTTTCACTGTCCTAAATACGACATTCTGAATGTAACATCTCAGTGAAATCTTTTCTAATCCTCGTTAAACATACAAAACAAACACGTGTAATTCTTGCTCCATTAAAAACGTCATTTTAGGTTAAGATAAGCTTATCAGGATTTAAAAGACCTTCCAGACGAAACTTCTTAACGTAGTTAAGACTTTATCATAGTTTGTTTTATATTCGTATTCACAATTAGGACATATTTTTAACCATTAATTTATCAACAACATTTAACGTGTATCTGAAGTATGCAGTCTAGTTTTAACGTTGATATGTCTATCAGTGTAGATAAAGAGCCTTGAAATCTATTAAACTAAGTATGTTATCGTTTATCAACATCTAAAGAACACTCCTCTAAGTACGATATAGCTACTGAAATTACATCGCATTGGGTTATTTTTAAAGATAGTTATCATTGAATGCATGAAACATTGACAACTGTTAATAATTCAATTATAGGAATAACAAAAAGTCTAATTGAAGACTTTATAAGGTTGAGCAATGAACATTTAAGGAAACAAAAGCAATTTTTTAGTATTATTCAAAGCACAGGAAGACAGCGTCGGGCATTTACTGGCGGTTAGACAATGTCGTGTTCAATCGACGAAGCGCCTTCTCGGCACGTTCAATTGAGGTTAATTCGTATGGAGACGGGCCACGGATCTCTAGCGCCCCTGCATTATTTATACGTTCAATAAGCTAAATGGCCTAGCAAATTTAGCTCGTATTCATAAATAAATGTTGCAATTCAAATACAATCTTTATCATACTTTCGTCATGGATAAGAAGTAGAACATCTTAAGATCCCTAGTGCTTTAGAAAGAAGAGTACGTAAGACATTTATTTTAAAACTGGTCAAACGTTTTGTATAACAAGTTCTTTTATTTCACTTTTCAACAATCCCTAATAATACATATGTAAAAGTAAGCGAAATGGTAAAGAAGATTCTTTTTATTCCCTACCTAGATAGGTAGGGAACCTTTATTTCCAAACACCCTAAGCCACCACTGTTATTCTTATGCTTTGTTTGATTCTAGACAAATTCTCCGTGTTTTTGTGTTCCCATTTCCGAGTTCATGGGGTGAACTGGTTAAAAATCTCCAGACCAAAAATACCCCTTTTATAGCTCACCACGTCAACACAAACGTTAACACTCGTCCTTTTTCTCGCAACGTGCGTTCATTGAAAATATAACTGCATTTGTTTTTAGAACTGAGACAATGAACTCGTAAAAAGCATATAAAATCGACGTGATTAATTTTTCCATTGGCGTGGTCTTCAAGCGAACGAAATAATGAACTATGATTTTAGTATTCCAACAAAATAAGTCAGGTAATAAATTCTAGAAAACAATTGTCGGTAACGCGAAAAAAAACGGGAAGGAATCATGAAAGGATATTGGATGAACTTAATTAATTCAACCTTGCGAAATAAACGGATGAATGGAATAGAAATCGACGCTTTCTAGTGACATAATGATTTTCATTGAACACTACATTGTTTTTAAATATACAGAAATTCATAAAAGCAAAAAATCCCTACTATATTCATATCAATACCTTACAAGAGTAGGTGTTACTACGCTGAACTTTAATGAACATAGATTTCTTGAATTGATAATATAAAAACTCTTGCTTAGCGAATTCACTATAAAGCCTGATAGAGATTCTCAGTTCTAAACAGTTGAACTGATCAGTTTAAACTATTGGTGCATGGCATACTTTATACAGCTCCATGACAGTTAAAATTAGCCTACACAATTAGACTCTTCAGTTAGATGTGAGCGTTTTCAGCGGATTTAATACGCAAAAATCGTAGTAACATTAATTGAAAACAACACTTTATAAGGATCTCCTTAGTACTGGATTAAAATAAATTTGACTTGTATAAGCGGTCCGGTGAATCGATCAATGAATACATTATACAAGAGAACCAGCTCGGCAGATGTTGCGTCACCAGCTTACGTTGACCTTCAGACGTAAGTCGTAGTAGACATTTTGTTTAAAGAATACTCTTTTGTTTTAATTTAAAAGTTGTTTAGCAACCATAAATTGTTTTGTTATATTTTTCTAACAGTCTCATTAAGTATCTCATGAAATTAGATTCACAAACCGACCCTAATAAAACTTTTTATGACAGATGGTTGCTTTCTCCGTTCATATGACAAATTTTAGGCACTTTAAAACATGTAATAATACAAATTTAAGTACGAGTGAATTTCAAGTGGTTAAGTACCAAAATTCTCAAAACTCTTAAGAATTACACTCTACCCTTTTTTATCTGTAACCGTAACCGGTTTAAAAAAGCGCGAACAAAATTTCGAGTTTACTTAAAACTCGTTATTTTACATGTATGTAAAGATAAGATAATTTAATTGCCATAATAATGTCTGTTATTAGTGACCGTCTGAGATTAAAGCACATTAAAAATTAAAAGTGTTACGATAACTGTATTATGTAATTTCAGAGGAAGTAAACATTTTGTTGCTAATAGAATTTCTGTGAGGCTATTGTATCTAAGTTTACGAGTATATCCTTCCCCTCTCGTAACTGGTTTTGGAAGCGTTGTAGGTAGCAACATCCTTAAGTGGTTTATCCATTATCCCGCGCACAGGCGAGGAAGGAAGCTCTACAAAGCGGGTTCACGTCATATCTACTCAGGAAGTGCCAGTGGCAATTCCACTTAACTAACGCTAAGCGGGGATTAAAAACGAGTCGTACTAAGCATTTATCGTTGAGTTTTGCTTATACAAGTCCTCGGTGGTCTGACACGCCTCTTACTATGAAATGATAATGAATGAAAGACTGTTTTTTATCGATTGATTGAGCGAGGATTTTAATTCAATAAATCGCTTATTAGTTGAGACATGTTCATTGTTCAACTATACCAGATTTAATTATTGTTCTACAAGACTGTCAATATTTATTAACCCGATATTAACTAAGTTATATACAATTTATAACAATACATAGTTAAATGTCGTACCCTTATAAATTCCACCCAAAGTACACAGTTCAGTAGTTACACGCATTTAACAAGCAAACAATGCGCCCAGCCCACATGGTTCATTCGTCACTTTACGATGTCGCCGGCTAAATTTGTCCTCATGTCATTTACAGAGGTAATTCGCAATAGTACGATCGCTTATTTTATTGAAATCGTTCCGGTCTACAAGCCAAAGTTCGACTGGCGCCTCGTGAAATCTATAGAATTGATTATTTATGGCAATGTGAAATACGATTCCGTTTGTCATGTCAATTCGTATCATATTTATTTTTGGTATCGCAAACTCTTGTACTATAAATTGGGTGTGATAGGCTAGTACAATTAACATAAATTCCTAATGATTTACGACTGTCGGTATGTTTATAGACATAAATTGTTTTAATATACATTTTGTGTGCCGGCACATGGCTCTTACATTATCGGAATTCATCAACCTTCTGATTTTCCGGTTTATGTTTTTCAAAACAGTCGATCACAATTTTTAGTACGCAAAAAATATCATAAAGTTAAATAGATTCGCATCCCAATTGGTATTATTAAGCTTCTACTATGGTAATGTACTATCATAATGATCTTCCTGCCATGCCCACTCTATGTGGGGTCGGCAGAACAGGTTCTTGTCTATCACGGTTGTAATGATAGAAATTCCTTGCAGTTAAAAAAACCGTACTACGATCAACATTAACGGATATTCATTTATTCCATTCGAATTTCATGTACGATTAAATTAATTCGGTGACTGGTCTATAAATATAAATAAATTCTGTGACAGTTTATACGATGCAGTCGGGGAAGCCTACACCTCTCGTATGCCCGTTTCCTAATGAGTGCGTGAACCATGTGCACGACAGATGTGTCTCGCGTTCTTACGTCGACGATTTGCCTTCACTCTTTTTACTTTCGCAACATACGCCCAAAGACTGTACACTAAATAACAAAATTAATATTGTTGAAAATTTATGTTTAAAATTTAGCGGTCAAGTTTTATAATTACCGGTATTTCGTAAAGAAATCATAATAGTAAATAACGTTAATATCCTTTTATAACGAGACTAGGATGTACATAACATGGTTTCCAATGTTTATATACCAGTGGGAAAAAAATCTCACTATTTGAAATATAAATTAGTAGGAAATACTACTTCCTGAACTACTAAATAATATTTTCAACATAACTCCAAGTGATTTCGACTGATATTTCTCTGTAATTAAATTTCCATTCTTGTAATGAAAATATTTTTTAATTTCCAGACTATTATTTACAACAATTACCAGTCTGTGAAGGCTTTAAAGGTCTATATGTTAAGGTGTTAAGGCTAACTGGTAGCATTGAAAGTTGAACGTCATTTTACAAGAGCGGAATCACTAACTTTGTCCTCTTATACTATGACATTGTTCTATTGCGCAGTATCGTGGATAAATATTCTAATTTTATTTAGTTAAGCATACAAGTTAAGGACGTTGCTTAAAATATTCTACACTGTATACTATCAAGATAAAACACAAAAATAAGATCTACTTAATACAACTTGTGTAACACATTAACTTTAGACGTTAATATTTATCATGTGTTCTTATGTTGGTATAATACTAATAAAATGTAATGGTTATTTTCCATACTAAGTAGGAACCTATATAATTAAATCAATCATGTTCTTAGAACACGTGTAAAGGTTGTAAAAACGACACATATCCGCCTTTGAGATCATCGCAATGTATTTTGCGTGTTAATTCAACTGAACTTCGTACTCCCCTCAATTAATCACTTCGCTAAGAATACAAAATATCTACGTGGAGGAATGTGTTTTTTATTGTAAATGTGTAAATCACGTAAATATATGGTATAATTCAATTCAAACAATTCCAGCATATTCATTAATGATGTCATAAAACGTTATGTAATGTTTAGTTATTTTTCTTAAGTTTACAGGAAAATGTACGCAAAGGTTAAAAAAAATGTAAGTTCCGTTAGTTCGTGCGTCGTCCACTTAACACTTTTTGCCACTTGAAAAGATTTTTATCTCGTTTTGTATTTTGATTCATAAATCAGATCGGGTTTTGTTCGCGGGCATTTTTTACTATTTACACAAGCTTTAATGATGTTGTTGTAACTTGTATTACGAAATGACCGTGAAATGGAAATATCGAACTGGGCACTGTTATTACGGCCTCAATAAGTAAGGCTACGCAGGTCGTTGCTACGGTGTCGAACGCATGGCTGGTGCATTAGCGGAAAAAAGATGCCAATATAAACATTATACCTGTCTCGCTCTAAAGAAATTGAACGTTCTTAAACTGTTAGAGCTGGAGCACATCTTTGACTATAGAATGTCACAACAGTTGTGCGATTGTCGATTGTTTCGCAACTAATTCAACTGTTTAATTGCACAACTAAAAATCGAGTAGTGTGCGCGCCTCCATATAAGTTCATAGGAATCAAAGCGAGAAGAAACAGTTGTGCGATAGTTTAGTCAAAGGTGGTGCGCACGCTCATACTTAAGTTGTAAATCAGAAAGTCATAAATTACTCTTTTATAGTTGCGATTTTTTTACAATGCGTTAAATATTACACGATTATGCACTACGGTTTATAGATGGTTTTATATTTATGACGTACGAGGTCAAAGATCTGGCTGTAGTTTGAGAAGGCACGGTCGTTCCGACTGAGGTCTGCTCCCGATCTCCCCTTCGTCATTTGTTTGTTCGCTAACGTACATTTAATTTATAACTCAGTGGGTATTATGACATGACTTAGTTTTGTTTAACCACACGTAACAGTCACGACGAAATTGTTCTCTGAATTGAATACTGACATAAATCGTAATACTCATAAATTCAGTTTTATTATTGGTACAGTATTTTAACATTGACATTTTGACGCCCTTATTTAAGTAGGACTTTAAACTGTCAGTATATTAGGGTCAATAAAGTGAGGGATTATGAGGAAGGAATAAGGTATAAAAACCCATTCAATCACTAAAACTATATGAGAACTGTTAAAGTAACAATATTAATGTGTGCTTAAAGCATACTTTATACATAGATTTATTTATACAAGTTATCAATTGCATGTCAGATAATGCATTTCTTTTAATACGTAGTGAAAAGTTCATGACTCCATAAACTTACTAACCTATCTAGCATATAAAATGACGTTAATGATTAGAACAGCTCCCACGGTCTATTAGAGTATAACAGAAGTACAAATTCGTATTATCTATTGCTGTTGAAGTAACAGAAAGTTATGTTTTTGTACGAGTTTCGATAGTGGAAACTCACGATAACAAAGAACAAAGATTGTATTATTTCTACAAATCTATAGTCCAGTAAATAGGACTAAAAATCATTCAAATGTGAATATTAACGCTAATAAATGACACGTTAGCAATACCACATTCTCTGCATCGAATTACGAGCCTTGGGAAGGCGTAGTGTAGTGGAACAGCAATGCTTAAAGAATTAAATTTGCTTCCCATTTACAATCGAAATATATAGAAAAATATCACATAAAATATATAATTAACCGCTATGTTACTGTGAAATTTTTGTGTTGCAATTGTGATAATTTATGAATTGTGAGATTTTAATAAAATGGGTAGGATATTAAATTCCTCGACTGTATTCAAAGAGCTTCGGTGCTAATAAACGTAAGTGTAGTAACGTGAGAGGTTGCTCTGAGTCACACTCACGCACAGACCGAGTCCGAGTTATCTGTGAACTTTCGTTACTCATTCTTATAACTGTAAGCTAAAATGTTATATTGTGCACTGATTTCTGTGTCACTGAGGTCAGCTGCAGGATACTGTTTAGTTGTGCCACATTCTATTTGAATATCAATACTAATATGTGCTTATTTTTGTAGATGTTGACGGTTTTGTACACATAGGAAATATTAAAATCTTTAAGTTCCTAATAACCTCTAACCAGTTGGGAATTGAGTCGGAATTTTAAACACTTAAATATCAGATTAATTGGTATAATTATTAAAAGTGATGTTCTTGTAGCAGGCTGACAATCGCCTCCGTTTGATGTTGATGTTTGACTAATTTTCCATCATCCCAACTAATTGACCGTCGTTACGCTAATGTACATACTAGTAAGACAGATGCGAAGCGCTTAAACAGATGTTTTTAAACTACAGTAAAAGGTGATTCATGACACAGATAATTGCTATTATTTTGCACACTTGTTTAGACGTTTAGCATGTCTTGTTGTGAATTAGAAAGTTGATATAACCGCCTTAACATCCGTTATGTTTCCGATACATCAATGATAGAAACGCAGCAATGAAGGCAGCTGCCGTGTATTTAGATACGGTATCTAAAATTATATTTAATACGGCAACGTGTTCGTCAAGTGGATTCTATGTGAGTCATACGGGTTTAATTGCTAAGCCTAAAGATATTACCGGCTTCGACTATTTTAAACGGGTCAAGTGCTCGATGCGGCTTAAACGTATGGTTTGATCTAATCACAGAAGTCGGAAATACAAGACAGTAAATGAAAACGTTTCCTTTATCTGTAAAAATCAACATTTTTGCAAACCTTACGCCTTTTGAGAAATTTAGTATTGAGCCATATTATGATTAATCATGCAATATTGAAGTTGTTGGGGAATTGTCGATATAACAGTATTTTATAAATTATTACGCAGGTGAAACGCAGAGCAATTTTAAATAGATTGCTCGTATTAAGTAATCACAGGCTTGTAGTAATCAATTAATTTACATAGATAATGATCGCTTTCATCCGATTTTTATTGCCTAAACCATATGAATATGCATTTAAATTAATTACAAAGCCGTAACATCTGCTGTATTTTCTATTTAATATTTTTTTCTTGTCTTTATGAGAAGCGTAACTAGTAAGTGCCGCTATGTCGTAAAACGCAAGGTGTATCGAAATGTGTGTTTCATAATTTAACGCTCTGTGCAGATGACAAAACAAAAGACAATAGCTGCAGCTAAGTGAAATTATAGGCTTAACAAAAATGTCAACTGTCCGTCGTGTACTGCCTTAAAATGTTAATATTATAATCAATATGGCCGTCACGACCTCACCGTCTTATCATGGATCACCGATTCATGACGGATTTGCAACAATCCGAGCGCCAAGGAGCCGTATCAAAATAAGGAATCTCGTCGAACCAAATAATCCTGCCAATCTACCTCAGCGGCATTCGGAGTATTTTACGCTGCAAAGGAATTCCACGAATAACTTCTTAGACAGCAGCGTGGTGGTGCAATACGCGAACAATGAGCCGGTGAATAATAGCAATGACGGGGACAAGCCCTTGCGACTTAGCTTTACGGAACCAATCTATGCCAAAGTAACTCCGCCGCATTCCAAATGCACTTCCCCTGTGAAACGTAATGGCAAACTCAACGTTCATTACGATTCTATAGACACGAAGCCAAGACGGCGGCTAAAAAGTTTGGAATACTCGCCGGGTACAGATCTGAGGATAGATGAAAAAACTGCAATCATAAGTAACGGGGATCGACCGCCGTCTGAGGTTTATTCCGTAAATCAGGACAGCTCCGAACAGCATTCCGTGCACACGGACACTACTGGCTCGTCCGTCGACTACAGAAAGAGACACGCCGATCGAGATAATTGTTCGGAATCGTCGTCATACCTCACCGATAACGATAGACCTATTTCCAGTTATAGCGACAATTCCACCATACCGTCTACAGACACGGAAGACGTTTTGAAGGAATTGCCTAATAAATCGAGATTTCATAAATCTCCTCAGAAATTTGCAACGTTAAATTTACGAAGGCCAAAGTTTATTGACCTTAAACAACCCAATTCGAAGGAGAACCAATTTTATGGGAGCCTCCACAGGAATAAAATGGGTTACCATTCCGAACCAAATACACCGTTGACGGGAGATCGTGTAGACTTGACTGACGAGTCTAGTCTATTAGATCAAGTTCAACAGATACCAAGAATGCCTTTGCAAAACAATAGAAATGGATTCCGAAGATCTGCTAGTGAGACTAATGGTTTTTCGAAAAGATTGAACTATAGACATTCCTTCAGCGCCGACTATAAGTCGTCCGTTGTGAGGAAACCTCATAAATGCTGCGAATGCGTCACTGGAATACCCGCGGAGGAAGAAGATACTCAGTCAACGAGAACGTTGGGGACCTTATATGAAACTCAAGATCCTAAAGTTGGTTGTCAAACAATCCTTAGATCAAAACCACCGATACCCTGGTGGGAGTTGGCTATCAAAAAATCTCGATACAAAAGCTGTCCAATACTAGAAGAGGTAAGTGTTTAAAATTTGTAAAGTCAGTCTCTATTGTTATATTTATTTAAACAGTAGTTTTTAAATCGTGCATTTCTTTTGTGTGATTAAATTGCATGAAGTCACCATTAAGTTTGAATAACGACTACCGCAAAAAAGCATAATCGTGGCTGTCGACACGTTGACCAAGTGAATATAGACAAAAAAAAACAGTTTACTTGACAATACAATTTCAATCGCTGTTATTTCATTTATTCAATGAACAGATTCACATTTTTCAAACATAAAATAAAATTGCGATGTGAAAGAATAACTAAATAAATATTTAACTCCGAACGAAACTTACCCTAGGGTGTTAGTTCCGTTTTAATTTATTTAGGTGTGGTTTGTTCCTTCCTGTAATTACAGTGAGGGTGAACTTCGCAATTAAACTATATAAGTCGAAACACATACGTACATAGGCGTAAATTAAATACCAGTTGGGGGAAAAACAATGTACACCTGATGTACAGGTGCGTAATATAAAATTACAAGCTCTTTGTATTTACATCAATTACTCATAATTATTACAAGCTAAAGATGAACATCGACTTAATAGAGTTGCCGTTATTCAATTCAATTTAGTTGCTTTTAATATTAACTCGATGAAACAAAACACAAGCTTTTACAGAATGTTACAATTTAAACAGAAGTGTATAGCCCCAAGTCGGAAGAAAATATGGGTGGATTTATTTAATGACTAGCTGTTCCCATGCGGATTCATCCGCATGAAATTATGACATTTTTATTTTATTCTTTACATTTGTCAAATTATCAATTTCAAATGTCAAAATACCAATTACCTTACTATGGCAATCTTGCTTCCTTGATGTTGACAGCAACTTATGATCTCTTTCCCACATTAGGGTATTTATCCAAAATGTTGACCCCTAAGTTTAATGGCGTGAAAATATATAGCCTAAAGCGTGACGTAAGTGTAGGGCTTCTTATTAAAAAAAGAATTATTCAAAATTATGCTCTAATTGCTGAGATCTTACGCCACAAAGAAGTGTGTGTTTACGCTTTATTATATTAGTATAGATACACGTAAGAGAGGCAATGGAGATATGAAAGATGCAGATAAATAGAAGAGCATAGAGTCGACTCACAGTACGAAAAAGGGCAAGTTATGTTGAATTGAACTGAGAAAAATCCACTTGATACATTAAAAATATTTAATCTTTCTCCTAACGTTGTATAGTAACAAGGCCATTGCAGATACATTCGTAAGAATAATAAAAGTTACACAATCACATACATACGGTACTTGAGAGGGCAACAAATATCATTAGAAAGTAATAACAAAGCAAATGCGCTGTGGCCAGCAGATTGATCGAAAATTACACGATAAGAATGTATAAAGAAGCGTTTTGAAAGCCAAATGTACTAGAGATTTTATACTAATGAAGTTTTTTACGTATAACAAATTAAACAATCTAGAGATTTGTCTTAAACATTTTAGAATACCATGATTTTTTGTATAGTAGTACCTCCAAAATAATTCTATACAAATCATGAGACATAAGTTGGTCGAGTAAAAAAAAATCTTTATTATAAAAAAATTAAACCAGTGACAATTCAACAGGATTTCAGTTTTCCTTTTTGTATACTTATATGTAGTAGAAATGCTAGATTGTTATGTTCAGTGTATTTATAAAAAAATCATCCATTTTACAAGTATAAATGTAGATAGATATTTTTTTATTTACGCATATTCTGATTTTATCCGTTCTAAGGCAATGTGTACACAGTCTTATATTTGCTTTCTAATTCATATGTATGTGTCTCATTTATTCACTAACAGGTGCCTTATGTAACCCAAATCTCTTTCATTTCACAGCGTATGAACAAAAAAAAGGTTCCTCGGCTAAAAACTCCTACCTGACTACCGAAAGGTCCTGTATTATCATCGGTCAGATGTGAACTTAATCGACATTTGAGATCGTTTGATGATTTCACTCATATTTTTTATTATCCTTTCCCACGCTACGACGTGATTTAATTTTACGTTTGAAAATTACGTTTCACTGCTTCTCTTCAAGGTCGTTTATTGCTATTTTGTATCGCAAATCATAATGTTTTGATCTTATATCTTTCTATTATGTTTTTTATTGCCATACACTGACGGAAACGTAACTTAATGGACCCCCTACTGTGAAGTTTTGTTTACACTTATTAAAGAACACAAATATTAAGTAAATATTATGACCAGTGATCAAAGTGACGTAAGCATTAAACTGTCATTTGCGTGGGTGACTAGACCTTTAAAACCAGCATTCATATACCAAAAGGGACATCTGATCTTGCGCAAACAGCCCCGAGCATTCTCTGCCATTGTTTGTACCTATACAGATATGCCACTGTTATTATCGTTCTGCAAGGATTATGTCAAACATGAACACAACTTATCAGTAATAGGTAATTGTTTAGCAACAATATGCAGTTAAATTACCATATGAGAAAAGGTCAAGCTTAGTAAATATTTTCATAGACGCTGACTTATTTCTTAAAAGGCGTTAGTGTCTTTTTAATTTTGGTTTTATATCTATGTGATTAAACGTCTTTCCACAAATTTTAAATGGAGTATTCGATTTTGCGATCTTATGGTTTGCTTTTTGTGTTTTAATAATTTCATATTCTGTGACTACAGGCTTTCGATGATGTGTAAAATAAAAGTGACAAATCACATCGATTGACTTAAGTAGAATTGAATGTGCCGTAATCGGACCAGGGTTCCGCAAAGTGCCGTATCTAATATTGTCCGGTGGCCGGTGAGCCGTTCGAATCGGCACACTTTCCCAGCATCCGCCTTACTTCTCGCAGGGCTAGTTCCGCGCTTATCATATTTCATATTACCTTTATAGCTACTGTTACAATTTATATTGCACTATAATTATTTGCTCTCGCTTTCCGCTTTGATAGGTTACTTATTAGTGCAAACAAGAATTAGCGATCTGTTTATAGGGTGACCATTTTGAGACGGAATTTTTAAAATTACATTATAATTAATAATATGACACCTAAAAGAATGGAATGTTCCAATGATGATGTTATAAGACATTTTCTATCTATATTATTACTAAGCAAAATTTATATTACAAGCATGAAGACAAAATCAAGCTTGAATCAATTTCTCGTATCTAAAGACAGACAAATATGTGCAAGTAAACAGGCAATGAAATTGCCTAATTAATTAAACACGATGTTCATAGCACAAAGTTGAAATCCTATCTATTAAAGTACAATGTTGCGTGCCCCCCATAATAACTAGCGGGGGCATTGTACCCTCACTACGGATACGTGTACCTGCACTTCGGCTTACAATCACTCACATAAACTAACCTCCGACACGCGAACGCATATGCAAATGAAGGAAAAATTGTAAATGAAATGACCTATACAACTCTCATTGTTATGCATCCTACTTTCTATCCTAGAGTAACGGAAAGTACAATAAATAGTACAATAAAAGAAATAATGAACTAGTATTTATTAAAGAGAAGGAAAATGTAGATGAATGTGGTTATATAATTTCATATATAAAATAAGTATATATAATAAGTGGAGATAAAATTTCGAAAATCTCCTACCAAGAGACCGTCATAATAGAATCAATAGGTTGTTAAATGGAACAGTTCTTTTATGCTTTAGTAGTTGTCAAAGGTAATTAGCGATTTGGTTCTACATTAAAATCTCATGGTTGTCTGTCACCTGCATTCAAAACTATAATAATAATTAAATGTTTAGATCAAGAATGTCGTTTTCCTTTTCTCTCCTACGTGACCAACTATGACTGACGGTTTTGGTCTTGTTTTGTCATTAAAAACTAAAACAGGATTAGTAATAAAGGACTTTAAAATAATATGTTGCTTACATCTGCTGATTAATTTAGTATAGTTACCTTACACCTGTCTCTATGTAGTCGCTAGGCTATTACAGGCGGAATAATTCAAGTTTTTACTCACATTTGAAGTACGAAACATCTTGAATGGGGAAATAATCGTCGATTCTGTGCATCAGACTATTTAAGGTTTATTCTTGTTACGCGCGTGCAGGACGTCCATAGTAATTTATCAATGACCGCTTGCGTTTACCTTAATTGGTTAAACAATGGTAGATTGGTAGAGACGCGTCGTGAACAGGTGAACGTTTTACGAAGATCATTTTACACTTAACCCATTGTCGTTTATAAGTAATTAAAAAGTATGATAGTTTTTTCTTCCGACGAATTCTTTAATGTTTTTGTTCCGAGAGATCCATATTGTGAGCTATAAACGTTGGAATCCTATTTAAACACCTGTCTTGTTGGTATGTACGAGAATAATAGTATAGTACAAAATGTGACTTCATTATGTCTGTGTATTTTTTTTTAATAAGCTTCTATTGGTATTTTAAAATATGCTCAAGAGCTGTTTACGTCAATAGCTGTCTATCCTTATGTTCGATTTTGGTAATTTTGTCTGAATATTAACGATTTTCTTTTCTTTACATATTTCAATTAAAAAAAAAAAACAATTAAATGTTGTAATACGTACGTTGCATATTGAACTCTGCTATTATTTGTTTAAGTTATCTTTTACATAATTTAGTATAAATTTCTATTTTGATTGAGTCAAGGTGCGTTCATAGAATAATAATTCGATTGGTATATTATAGTGTTGGTATAACTAAGGCGGTACATTTGAAGTTTAATAAATATCCGATAGTGCGAGTTGATACCCTCTTTAATTTCGCTGAGTGCGTTTCTGGGACGTCGCAAACAAAGGGTCCCGTGTCCAGTCCACGGCCAATAACACCGAGCAAGCAATTTATTCTGATGACTCACGTAACAGTCCATAAATATTTATTCATCGCATTAAAACAATGAAATTGAATAGTGCGTGTGATGAGATTACTGAACGATTTTTAACGTTCTTTTATTAAATATTATTATGAATAAGAATTTCATTTACTCTAATGCATAAGGACCACGAACATGACAAATTTGAGGTTATAATCATAGGATCATAAATATTTACTTGCTAAGGGGGCATTATTCATGCAACTAGTGCTCTTAATAACCCCTTTCTACAGTATATACGTGTCTAAATTTGTTTACATTGCTCAAAACACGAACCAATTCACAGTTATGTTTCTTGGATACACATGCGACAGTTACACTGCGTCATAAACGTTGCATCATCAAGGAATCAGCTAACAAAACATAGTATGATACAAATAACGTCATTAAGTCATCACACAGTCGTCGTCGGCTCGTAACATGCGTATAAAAATCTCGACACACTTAACATTAACAACATACCTCTGCTACCTTTGATTATAGAGAAAAGGACTAGGCAAAATGCTGCCGTTGTAAATAAACTGCAAATTTTCGCAAATGTTGTCAAGATTTGACACATGTGCTGACACTTCTTTATGAATTCCGATTCAAAAATTTGCACGATTATATAAAATGAACATACAAATAAGTGCATAACTTATTTTTTTGTTTTTATTGGACAGAAGGGTACAGGCAAGTTTGTCAGATCTTGTCTTTTAAAGTCAAAGTTCGCTATGATACAATTTGACGTCAGTAATTATTCTGTCATCATAGCTTGTAACCGGTCCGTTTGTCGTGTACACGGGAGAGTAATTTGAATCATTATCGAGGTGAAGTCGGGCTGGATTGGGGCCACGAAGTAAGCGGACAAAGGCAGTGGCTTGCGGTCATCTCGCATTACAACTTGATATGTTACGTTTAATGACCGGTCTATATACTTCCCTTTATTGTGCATTTTCTCTTTTTGTAGGTTTCTTACATTTTTATTCGTTTAACAATATCATATGCTATTGCACCTTAATAAAACTTCAGTCATATTACACTAGTAGCTGTTCCCGTGCGGCTTCATCCGTATGAAATTATAAAAACATTATCTTATTGTTTACATTTGTCAATTGCAAATGTCACAATTACCGTTACCAATAACCTTGCTTCTTTAATTTTGGGAGCTTGTAGTTTATGGTCCCTTTTCCACATGATGGTTTTTCCAAGTTACTCCCTAAGTTGAATAGTGTGAAAATATATAGCCTAAAGCGTGTCGTAAGTGTGGGGCTTTTTATTAAAAAAAAGAATTATTGAAAAATATGTTGTGATTGCTGACATCCTAGGACACAAAGTAGTGCGTGTTTACGCTTTATTATATTAACTAGAAGTATAGACTTAACTTTTTGTGTGAAACAAGTAATTATAAAAAATAAGATGGTGTTTTTTGAAATCGGAATAACATAGTTATTTAATGTACAAAGTGTAACAGACTTTTTGTGTATTTTGTGTAACTTTTTTTGTACATTTGTGTAAATATAACGTTTTTGTCTGTTACTATTTTAACATGTTAACTAATGGTAAAACACAGACTATAGCCGGCCCTATTTGAACCAGCACGGCAGATGGTGGGACCGTTATTTCACCTGAGTTCATACTACCGAATACGTATTATAAAAAACTAGCATTCGTCCGCGACTCCGTGTGCTTGGAATTAAAAAAGGAGTAGCCTATGTGTTCTTCTAGAATATTTTTTCTTTCAGATATTCGTATTATCTACAATGTTATTGCTTTAGTTATATTTTATCAATATTTCATAACAATATGTGATTTGCGAGTTGCTTCCCACTTAGATAAACTTTGATTTTTTTTAAATGTTTATAATGTACAGTAACTAATACATATTAAAGTAAATTTATTTAATTTCAACAGTATTTTCATGGTATGTTCTACTTAAATGCTTGATATTTTGTATGTGCTAACACAAACATTACACATGGTTAGCCAGAACATAAACAGTTTTAATTACGCCACTTCAAACATTATCTTAGCTAATTCTGCAAATATACCTCTTGTTATATGCGTATAGTAAGAGCTTCCGGCCACTCCAAACATTTTTAAGCGAGATGTCTTTCTTAGAACAGATAATACCTCTAATGATACACAAGAAATTTGACTGGCAAAGATTAAGCATCTCTATTTTAACAAACGGGTCCCATAGATAATGAATATTAGAAATTTTTTTTTTAATTCTCTTTCAAAACATCAAAATCTTCAAAAACCTTATCATACTAATATTATAACTGTGAACGTTTAAATGGATGGATGTTTGTTAGACTTTGTAGCTTAAATGGCTGAACGGATCTCGATGAAATTGGTATAGATGTAGGAATAGTCTGGAAGAACACATAGGCGAGTTACTCTTGTTTATAATTATTTTACATTAAAAATATTTAAAATCAAATACGCATAGAGGCGTATCTACTCGTTGGCTATTGCTTTTAAGCCGTAGTTTATGTTTCCATTATTTATTTCTCATTCGTTGTCAATAGAGTTTATCAAAACCTTCTATTCCATACATAGAACGGAACGTATTTCCGTCTGTCAAATACAATCCTCAATACAATGTATCTGACATTTTCGTCGATGTTATCATGAAAGAGAGATGGACCGACACCAAATACGGTGTTGTCAGATTAAATCCCTGACAATGTTGATGACTTTCGGAAGTTGTGTACGAAATAACTGTACTGCAACCATTTAAGGAGGTAAACAGTGATTCATTTACTGATCTTGTTCTACTCCTTGTTTTTACCTGGATTGTTCTATTTGTTGTGAAGTTATCTATTCACTCAAAACCGCCGAAAGATTCCGTGACGAAAACAACTGGACCCAAAACATATTATTGTCACTTTTGTCTAGAAAAGACAGAGGTAGTTATATGTTTTAGGTTGAAGTGTTTCGGCAATGAAGATGTTCTCTGTTTACGTAGAAACCGTTAGCCCAAGTCAGATTCTAATAGTCTGTGCATAATCAGTTTTAGTTTTTAATCATCACCAGCTCACTATACGTCCCCACCGAGGGGCTCGGAACCTACCCTACTGTAAGGGGTGACTAGGCCATAGTCAACCACGCTGACCCAGTGCGGGTTGGTTGACTTCACACATATCTTTGAATTTCTTCGCCCATATGTGCAGGCTGCATCACGATGTTTTCCTTCACCGTAAGAACGTCTGGTAAATTATGTACATATGAAAATTCGAAAAAATCGAAAAATCACACTGGTACATGGCGGTGGGATCCGAACCCAAGACCTGCAGATTACAAGTCAAGTGCTTAAATCACTGAGCCACCGACGCTCTTAGTCTTTAAATTATCTGAATTAATCAATAACTTAATTGTTTACTTGTTTTAGTCTTTAAACAAGTAAACAATTAAGTTATTGATTAGTTCAGTTAACTTTAAAGTAGTATTCTAATTAATTTAATATAGTACGGACTATAAGATATGTGAGTTAATTGTTTTACGCAATTAGAAAGTAAAACTCCAATCTAATTAAGCCTCAAGGGCCGGCACGGTGAAAGAAACACTGAGAGAACAGTAAAGATTTTATTATAATTGTCTCATTTAATTACGCGTTAGATAATTGAAATGACGCCGCAAGGAAATTGAAAGCAAACGTTTTGATAAATACAAACGGCTTTATCCAAGGTTTTACTCGTAGATTCTAAAGGTTATCATTGAATAAAAATAAGTTACTTATAATCTTGAAAATACTTCGTTAAATTGTAATGTGGCACAGAGTCAATTGACATTATTCAATTGTATATTATGTAACTACGAATACAAATATGTAGGGACGTTAACAAATCAAAGAGAACTAAAAATTATATAATTTTATCTTTGTATAAAAGTGAAATTCCATGAAAAACATAAAATTTACAAAACTGCAGTCTTGCTTCCTCTACAAAAATATGTTAGATGTCATGTAAAACCTAGTCATTTTAGTTAGTGTCTATTATGAAAGCAATTACACGGTGCCATCATTTTGAAAAATACCCATTGCAGTTTATCCCATTTTTATGTTAACGTAAGTAAATCTAATCATCAATCAACAGTGGTAGAGCC